>JARVGV010000861.1:17163774-17176162 GCA_031762435.1 Hypsolebias longignatus
AGACGTCTGTTGAGTGTTGGAAGAAGAAGGGGGGATGCCACACAGTGGTAAAAATGGACTTGTCCCAACTTTTTTGGAATTTGTTGACGCCATGAAATTTTGAAACAAAATATTTTTCCCTTAAAATGATACATTCAGTTTAAACTTTTGATCTGTGATTTATGTTCTATTCTGAATAAAATATTAGATGTTGGCATCTCCACGTCATTGCATTCAGTTTTTATTCACAATTTGTTTAGTGTCCCAACTTTTTTGGAATCCGGTTTGTATACAGTAGTATAGTAGAGCATAAAAATCTTCTTGTCATATCTGACTATTTGCACTAATTACTGTATACACCAGAATTCTAATATTGCATTAGGTAAGATTTTCCTTTCGTATTCATTCAGTAGAACATTTAAAACTTTAAGGCAAATAGGTGTGATTTCTTCAAAAATCATTTCGAAATCCTTCACAGTTAAGATTTTGTCAAAAATTACTTAAAAATATTTACAAGCTTTAAATAGACCTTGAGTCATGGTGGTTTAAATGTTTTGTTGAATTAAAGTCTTCTAAAATATATAATGTTGCTAGAAAATAATATTTGATTTTTTTTTTTTTCAGAAACATTCATTCTGTCTCTATGCCTGTCTGTCTGTCAATCTAGCAATCTCTATTTTGTAATATCTGTGAGTCCAAAACATTTATAATTGTAGATTTTTAGAAACATGTCTGCTTTAATGGAACACGCAGAAAGTGTTTGTCAACCTTCTCATAGTAGCTCTTCTGTCTAACACTGAGGCCACTGTGAGACCAGCCGAGGTGTGCTAAACTTTTCAGGGTTCTGTATACCTGATAGTTCCTGAGCTCAGCAATTTTCTCATGCTGCACGGCAGAGTCATTCCAGATGAGGTTGGCAGTCTCATCATCATCACGTGATTTGATGAAGCCCATCTCGCTGATAACTGTACGAACTGAGGTGAAACACAACACATTAGTTTCTGGCAAAATAATGGAACAACAGAATGAACTTTACAGTCCTTTAAATAAAAATGTAGTATTTTTTTTTAATACCACATGAAAATTGGCCATCCATATTTACAAAAAAAAAAAACTATGTTACAGATGCTAAATTCAAATATGCCACAAAAATATTTTGCTACTGCAATTGCAGGTCAGTATTTCACTCAAACATTTTGTTAGGCTTAAACATTGTTTTCATCTGTTAAGAAATATAAATTTGGAAGCCTACAGATAAAAAAGCTCACAGCAATATTTAATATTTATGGAATGGTTGCAGAGCAGCTAATCATAATGCCTCTCTTGAAAAAGATAAATTAATTGACTGTAATGCATTCAAATCCCACCGGAAAGCCCATCGTATGAGAGATAGGTGGCAGCCCATTTGGACATTAATCCTACAAGTATTCATTATTCAAAGGTTAATGAAAAATTCATATGCCCTAACAAAACAAAGTATTAATTAATTTCTTGAAAGCTTCCACAAACCTGGAGAAGGCCTGCCTAATGTTGCATGATGGCACTTTGAATGGGAAAAATATGTTTCCAATGTGACTCCATCCATCTGTTAATGTCAGTAGAGACTAACGGTGTTTTGCTAAATGGAACAGGGAAGATTTTTACGTCAAAGCAGACATATTGGTAACAGTAAGGCCCTTTAGTACAGCAAAGCTATAATTGATCCTTTTCTTGCTTGTCTTACAAAACAGGCGACTTAAGTGCAGAGTTTACGTTCCCTCCGTGGTGGGGTAAAAGCAGAATTTCAATATAATTTTCCTAAACCATAAAACTTTATTTGTAAAACAAGTGCTTCTACAAAAAAAGAAAAAAAGACAGGTGCAAAAAAAAAACAGTAAAAACAAGCCATCCAGCTGGCCTGTGGCGTTAACTTCCCCCCCAAAATAGACCTGAACTGCTCTCAAAATGGCCACTGTGAGGGTCTCGTCACAGCGAGCTTACTGACTCACAGCTGGACTTCCATCTACCAACAGGATCCCGACTGCCTCCAACTTCTACTCACGGCTGCTGACTCCTTAGTTTCATAGGCTGTAGTTCACCCCTGAGGACTCTGCTGCCACACAATATATTGAACCTGTGTGGAGTGCTTACAGTGCTCTTTTAGCCAATCTAAAAATAAATAAAAAAAAACACTGCCAAGTTAAATTACCTCACCAAAGATTTATGTATGTATATAAGGCTCAGTTGTGTGAACTGTTCTGCTGGACTGCTTCTTTTAAGGTTTAATTTAAGACAAAAAAAAAAACACTTTCAAGCAACTCTCACAGTTAATTAGATTTTATTTTTGAGGCAACACTGGAATTGGATTTGTGGTGTTTTGAAGGACTCGGGAAGCCATACTGAGAGCTTTTTCTAAAAACTGCTCGCTCATGACATTTTTATGAGGAAAATCAAAACATAATTTCACAAGTCTTAAATTCTTAGAATTTAGCACAATGCAGCTGAAGTATTCAGAAAATTTGCCTACCCGCAAAAACAAAAGCTGTCATTTCAGCTGCGTTTTTCTGTTAAAGGTATTGCCTACCTGTTTATGTTCACATGTCACAATAATACCACAGCTGCAATTAATGCTGGTGAATCAGTTCAGCTCTCAGGTGGAAGGTCAATGAAAGGTCTTGCTCAAAATCTATGAAAAGCTTTATTGTATGCAACTAATGTTGAAAAAAAAATATATGAAAATAAATTAAAAACTACAGCAAATTTTAAAATGTTGCTTATAATTAGGCCAGTTTAGGATAGGAATATTTATTTTAATTCCTCTCCAACCTTTTTTTTTTTTTTGTCTGTAATTTTAAATTTTACTGTTGTGATTTAAATAGTTATGTCATCGTTTTGGAGGTAAAAAAAAAAACAATACCTATTTCATATTTTGTGCCAGCAACATTGGCAGTGATGGTGCCTTTCTTCTTCTTGGAATGCACCTTCCTCTTCCCGCTGCTCTGGTAGGAGCCCACAGATGGGCCGTTCACGGGGGACGCTCCTTGATCCTCTGGAGGCGAGAAAGCGTACAAACAAGGCTGGATACAGTCACAGTTTGTGCCCCAGAACAGGGGAGGAACAGAAGCCTAATGTATTTTTCTTATTACTTCAGGGGATTTAGAGAAGTTTGTTTATGGTGGAAGAATGTAAGTGGATTATTCATCTTGCCTGGTGGAGTTCCATACATCATAGTCCTTAAATTATTATGTCGGTGCGTGTGTATGACTGTGTGTGCGCAGCTGTATTTAAAAACGTCACACTGTATGCGCAAAGACAGACAAAACCTGTCAGTGCTGGGAGGAATGAGGCTGTCTTACTCACCTCCATCATTTGGGGGGGAGGGCATCTCAGAGGCAGCAGGAGTAAAGGGGCGAGCCAAGCTTTCTGCCAGGCTTCGTGGGCGGGCCTCACAGGGAGCTCGCAGCACCCTCCACGGGTTCTCTCAAGCTCGCTAGTTACTCTTCCCAGTTCGGGGCTGTGTGAACAATGTGGTTCAGAATCGCACAATGGATCATCTGAGCATCTCCTCGGCCCCCCCTTCAGCAGCAAAGCAGGTGGGGGTCAGAATGGATAGTAGTGGTGGGAAAAAGAGGGAAGGGGAGGATTCCACAACCGTCTGCAAAACCCAAGCTTCTTTACAGCCTCAAGAGGAGAAAGGGGGAAGGGGTGGGGGTGGGGGGTGGGGGGTAGAAAGTCCTGTAAATGAGAGGAAAAAAGCATGCATTATAGGTGCACTGCAGCAGTAGAGTTAGCACATAAATGGGACACAGAAAGAAACACATCTGCTGACGCTGCCGATTAAATAATCTAATATCGTGTCTGTGGGAATAATTGGTGTTTTATGGAATCACTGGGGAATTATCTTGTTCTCGTCACGTAAAGTGTTTTCAGTACGTCCCGGTGTCTTGTGCCTGCTGGGTTGAACTCGGTGGCTGCAAGGTCACTTCATTCAAACAGATGGCATTTTTACAGTGGTTTATTAAAACACCGCCTCAGGGATATCAACACCAGTCACCAGGTTCTGTGGTCACTGAGTATGTCCTCGGACCTTTTTTGGAAGTAATCAGCCATTGTGGAGATGGCCTGCTTACATTAATGCTGTCACTGGCTTTGGCAGCAAAGTGGCTCTGTGATTTGAACTGTTCCATCAAACCTAAAAGGGGGTTCTCGTCAGCTGAAGGCACTGTTACTGGTTTCTTGTAGCGTGCGCCTGAAATTTTTAAAGTTCATCTGTTCGTCTGAATTGGATAAGTGTTTCACAACTGTCATGCTAAGGCACACCATTTTTTTTAATTATTATTACAGTATTTAATAAAATGATGTGCGTTTATTTATGTTTCAAGATGGAGGAATATTATTTGCCTTGTGAAAATATTTCTACAACTTTCCCAAATAACTTCAGTTCATGTTGTTGAATGGGATTTAAACTGTGACAGATGTTAATAAGTTCGGGATGGGGGGGGGGGGGAATCCATGAGGGGGAAACGGTTCACTTCCTCATATATCAATGTGTCTAGCAGATAAAATGGCCCAACATGAACAAAGAAAAGGTGAAAACTTATTGCTAGACAGTTTCATAAAAGTATTTTACTCTTAGCTGAACAGAGTAAGTCAGCAGCCTTCATATGAGTGTGTCACGGCAGAAGTTGGATAGTGTTAACCACAAGAAAAAAAAAAGTAAAGCCGTGCTTGAAAACCAAATTTATTTATTTTTTGTTTGTTTTTGTTTTGTTTTTTGGGTTTTTTTTAGAAAAGAGAAGCTTTCTTCACAGGAGCTGAGACTCTCAACCAAAGAGAGCAAGATGATTGCTTGGTTTACTTGAAAGCGTCTAGCAACGCAATTTAAATTCTAGTGAAGTCTATTGCAGAACAAAATAAATGTCATATAAATGCAAAGACACCTACTGTTTCTGTAATAAAGCAAAAAAAACAACAAAAAAAAACAGTGGGAATAGAAATCAGAAGTGCAGATTTCTGGCAATGCTATCAAGATAAAATCAACAAAATATCAGACAACATGAAGCGATGCTTGACATAAAAGTTGTGTCTGAAATACTAATTTTCTTGACAAATTGGCCTGAGGTGATGCAAATACTGGCAAGTGTCAGTTTAGCTGGTGGTTCATTTTGCTCAGACTTGAAGGTAGTTGTGCTTGTCGTAATGCGATGTGGGTACAAAAGGTTTATTAATGACTGCTCTGGAATACCTCACAGGGACAGAAGTAAATCTGTAAATTTGTGTGAATGTGTTCTTGAATAAGCATAAATTCAACATGTATGCACTTGTATTGGTACTATAATATGTTATTTGAAGTGTGGTGGTTGTGTGTCCTATTCTAGATTCATGGCAAGAAATAAGTCCCGGCTTATATCTATTTGCCCATACATACAAGCATATAAAATGGTAAATAGGATCATATGATGATCCTATAGGCATATGATCCTATAAGTGCTCAAATAAGATCACTTGGTATATGCATGCTTTATTATAGTTTATTTCAAACAACATGAAAAAAAATCATTACAGCCCAGAGCTGAGCAGCCAGTGAATTTAAGTGATGTCTTCATTGTAAGTTGCTAATTTGTTGGTAAAGTCCTCAGAAAGCCTGATAATAAAAGTTACTTAAGTACAATGACTCAATTGGGTCCTATTTTAAATGGAACTCTAAAACACAATCTGTCTACAATAATGCAAGTAAATATTCTGGACAGCTTACTTAAATATGAAAGGTGCAACCTCTATTTGGGTCAAAGGGTTACAACTTACTGGTTACACATGCAAGTCTGTACTGTAGTTCTAAATCAGAGATGTTCAGTGTTAATGGATCATAAACCAAAAAGTCTTAAAAAAAAAAAAACGCTTAAAAACTTTCTTCTGAAGTAAGCATCACTGTCTATAAAATGCAAAGAGGGTTGTTTGAAGTGTAAATGATAAACTGTATGTATACACAACCAAATCAAACGTTAAGATGTTAAATTTTAAAAAATGCATAATAAAAACCCTCACAAAGTTAAACCAAACAAATAAAAGACTACCTAATGACCATAAACTTTATAAAGACTAAATAATTCATAAATCATAGGTATTATAATCCTGTGCCATATAATCCATATTACGTTTCGTTGTGGCGCATCTTCAGTTTCATAAAAAGATCCACAGTAGCCTCTAGTGGTGAAAGTACATTGAAAATACTTTTATTTTCTCTCCACACAAGCCCATTTTGTAAGATCAGTGAGCACATCTGAGCCAAGGAGACAGCTTACAAAGCAACCCTATTGATTCCATCATCAGCCTCTCTAGACAAATGAGAATGAGGAAACAATCTGATTGCATTGCTTGATCACTCTGCAGTCCATAACGTCAGCCTCTTGGTCTGCCTGTGGTAAGCACAGCTCATTGATCCTGACAACGATGAGATCAGCAGAGAGGGGTGGATGTTGGGGTGGGGGCTGCAACAACAAAGACCTGGAGTGATAAAGTGAGGCAGGCTGTGTTGCTGACAATCTGCCCCCACCGTCCACTGGTGTACAGTACTGACTTTGTGTGCAAGATGCTGGGAACATTGTCTCTATGAGAGAACTAACTCAGAGTCATGTAACCCCACAACTACAACGATGACTAAATGTAAATACTCAAAAAGACAGATATTAGCAATGTTTTCAACAGGACTACAAGCTGTGAGCTGCAGATGGTGTCACTTTCCCGTTATTTCAGCAATATTTCAGAAAAAAACAAGCACGTTTTCAGATTTCAAGTACTTTCACAAATGCTGTAAAAAAAATTAAAAAAAAAGAAGAAGAAGAAAATACCAACACAGATTTCTAAACTAACTTGTTGGACTAGATCTCATGCAAAATCACATTTGAGATAGTTTGGTAGAACGTTGATTGATGATATCCACTAAATGAGGCCTTCTGGGAATTTCCTAAATTGTCTCAATTGGTGGTGATAATTATGAACTATGAGGCCAGATGGTTTACCTTGCATTCTCTTGAAAGCAGAAAGATTTCAAAGTCAAACACAAGAAGCAGCCTCTTCCGCAACATCATGCGTTAAAGTCAGTTCATTTGTGCCATAAGGAAATAGTGTTTTGGATGTTTGAATTTTAGACAGCGCCTCATCTAAATAAAATACAATCACTAAAACTTACAAACCTGTGTCAAATTTAACACTGCTACAAAACGGAATGAATTGTATTTACATTTATTTTAATGTGATTTATTCAGTTACTAATAAGTAACTAAAACTTTGATGTTAGAAGTTTATAAACATGGATTTCCACCACATTAATCATGTAGCACTGAAAAAGGGAACTCATTACTGTAGCTCCATTGGTGTAACATTAACAACAAATTCCTGAACCAAAGCTCAAACTCTGATGCAATAACAATTTGACCAGCAGAGGGAGCCAAAGACCAATGACAGAAATAGTGCAGAGCGTTTTGAAAGCTGAGTTTATGAGTTGACTTGCTGCCAGACAAAAAAAAAAAAAGGCTTCAATGTGAAGAGTCAGCTCTTTGTGATGCTCATGTGCACGCCTCTCTCTGTTTTACTGAAGAAAATAACAAATGCAGGTCTGTCTTTGAGTACAGAGCTATACACGTTTCTAAAGATTATCCAGTGCAGGTTGTTACCAGATGTAGTTTTCTTACAATAACAAACAGTATTTTTTTCTGCCGCATAACTTAATTGTCTTTCTCTTTTATTGATGTTATTGTTTTGTTTTTTTTATATATTTTTTTATGTTTAGTTTTGTTTGGACTTATTAATTTTTAAGGTTTATTCTGTTTTGTTTGTACATGTAACTGTCCTACACATGTAAACAAAAGGCCCATCTGGAAGCAAGCCCTGCAAATTAGCTTGGACTGTAAATGCTATGTTGTGCAGTGTTGTTGCCAAACATTTATCTCAATAAATAAACTGAAATTATATTGAGGATAAACTTGTGTTGATATTACTGGTATCCTGTTGTTAAAAGGTTAGCCTATTTGAGAGAACTCTTTCGTAGCCAAAAGCAAATCTACAAAAACTACAGACAGCTGTTTAAAAAGTGTCATCAAAATAAAAGCTTAGATGGTGTGACAGATGCTTCTTTTAGATGTGACACCTCTAACAACAGCAGTTCACTGCTCTTATTATTACACCACTAGTTAGACCTCAGGGGCTTGTATACAACCCTAGAAGGAAACAAAAAAAATGACATATTTTGTACTATGGCAGTATCTTAACACCTCTGAGAAGTAAATGTAAAACACATCATCACTTCTACACTTATTCTATCATTGTCTGAGACCACTGCAGTTGCATAGCTCCTAGGTAAAATGATAGTTGAGTTTGTGAACAACTCTCACAGAAAGTAGGTGTTTAGAAATAGCATCTAAAATTATCAGCAGCTAGTGACCCAACTCTGGCTTAGTGCCTTCCTCCAGATAAGAGGAACAAGTGTAGGAGCTGCCAGCCCACAGAGTACTGAAAAACACTACAAAACACAAGTGAATGCATCATTTGAGAAAGTTTTTACAGCTATAGAAAAGAAATGAACAATGTAAAAGTTATCCAAGGCATGAAAAAAAATGCTAATGAACGTCATCTTTGTTTGAATGAATTGGGAAGTGGTTATGAAACATTATTAAAACTTTCACATTGATTAGTCTACATTTACAATGTGTTAATGAAGTGAGAAGATTATTCTAACAGCGCTGAGTAACAGATACTGTGAAAAAAAGGCTCATTGTGAAATTAACACCTAAGCCAAGAAAAGAAATATTAATAGCTGCAGCTCAAATATAGAAATGCACAGTGATTAAAAAGTGGACCTTCAAATTACACTTGTCTAAAAGCAAAACCATTTCTCAATTACAGGAAAATCATTTGGAGATGAGGTTGTCTCAAAATAATATGCAGCAATAAGTATGATGCTATGTATAAAATATACCATACCAGCTTTATTTACAGAGCAGTTTAAACACACACAGGGCCAAAGTGCTGTGCACATATAGTAAAACAATCATACAGTCAGTTAATAAAAAGCGATTAAAAGTCACATATTAAAAGTTGAACTGTACACATACAGTACACATAATATATGTAATAATAATAATAATAAAATATAATATATGTAAAAAAAAAAAAGCTAAGTCTGGTCCTCTGGACATTCAAAAAAAAAAAAAAAAAAAAAAAAAAAAAACAATGTCCAGAGGACAAGACTTAGCTTTTTTTAGATTTTTCTACCTGGATTATGGAGCATGGATCAGGGTAAAATATGATATAAATTTTATAATCAAGTCAACATAGCATTGCTATTTGGAGTTGCATTTTAGGAAATTATCTAAATCATTACCGTTTCTGCCAAAGGAATTACCAAAATGTAGACTAAAGGCAGGAATAAAGTTGGTGAAGAAAATGTTTGTTTTGGTTTGTTTTTTTTAATATCACAAAAGCTGTAGATGGATCAACAAAAACAGAAATTAACAATATGAAGATGAGGAAGAAGGTGCCTACTTCACATCATTTACGTAAAGACAAGTGTCTAGATTTACTTGAAGGAATGCCCTTTCATGCCAGTTTCATACTAAAATTATCTTATGATGAGAAATGATGATCTCATGCAAAGTTGCAAGATCTAGCAAAATGTGTTACTGTATTTGTTAAATATGAGCTACTACCACATCAAGCACTAGGTGTACAGTAACAAACTGTAATACTTAGTAAAGTGCATAGCTCTGCATTCAAAGACAGACCTGCATTTGTTATGTTGACTGTAACAAATAACGTCAAAATCTTCTGCAAAAATATCATACAAGGTGTAGCGCTCAGAGCATGTGTTGGGGAGGATGTTCAACTACTACAACATCAAATTTCATCTGAATATCTATAAAACTGGCTGAATTATATCCCTTTTTGCATTCCCTAAGGTCAGCTGGCTGTGGCGACCATCTTGAATTCGGATGACCCCAAATGTTGAATGGTTGTAGACACACATACAACAATTACTATCTGAGAGTTTCAGAAATTTGTCCAGTGGATAATGAGATCTTTTTTGCGAACAAACCGACAGAGCTGAATCTTACAAACAAATCTCCTGTGGTCCATTGGAGCTTAGTGTATGTGTTTGGGATGACTCCCAGCTACTACCATATCAAAGATTATCTCAGCATCTAGAAAACTGGCTGTGTTGTGGCTATTTTCATAATTGCTGAGGTCTCTGCTGTGGAAGACATTTTTACGGGCACTGATTCTAAAATACTCACTAAAACCCAGCCACTGGTTGATGAGCTATTTTGCAAACACAACAGACAAACAAAACACAAAACTGAAACATCTGGACATCCAAACAACCCAGTGAAACAAAGAAAATGTGAGCCGATGTTTTCTGAAGCAGCAGGACATAAAACATTTTTTTTAAACTACAAAAAGTGCCATAGAATGGCCTCAAAAATTAAAGTTTCTCTGAAAAGGCCTACCCCAGACTATTTTTAACTCATAAGCATCGCAATGAACCGACGGCAAGTGAGCCCGAGCATCCAAAGAACATCAAGCGCCATGATTGAAAGAAAAAAAAAAAGCTATTAAAAGATTTTACAGATCATGCTCATCTTGAGTCGTAGCTCTGGTTTATGACCAGAAGGCAGGGTGCCATACAGCCACAACTCATATGTTAAGCTCTTATTGCATAATCCAAGGTGCTCTCAGCTCTGGGTCTGTATGTGTGGCACCCTGGACTACAAGCAGGTCAGAATAAATTTAATCTTCCATGCAATCAGCCAGGCTCTGGGCACCTATTGCTCTGCTAAACGTGTCAAAGGCAAATTTATGAAGAGGTCTTGCAAAGTTACCCCGAGTGAAGGCGCTGTGCTGCAACCAGCAGCAGTGTACCTGCTGTATGCCTGCCTCAGCAATGTACTCGATATGGTATCTCCCAAATCACTGGGAGAATTATAGGCCATCCCTCTTTTGAGTATCTTGCTCGTTTTCCAGCATTAAGCTGAAATCCTTTAATCTCAACTCTTCATGATGACGCTTTCAAAGAAATTCCCTGCGCTTATACGTAAAACCTCTCAGAGCCGAAGCAGCAGTGATGCTAACGGTGGGATGCTAGCCACTTGCTTAGGTCAGGTGGAAGAAGCAAACAAGGAAGCAATTTGACCATTGAAAAGAGCTCCAAACGAGCAGGGACTGTGCTGCAGTGAGTCTAGCCGCACAACCGAGCTGCCAAAAAGGAAATGACCCGAAAACGTTACCGTATTTATTCGTGGCGCTGGTGCAGCTCAGTCGGTCTTTTTCCTGCTCTCATTCTCGGGAGTCCAGCTGCCATAAACACCGAGGCCTTCTGGGGGCAACCATCCAGTTCCAGAAATATTATTTAAGGTGTTTTAAGTGGCTGTGTCGTCTAATGTTGTAACTACTAAACAGCTGGCGTTGTCCCAAACAAATTAAAACAAATAAAGCTGTGTGTTGTAGTCCTTTTGGCCGCTGTGTGTGAGAGCAGCTGCTGGAGCGAGTCCGTGGACGAAACCATTTTCGTAACAGCGGGGGAAAAGAGTCAAGCTGAAGTTTGTATTTCTAGCTGCCTTTGCCAAAGCAATGAACAGAGTTAGCATCTTTAAACTACTTACAGCTCAAAACAAAAGCGTCGAACCACTTAAGAGTTTGTGTTAAAGACTGGTTTCGATGTCGCTTTTTTCTTCACTACTTGCTGAAACAAACAAGTTGCAGCAGCCTAGCAACTGTGTCGCTGGCCATGGTGCTAACCCCCACCCCCACAACGCTAATGGGTGCGTCCATCTCAGGGTTCATTACTCCTCCAAAATACATTTAACACTCAACTTTAATGGTGTGTTTATTCTGAATGGGTTTGTTTTTTTGTTTTTTTCTCACTACTTGTCGACGTAATGTATGTTTTTTCATGCGGATACTCAATATTCGGAAAACCAAAATGGAGAATTGTTCAATATCTTAATATAGAGTAAACCCTTTGTTCAATGCTGGTACCGGCCCTCTAATCCCTGGAGGATGAGTAATTGTGGGGGCCCCTATTTCTCCAGGGGTAGAAGTTTCCTGTCAGCAACAAAATAGTACATTTGGCGCAGGCATTTGTGTTTGCCTGCAATAAATTAGAGGTTGTGCTGCAGTAAGGAAATACCTTGTAACACTGGTACAACTCAAAAGATTTTACTACTGTGCCAAACTGAACACACTGTATCATATGTTTAATTTCTATGTTTGTTTTTCCAAATATGAAAACAATAAAATGAAAATGTTCCATACAACCCTGTGTTACTTGGTTCAATAATTGAAACTTCAGCACACAAAACAAGACATTTAAAAGTATTTTTTGTTGTCCATGCAAATTATTAGGGAATATACATACTGTGTGTACACTATATATATA
>JARVGV010000861.1:17179271-17190286 GCA_031762435.1 Hypsolebias longignatus
ACACAACCCTCGCCATTTACCCGGGCTTGGGACCGGCACATGAGATACACTGGCTTGTGCACCCTAGTGGCTGGTTTAACACGAAGAAGCGATAAAGCTGATAAATTACAATGAGGTCTATAATTCTCATTTATCATGTGATTAATTGTTTTTTTTGTTTATTGTGACAGGCCTAGTTACAAGGACTCATTTTCAAGAGAGACCTGATTTAAACAAAGACCACAGATAAGGTACAGACAACAATAGACAATCATATGAAAGTATATAAAATGAAAAGTAAATAAAATAAGTGATATAAAACGAAACAAAAACAAGCTACATTATAAAACAGCATAAAATATTAAAAACAGGAACATGCTCTGTCCTAGTTCTTGGTTTTGGTATGCCACCCCCAGGATTGTCAGGGGCTCCCACAGTAAAACATTTCTAGAGACGCCACTGCTCCCAGACTAAAGACTTCAGCCTCCTGTAGTGCCAGCAAGGTGAAGCTGAGGACACAATAACTACTGAAAACCAAAGACTAGCGGATTGTAGCCAAGTGCATTTCTATTTGTCTTAAGTTTTCTGACATGATCTTTTTTTAAGAGGTTCAAATTAAACGTCAAAATTAACTCCTACTTTTATGCTTCAAGTTTTTAATAGGTCTTGACTTGAGGCTGACAAGAGCTGCACTCTGAACCATATCCACCAGAGAGCACAATAACCTGGGGATAACTTGTTCAGCCAGTTTGTGGGTGTTACTTTTTATCAACAGTCTTATTGTCTTGTGTTTTCAACTTTTAGTGTGCTCCGCCTAATTTGCATTTATCTTTGAAACAACATGCCTCTGCCTACATGCAAGGCAAAGCAAAGTCACTTTAAATGACACCACATCAAGTCGCTGGACGTGCAGTCAGGCACTAGCAGAGTATATGAACAGGAAGCTTAACTTTATGTGGTTAACCAACCACAGAGACTGCATACAGGAAGTTAGCATCGTTGACATTAGGGTTGTCGAATACTTTGTGAGCGTTCTCACACTCGCATCAAGACATTTGCTCACAAAAATGGCACAGGGAAAGGATCAGTCATTTGCCAGCCGTTTAATCCATAAATATCTTAAGAGTGGACAAGAGCACAAAGGACAGGAGAGTGAGATGCCTCATACCTCTGAGTTTGCCGTCATGTGGGATAAGCTGAGTAAGTGTAGTGCTTTTCTTTTGCTCTTATCTGTGCTAATGCTTTTTGTAGCTCCGAGCAGGCTGGAACTTGCCTTAGAAAACTGACAGCATTTACTTGGTCTTTTACATCAAGCAAGAGGCACATAGACTCTAAAGTGTTGGCTAAGCCTTAAAGTTGTTTCTTTTTCCCAAAAAATGTCAGTGTCTTTCATCATTTTAGATTTTTTTTTGGGTTTCCTTTCTCAAGAGCTTCCCAAGTCCTGTTGTTACATAAACATATCACACTCTAAATTTACCTGAGCAGTTTGTACACCCATTTTAGAATTTTTTTTTTTTTTTATTGGCATTTGTGGTGCTTCACCTATCATTCTCTAACATGTAGGTCTTGTTGTTTTTGTGCAGATTTGTTATGTGGGATTTTATCAATTTATTTTCCAGTCAATGTTATCCTTTTGTTTATGTAGAAAAATACAAGCCTCCTTCTAGAGGCAGAAAATTAAAATGGAAACTAATTCAGAAAGCTGAATAGAATAAAAGCTTAAAGGTGAATAAATTATTATTTTTTTAATTAAGAATCATTAACTGTTGTGATAAAATGTAGTTTTCAGAGGCAATAATAGAGGGACAAAAATGTTTCTTAATGATCTAACTGAGTTCAATAAGAGTCAAGTGGTGAGGTGTCTCACATTTTCTCTAGTGTTGTTTTTGTGTGTATGTGTGTGTTTCTAAAATGTTCTTGTTTTTAGCTCGTCATGAATTTTTCTTCCTCTCTTTTCTTCTTTCGTCATTTCCATCCATGTGGGTGAATGTTCCTGCGATCCCTGGGTGAACTGTAGAAACTTTTGGTATGCTCATTTTTCAGCGAGACATCCCAAGTCACAGAGATCATATTTGTAGATATGCGGGACATACCGTGCCCTGTTTTGGGAAAACAGTGCAAAAGTAAAATAATAATAGAACTCACTGATAAGAAATTCTTATTAAGCCTGTGGGTCATTAAAAATAAGCAATATATCTGATGTTGATACAGATTTTTTTTGTGCTAAAATAAGTACAGTTCCGGTAAATAAATTTCCTGCATTTTATCTTTTATATAGTTTAGTACTTCATGAATTTCAAACCTAACAAAGAAATGTAATGTTTTGACCTATTAAAATAAAATCTTGTAATCTAAATATGCAATTAGGCAGATATTTAAAGCAGTAGTTCAGATTTTTTTGGAATGGGTTTTTGTGGAAAGGTCATGAACAGTTTTTATCTTAGCTGTTGTAGATAGCTCTTTGAATGGCCTATCTTTGGAGAAATAGACGTTAACTCTGTTTGGACTGATCAGTTTACAGCTTTACCAAGTGAGTCCAAGACCAAAGTTGATTGTTGTTGTCTTTTAACAACTCCAGTTTTTTTTTTTTTTTTTTAAATCATAGTGGTTTTATGTGAGCGCAATCTTTTTTTTTTTTTTACATTTACGCCAATGTGAGTTTAGCATCACATGATTATTTTGGCAGAAATATTATGAACCCCTTTCTGGAAATTTCTCAGAATGCCCCAGAAATGCTATAGCTTGCTGCTGCTGCCACTATTTGCACTTGCAATTAACCATAGAATACTAAATAACCATTTAATGCAAAATCGGCTGCATTGTCATGGTTTCTCAAAATGGTTGGCTACGTTCTTTTGAGATTGGAGTTGTTTTAAGATGGCAGCAATTTTCTTTAGCCCTGGTCCCACTCAGACTGGCCATTAGCTCATAAATCCAGACAAAAGGAAACCCCATTTCTTCAAAATAAACCTGTTCAAAAAACTATCTACAACAGGTAAGATATTGTTTGTCTAAAACTTTTCCACCAAACCCATCCTACTTGTTTTCTTTTTAATGGTTTATCCTGATGTGTCTAATATTTCTTTCAACATTGCTGATATTAAAAGCTGAAATTCATATTAGAGTCAGAGATTCTTTATTGTCATTCGCATCACATGTGGTACATGTGGTGGAACAAAAAAACATCAACTAAAAATACACAAGTGAGCAGAGATATTATTTGAATATTTGGATTATTTGGATTGTTTGGAATAGTGTTCATTCCTATAATGGTCTGCAGACATTGAAATAGCTGAATTTTTGTGACTTAAGCTAAAAAACATTATTTTGTTCTCTCAGTCTTTCACAGGGAGATAAGGATATTTGAAGATTTAAAACTGCATCTCCGCAGTTCTTTATATTCATTTATTTCACTGATCTACGAACCTAAAAAGTTGCAAAATTTGATGTAGAATTTTCTTGTTTCCTCTATCCCAAGCATTTTATATCTTGTTTCCGGCAATGTATTCAAAAATGTCAATTATTAAAATATTAAATATCCTAAATATGTCGGTTTCAATATGGACACATTTATTATCCATTAGTCTAAGTCTATCTATTAGTATGTTTAGAGGTTAACTTGATTAGGGAATTATCAGATTAGGTAGACCCCCACCAACACCCCTGAGTGATAGGGAACACGTTGATCAATTTAAATAAATGAGTAACAGATTACCAAACGCTAACATCAGCGAGACTTTAGACACATTCCAGTGACTCTTTGACTTTGGACATTTCAAATCTGCTGTGACTTCACCAATGCACCGTCTTCCTTCTGCCTGCTCCGTGTTCTCGTTTACATGTATGTTGTGCGGACTGTTGGTGTCTTTGTCCTTCGCTCCACCCACTCCTGAAAGAGATGCAGATTAGCTTCTCTCAAATTTGGCCAGTTTTGTAAAGTTCACAAGCTGTTTGCATCACTTTTTGAATGTAAACTTCCCACTTAGATGTGTAGTTTTGACATTTTTATTGTATTTTGTTTTTCTTCTTGTTTCAAGTGTAGTCGTCGCTCCTCAATACTTGACACAAGCCTGACCTCAGTACATTGTACTCCCCTGAATGTGTGAACTACCTTTTTTTTGTTTTGTTTGAATGTGAAACAGATATTTTAAGTTCAATAACTCTTGTTTTTTGTATTGCAATTCTGTCTTTTTTTTTTTAATAGTGAAAGAATTCTTAGCTAAAGCCAAAGAAGATTTTTTAAGAAAATGGGAGTGTCCACCACAAGTAAGTCCTTTTTTTTTTATTTAACCCACTGGTTACATCTATTTATTGCAGGAGAAACAAATACATTTTTCAATACAATAAAATGTTCCTTTTGTTACAAGTGGCTCAGATGTTGACTTAAATGCAAGCTGATTGGGTGCCATGTCTTTAAAAAAACACAATAAATCCCCATCCACGGAGCTCACCTTGACTTTGCCTGAAGACAACAAATAATGATAATATTTATGGCTTGTATAAAAGCAGAAACTGTGCAAAATCTCAACGTTTCATCAACTTGTTGCCTTATTTCCATGAATTTTGTGTTTTCTCAGTGTACGACCACCCTGGATGAATTTGAAAGGTACAAGACTCTGGGTACTGGCTCGTTTGGACGAGTAATGCTTGTGAAGCATAAAGGAAGAAATTTGTTTTATGCCATGAAGATCTTGGACAAACAAAAAGTGAGTTTACGATGATGGTAAATAAAAAAAGCAAGTTGTTAAACTTGTTTGTAAAACTAAAAAGTCGGCAAAGATGCTTCATGTTCGTGCAGATGCTGAGTATCTGATGAAAGGAAATGGAGGGCTTCCTCTCGCACACCGCTAGCATATTATCACTGAAAACCCCAAAGAGCTTGTACATGAGAGTTTCGATCTTTATATACTGATGTGAAAGTGGTCAAGACAGGCTTGCGTGTCCTCTGTGTGTTACTCATAGTGCAAGTCTGTTCACTTGAAAGAAGTAGACCTGTCCAGTGTTTGGTTTCATTTCAACAAAACATTTAGAATCTTCTCTCTGTCACTTTTTGGGGACTGAAAGGCAGCAACACCTATTATTAGCCACCTGAAAGGGGTTGTGCTCTTCTATCAACTTTAATGCAGCTCAAACTGCAATGTGTACTAGAGCTGTCATTTCTAACCCAGACCCACGCCCGGCCCGAAATTTGGGCAAATAATGTGCTGGATGGGCAGGCCGGGGCAGTGTTGGGCTTTTGATTGCGTTAGTGGGCGCGTGCGGCTGATGACCCTTTTTGGATCACCTGGGCCTGTTATCACAGTTAATTGGTCAGCTTCGAGTTGGCCTCAGAAAAAATGATATGGGTTCGGGATTTTTTTTAGGCCCACATGCAACTCTGATGTGTACCCCCACAAATTTTACATCAAAACGACGGGCCCGTCATCGTGATGTGTGCCATACCTTTAATTAGCATTTTGAATTACCATGGCAACATAATTTGCCCCAAAAAAAAAAAAAGCCATTTTTTTTCATTGAAAGAGACAGAAGTTGTGAGTTTCTAACTGCCACAGTGAGATCACATGACCCAGAGTGAAGAGGTCTCTGAACAAAACACTGATTAACTTTTGGAGTCTTTTTGGTTCAAGATGGCTGCCACAGCTACCTCAGAAAACTCAAAATTGACTGTAACTCACTCGAGATATTGAGCTGATATTTAGTATGGTCGTAGCTGAGAGTGAGTTGTTATACATTCCTACTGCAACTCAACAAGCCGAGATGGCCGCCTGAGCTAAAACGGAAAAATACTATAAATCAGCCATTTTTATAGATACAGTATTACACTGAAATTTATTGTGGTGGTAGTTGAGAGCAATGCCCAATAAACACAGAATTCAAATTTAAAAAAAAAAAATTCAAGATGGCCACCAAAGTTAAATTTAAATTACTTTAACTCAACTATGTTTACACATAAGGTGAAATTTTGTGTGGTTAAAGCTGACAATGTTACCCATCACATAATTAATCCAAATCAAAAATCCAAGATGGCTACCATAGCTTGAATGAAAAAATTACTTCAACTTACTGATTTATTTATTTATTGCTATATTGAACTGAAATTTGATATGTTGGTAGCTGAGAACAAATCCCAATACATAATACTGTACTGTCAAATCAAAATTTTAAAATGGCCACAACATGGCAGTTCCCACAAAGTTTCTCCAGGAACTTTCTAAGTGCATCTTAATACCGGTACTTGGATTGGAGCATAAAACTCAAAAGTGGATTACAAGTTGTTGTTTTTTTTACGCTGCATGTTTCAAAGTTTGCAGATTACTTCAATCATATGAAGTGTTTATTCATACTTCAATATGCCTTTTTTTTTTTTTTGGCTTTCAGTTTTTTAAGATTTACAAATGACCATCTCTGGCTTATGTCAATTACCTTCTATAAATGTAAAACGCTGACATCCCATCATAGCAGATATTAGGCTAGGTAATACATTGGTTTTTTTTTATTGGTGTGGTAAATTGATTATTCTAAGAAGTCTAAAAAGTTACCTCTGGTCCTCTGGACATTCAAAAAACAAAACTAAACTAAACAAAAAAAAACTTTGTAGAAACGTTTCGTCTTCCCTCCGAAAGACTTCTTTAGAGGACAAGACGTAACTTTTTTTTTTTTTTTTTTTTTTTTTAGTTTTTTCTACCTGGATTATTGAGCATGCATCAGGATATTAATCTAAGAAGGTTAAATCAGGTCATCGGGACGGATTCTTCTTGGGTGAAATGTTTCATCTTCAGACTGAAGAAGTCTTTTGGATTATAGACGTAATGTTTCACCAAAGAAGAATCCGTCCAGAGGACCTGACTTAACCTTCTTAGATTTTTCTACCTGGATTACATCAGGATAAATTGGTTAATGCTTTTCAACTTTTATCTGTTGACTTGCAAATCTGAAGTTCAATATTTAAGTGTAGACGTCATACGTTAACAGAAAAAAGGATAAAGGAGCTCTTAAATGAAATTTCAGATTTCTAATAAATTGACAAGCTAAGTTATGCTTTCAACTAATTGACTGATTTATTAAAACTTTGTAAGAAATAAAACAACACAGTGTTCTTGGTGACTAGAGAAATAATTGTAGTTAAAAAAAAACTATATGATAACTTATAGGTGGGAATATCTTTGTGATTGTGCTTTTTTGTACTACCATTATTCTTCATTTCTCCTTTGCTTTATATTTTTAGGTGGTGAAGTTGAAGCAGATTGAACACACACTAAATGAAAAGAAAATATTACAGGCTGTCTCCTTCCCTTTCCTCGTCAAACTGGAATATGCTTTCAAGGTACTGACGGATTTAAGAGACCTTGTTTTCTCCCCCACAGTGCACCACATAGCTAATAAGCTAATATTATTTAGAAGTACACCGTTTGGTTGGTGGACTGATTATTTCAGCTAGTTTTTGCTATTTCTTAAATACCCTGTATCAAGCACACCTGAGTTTATGAATCTGAGGGCAGGCACTTCTGTGGGTTGCAAGGTGTTACTATACTTGACACCATGCCTTAGCGTGCTTTTAGGGTTTGCCTTATCCAACAGGGGTGTTTTTTTAAATTCAACACCGGTTAAGTCTCAAAGAAAGATGACCAGAATATTAGGCTAATGTGGTTTTTTTATGTTGTATTTACCTGGAATTATGTGAAATCTTAATTATAATCTTTCAGAGACTCATAGTAAATTGGGTTTGTAAAAATATATATTTTAAAGAGAAAATATAGCAAAATTTATATTTAGAACTACACTGTCAGTGTTTAATTACACTAGTAAAAACATGCTGTATACTCAGGCTAAATTGCATGTATACTGTTTTTTTTATTTAATACATTGCGGTGAGTGTAACTATGAAATATAGTATATTAATATTTATTATCCAAAAATAGAAACAAATGTGCTTCACAAATCGGTCAGTAGCTGCCGTGTTCTCTGATGCTTAGTCAACATTCAGTACTAATTCACAACAGTTGTGTGATAAAGCTAAACATACTTTTATTAAATGTAGTTTGAGCAACAATATGAAATAATATCAGGACATTTTTGCTATGTGATATATATGAATAATTTTATTTAGTAGTAGACATTTATTTCAATATATATAAACAGCCAGGAAAGGTTATTATTGGAAAAATATACTCCCGCACCTTTTCCAGCTTTAGCACAGTACTGTATTCGCAAATTTGTTTTAATAAATGAAAATGAACAAGATACACAAATGTTTATAGCTCTGTGGTCCATGCTTGAGATCAACTTTCAACATTTTGATAAGCCCAGCCTGTGTCTTCTTTCTTGATTTAATGAATTAGTGTTTTTGTAATTTCCCCTCATCAACATCATGTTTTGTCATATATGATAATCCCACAAAAGAAGGCAGCTAAAGAAAAAAAAAAACATTATTTTCAATCCAAGGCATGTGCTTGTTTCTAGTGCCACTTTGTTTTGCTGTAAAACTTGTTCACGTGTAAACCGACACTGCAGAATCAAACTCCTGCTTTAAATGAGATCATTAACGCCTTGTATGTAATTTTACTTCTTCGCTTTGTGTGGCAAAGTTCAAACGGGTTATTTATTGGTGTAACTGCAGAGGCTGGTGATTAAGCAATAGCTTCAGTTTTTATTTGAAAAACAAAGATTCAGATTGAATTATGTGTGTTAACCCATCCTGGTTCTTAATAAAGCAATAACAGCAGACATACACACAGGTTAGCATTGCATAAGAGGCTAAAGCTGTTTCCCCTCTGACAGGACAACTCAAACCTCTACATGGTGATGGAATATGTTCCAGGTGGAGAAATGTTTTCACACCTCAGACGCACAGGAAGGTTCAGGTGTGGTGCACATTTTTATTATTTCTTTTAATATAGTTACCTGTACCTTTTTTTTTTTTTTTTAATTTGTCAGCCTCCTCATGCATAAATGTATTATGATGTCATCAGTATGTTGCTGTTTCCATGCTGAGGTCTTTTTTGCAACTTTCACACTGTCTCGTCTTGTTACAGTGCAAGATGTGATTTTTTTTTTTTTTTATGCCTCCCCTCGTGTTTCTCTTTTTCTTATCTAAACCAAAAGGGCAGTGTCTCCCAAAGGCTGCAGCCTCAGACACCTCCGTCTCCACATGTCTGTTTGTTTACGTTTTCTCGGACGGGCTTTACTTAATTGTAATTTTGTTGTGCTTTGGTGCAATGACAATAAAGCTGGTTCTATTGCACATTTTAGTCAGAGGAGACACGTTTATGTCTTGCACCAACATCTACATTTTTGTCTTTTCCTCCCTTTTTAGTGAACATCATGCAAGATTTTATGCAGCTCAGATAGTGCTCACCTTTGAGTACCTTCACTCTTTAGACCTCATCTACAGAGACCTGAAGCCTGAAAATCTGCTCATAGATCAACATGGATATATCCAGGTATCCAGTTTATGTGAGGCTAAACATAGATAATTTGAGTAGAAATGTGTTGTAGTATATTGACAAATTCTGCTTGCTAACTATTAGCTAATCATTCTTGATTCCTGAGACAGTAATCAAGCACACTCTATGCAAAGCACTTGGTATAACAAGACAGATAGCATGTTTTTGTAGACCTTTTGTAGATTAAATAAAGGTGCTACAAAGAGCACTATAAAAGTTTGCAGTTTGAAAATCTCATTAACAAATTTTATGATTATGGCTATGGCTTTCAAATGTACCCAAATACATTTAACTTTTTTATGTTTCTGTTGTTTGTTTCCTCAGGTCACAGATTTTGGCTTTGCTAAACGAGTAAAAGGCAGGACCTGGACGTTGTGTGGAACTCCTGAGTACCTGGCTCCAGAGATCATCCTCAGCAAGGTGAACCCTTCATCTGTGAAACTGCTCTGCAGCTGAAAGAAGCACACATTTAAGCTCAGAGAAGGGAACTAACTAGAAGGCTCCTTGTCATACGGGAACTAAAATCCCAGTTTAGAAATGGACTGAACAATAGTTCATCCTTTGAGTTACTGTAGTTACCTCTTTTATGATTCATAGTTTAATGAGATTTTTTTTGTTGTTCATAAATAGACTTAATAAACAACCAATCACTGAAAGTATGTTAAAACTAAAACAAAACAAAACATTCCTTGAAAACATGCATGTTTCTCTCTACCTTGCATAATATAGTTTTAAACTAAGACATGGTGTGAAAACAATAATCTCAATATCTGTAAAACTGGCAGAGCTGTAGTCATTTTTTTGTTTGTTTGTTTGTTTCTAAATTGATAACCTGTGGTTTTCATCTTGAATCTTGTTGAATTCAAAAGTATTATTACAGTATCAATATTATCAAGGGAATACTGAGAGTTTAATTAAAACGTGTCCCCTGGTTCATGAGATATTTTGCTAACAAATTGACAAACAAGTACACAAAGATAAGTACATAATTGACTATTGGCAGCCAATAATTAGTTCCAATAAATATAACAGATTATCTTTAGTAATGTGGCTCAAGGGGTTGGGCCAAGTTTTATTTTTAGGGTTTTGAAAGAAACCTGACTATTTGCCATAATGGTTAAAATTCAAGACGAATATGATAACTTGACCAAAGTCTTAAATATGACAAGGTGCATTATTGTTCAAGGATTCAAGATTTTTTATTTGTCATTCGCACCACATGTGGTACATGTGGTGGAATGAAATTGTGTACACAGGACCCCAGTTACATCCAACAAAAACATAAAATGTCAAATAAAAGCATTAATAAGATCTAAGATATGAACTAACAAAAGCATTAACTAACAATACACAAAGCACTAGTAGTATAAAAACAATACGCCGAACAGCTGCACGAACATGAGTCTGTGTGAGCAGATGAGCATGAATGAACACAGCAACATGAAACAGATCAGCAGCAACATGGTGTGATTTTTCACAGTGATTATTCTGGTTAGATATTCATGAGACTTACAGGCTCAGGGTAGAAGCTGTTCCTCAGTCTAGTGGTTCTACACTTAATGCTCCTCAACCTCCTTCCTGAGGGGAGCGGGG
>JARVGV010000861.1:17284725-17295861 GCA_031762435.1 Hypsolebias longignatus
GCCAGGTCTCTCTTGTAAATGAGTCCTCGCAGCTCAATGAGATTAACCTGCCTAAATAAAGGTTGAATGAATGAATAAATGAATGAATTAGTTCCAACATGGATCCAGTGTGACATCTGTACACCCCACGCACTGACCACCTGGACGATACGACCACCTCTCATGCTAACCTACAATGCTTTCCCAATTAAACCATGTCGCGTTCCGGTAATTCTGTATAATTTATTCACATGATATCCCCTGTGTCAGTCAACCTTCACTCATTGCTTTAAATGACTCTTGGATAGTCCGGCAACTGCCTGATAACACCACAGTTTGACGTGTTGCCATCACTTGTGTACTCTGGTGTCAATTCCAGACGTTCCAGCTCTATGAATCATTTAGGAACCATCACTGGTCTGTAAGTGGAACTAATTATGTCCAAATCAGAGTAATTCTTTTGGGTGTTTGTTTTTCTTGTTTTAATTTTACCCCTATCCTAGATTAGACACTTCAGTAAAAACATCTTGAAATTCATTGAGAGTACAAACTAGACATCAGACACTCATAACAGCTTGGTTTGTTGTTGAATCTCCACCAGGATTATAACAACAAAAAGCTTCAGCAGTGAAGAAGAACATCGTCACTGCGTATGTGGGTAGGTCTCCAAGGTGGAGGGTTTGTGGCCGGTGGGTCTCGCTCGCTGCTTTTCCAGTTGCAGGAAGTCAGTAGGAATGAGAAGAATGCAGTCAGGCAATAGATGGAGGGAGCAGCAGTTGCAAGGCAGATAGTCAGAAAAAAAGAGAAAAAGATAGTATGACGAAGAAAGTGAGTAGTGGCAAGAAAGGTATTCATGGAAATTACACAAAGAGGTGAAGAAGCAGCGGTTGGGTTTCCATTTGGTGGGAGTGTGAGGTGAACGTGTAACCTCCCTGTTACTGAGTGTTGGAGGTGGACAGTGTGCTCGGAGTTTGGAGGGGTCAGTGTGAGAAGTGACACCACACATTGCTGTGGAACATGTGGACTTATCAGTCGCACAGATTTCCTGGCAATGGGTGGAAGCCGATGATTTAAAAACAAGAATCTGCTTTTGTTGCTGTCCACTAACTTCTCACTGCACACAGAAATGTAACAACAGCAACTAAAAACTGCAGATTTACTGGTTCTTCTATTTCTTTGTTGTTGTTGAAGATGTCAACTACTTTTTGTGCCAGATTTTTTAATATTATTTTTACTTTCAGCTTAAGTTTGGACATAAACAAATAGAAGAGGAAAAGGGTGAATTTAGAAGAGATAAACTTGTTCTTGTAAAGTATAGAAGTGGACACGAGATGCTTTCTGGGATTTCATATAATTTTTCTTTTTTCTGAGGAAGAAAGGATAAACACACAATAGCCACAATATTACGACAACCAGCCTGATACTGGTCCCCCTGTTGTCATCAGAATTGCTTTTTAGAAATCAGAGGATGGATGAGGAACAATGTCTAATTGAAGACTTCAGCAACAGAACCTCTGCAGGTTATTGTGCGGGATCCCTGTAAATTGTGTTTTCTCCTACATTAGCTAATTACTGTATAAAGGCCTTGTCTTTTGGGCTGTTGGAGACTTGGTGGGGATTGGCTTTAAAAACGTTCAGAACAATGGCTATCGTCAGTGATTATTCAATACTGTGGTGCATATTTTCCCAGTAGAATGTTGCATCAAATCATGACGTTACCACACATGGTGGAGGCAAACAGCAAATAAAGACGGCGAGGCAGCAAATTTACTGATTTGACAGAATGCCAAACTAGACTGTTGAAACATGGAGTCAGTGAATAAAAAGTGGAACGGACTGTGATCTAAAGCTACAAAAAGAACAAGAAGGCCCAGAAAAGAAACACTAACAGTGATTTGGCAGTAAGCAAAAGAAACCAGGCAGAACATGTTCTGTGGAAACTGCAGACAAATGAAGCACAGGTGAGTGGAGATCATTTTACAACGGTCAGGTCACAGGTGGACAGGGCACGAGGGTAAAAGTACCAAATAAAACAAGAAGTAAACAAGACCAGAAGGATCAAAACAAGGATAAACAGTGTACCAACATGCAGAACAGGAGTAAAACGAACAATCAAACCAAGATCCACCTGATTAAACTCAACTACTACTGACAATAACAGCAATAAAAAGACCTAAGAAATATTAGTTTAAATAATATTACAGTATTTAAAATATTGTTCAACATGCCATCTAGGAAACCAGACTCGATATGGACTTTTACAGAATGAAAGTTCGTATTATAAATTTTTATTTTTAATTGGGGGGGGGGGGGACAGTATTCATAACTCCAACAGCTATTGTCTGTCCTCATGAAAAGTGGGTGGTAGAGTAATTGCCCGTGAATGTGTGTGAGTGTGATTATTTCTCATGTTAGCAAAATATCTCATGAACCAATGGATCATTTGTCTACAACTGGTTAATAACTTTTGGAGTCAACCAGGTTAAAGATGGCACCAAAGCGAACAGACAGTCATAACAACTATAACTCTGTCACTTTTATAAATATTGAGCTAAAATTTTGCACACCAGTAGCTGAGAGTCATCCCCAAAGCAATCTCTGAGCGCTAAAAGATCACACCAGATACCATCGTACATCATCTTATTTTCAGGTCCTGATCAAAACAGGTGTGATGGACATTTTTCAAAATAAAATGATCTTAAAATAAAACTCCAGCATGAAACGTGGTGGGCATTATGCATTATAATAGACTTTTAAATGTTAATGTTTGCCTCTAAAACCCTAAAACACAAAAGGACAGGTTGATAAAGAAACTTTGACTTTATGTGGTGGAAGAAGCTCTGATTTTATTTTGAATTTGTTACCCTGACATTAGACTGATGAGAATGTCAACATTCCTGTTGGCAGTCTGAAGTTGCTTTATTATTAATTTTTTTTTTTTTTGTTGCCTGGACCAAGAAAAAAATGAAATGTATGACAAATAGAATGTAAAATAATAACCCCCCTGTATTATAATACTGTAAAATAATAACCCCCCTGTATTTTTCATTCAACCTTTATTTAGGCAGGTTAATCTCATTGAGCCTCGAGGACTCATTTACAAGAGAGACCTGGCTACAAACTAAGGATGATCACAACAGCAACAATACAGCAATAGATTTTCCTTGGACAATCAACAAACAATCATAAGAGAGAAATACAAATTTTTTTTTTTCAAACAGGTTAAAGCAAAGATGTCAAACATTGCTAAAACAAACAGATTATAAGGAAGATGTAGAAAATCAAAAACAGGAACATGTCAGCATTGGTTTTTGCCAGGGTTCCAACAGATTCTTAATAAGCTATCTTAGTAGACATGAATAAGAATATATGTATGTTAGTTTCCATTACAGCTGTTCCTCTTTCTTTCTTTCTTTCTTTCTTTCTTTCTTTCTTTCTTTCTTTCTTTCTTTCTTTATTTTTTATTCCAACTGCTGCGTTTTCTCAAATACTGAGAGTCTTCATTGACAGACACAGCCTGGGTTTTTCTGAACTACAACTATGATCTGGAAACCCAGCCAGGCTGGATTTCCAAGTATGACTACGCCAAAAATGTTGAAGCAGAGTTAATTTCCTACAGTTAAGACAAAAAATAAAAATAAAAAACTTGAGTTGAGAAATTATAATTAGTATTGCTGATTTGTTTCATTTTACCTTGTTTTCTCTCCTTCTTATCGGCCAGGAGTTGATTTAGTCGCTCCTTTAGTTTGTTAAACTCTCTTTCCTTTCTTTTCATATCATGGTTGTACTGACTGGCACGGCTTGAAATTATGTTCTGAAGTTTTTGCACCTGTTGAAACAAACAAAATACATATACGACTTGGTACTTCCTGAAGAAAATATATGAGGCAAATCAAAAGGGCCTAGCAAAGAATTCAGTCAATAGTGTAATTTATTCAGCCTGGCAGAGGTATGATGTAAAAATAAAAATGTAAAGTGGGCTAACTTTCCTCTGTTTGATAAAATGTTCACACATACTGTATGTGCAAACAAAATTAGATTTTAGCATATTGTTCAGTAATTGTATAGAGATGTAGTTTGTGACTGAGCAAATTATTTTGTTGAACTGCTGATCCAAAGAGTAAAAATGTGTCCAAGTTTTAAATTTTAATAAGCCACAGAATGAATTGTGGCTTGTTTGCTAACAGAATGATGCCGTAAACAAATCCTTAGTTTTCTGGATTGAAGACCAGATTTTTCCACCTTCATGTTCATTTTGACACCTGGCACTGCAGGACTGTGCAAATCATACCTCTTCTTTTTCATTTTTCAGGCAGTTCTGCAAACTTTTGACTTTCATCTGGAGTTGTCGTTCTCTCTCGTGGAGTCCTGTGTTTTCTCTTTTAGAAAGTTCAAGCTGCTCCTGTAAACACAATGAGAAGATAGATTGCCAAGAAAGCCTTTCAGAATAACCCAATAAAATGATTTTAGAACATCTTTGTGTTCCAGAAAGACATGTGTGGGTGATAATTTTTTTTAAAATATAATTTCTACACTGTTAAATGGAACTTTAGCAATGTTGTAGATTTCACTACATTGTTTGATTCCAGATTAATATTAAAACAAGAGAATCTTTAGTTATTTTACTTTTAGATGACTGTTTGAGAGCTTCAAGTGATCCACGTTGCTGCTCAGCTTAAGCTGCTCCACTTCCATGTTTTCTAACGTTCTGAGGCTCCTGTGGTGCAGCTGAATAAGGTCATACATGCAATTCAACATAGACACATTATTTAGCTCTGATCTGCTGTCCAGCTCTGACCAAACTGGTGGGAGGCCCAAAGATGACAACTCCTGCAAAGGAAGAAAAATGGCAAGTTTAGACAAAAAACAAACTACTTTTTACATTTTGTATAAGCGCCTGTTGACACACTGTCTTTAGGTACAAACATTGTTAGTGTTCAGGGATTGGTGTCATGTGCACTGTACCTTTTATTCAGACACAAACCACTAGGCACACTTGTTTTACAACAAAAGTGCTATTAATACAACAGAAACTCCTGAAAGGCCACTAACCTGATTGATGTGTGACAGACATTCTTGCACGTTATGCTCTGTGCAAAACGTTCTAGGTGTGTGGGGACGTCTGTGGAGCAGCAGCGACGGCTGGCTGAGCTGCCTCAAGGGGGGTGTTCTACATTCAACAGAGCTGCAGCAAATGTCCTTGACTTGTGAGAGAGAAAAAAATCGGTCAAATGCATTCTCTGTATTGTCTTCAGTTGCAAATTAGATTCATATTTTACACAGTAACTAAGAACAACGTTCATCTGTATCCATTTATGATACAGAGCACCTGAAGGATAAAATATGTGAGAAATCAACTAGACAGAATTGTACTTTAATGTTATAACATATGAGAATTATCAATATAAGCAGAAGACAAAACTAAAAAAAATACTCCAATGGAGAATAGCAACTTAGTTTGCACAAAGCACATGATCTTAAATGGTAATTTTTCACTAATCTTTAAAGCAACTGGGATTTAAACTCACCCAGCGGCAGCTCTGGCATTGTTGCAGCACAGCCCTCTGGTAAAGTGTTTGGAAAATCTATGACATGTGCAGATTACAAGTGTTGACCACAAGATCCACCCGCCACTCAACCCTGAAATAGACAATCAGATTAACAGTGACCATTCAACACTTTGTGGATTACAAGGTTCTTGGACTACACGTGAAGTGGTGAAGATGAAAAATAAAAGGAGGTGGGTTTTCATTCCACACTAAATGTGTATCAATGTAGAAGACTTTTTTCTAATCACATGCTGATGTTATGTGGTCAAACGATTGTAACATGGATAGGTTGGCACCAGGCTGCCATTTTATCTCCAGGCACTAATTAGCTAATGAGATCAAATCCAAACAAACCATATGTTGGTTTGTTTGTACAAACACACAATCAAAAAACAAGAAAGAAAACAAAACAAAAAAATCACAGTTTTCAAGAAACTGTAAAACATTAGCAACCTGCATCCTAGGGCAATAATTATAGTAGATTAACCACAATATGCAATAAAATAAATATAGTTCATCTAGAACAGCAATTTTGTTTGTTTGTGGGTTGTTTTTTCACCTGTTGGTTCTGTGGCAACGACTAAATGCCTTCAAGGGACCTACATTTTATACTTAATCTGATTAGACAGATGGGAAACCTTCTAGAGCCAAAAAGCTTAAAAAGCCTGAGACAGACTACGTGTTACCTACAATTTAATAACTCACAGTTTACTAATTAAATCCTACTTAATGATTAAATGGATTTTTAATTGGTACATGTATGAAACATCTACAGTTTGTTTTATTGTTTTATGCCTCATTAATAAATACTGTATAATGTCACACCTGGCCTAGCTTGAACACGTTAGATACATCAAATGTCAAAAAATGTTTACATAAAGAGCTTTTATATTTTTATTCCCAGTATGGTGCTGCAGATAAAGTAACTCTGAACTTTCTCATTAAGTCAGAACGGCAGAAACATTATAAAACATTATTAATTGAGACTAAAAATAAAAGCTGCGTGTTCTGAACGTTTCCACGTTGAGTTGTTAGTGTTAATTTATCTGAGCTGTTCGGTATCGTTAAACATCGATGAAACGTTGTTACTTTACCAGAACTGATGTCGAAGAAGAAAAACGACGCAGGTGTGCGTTCACTTCGTAATTGACTGACTTTTACGCCTGAATAATGGGTGTCTGTTCCGGACAAGTTGAACCGTTTAAACAACAGAAGTGATTATTTATTAAATTAAATGTGACAAAATGTTTTAAATACTTACTTCACGCAACAGCTCATGAGATATTTCTTATGCGTTGTCTTCCAGCTCTGTAAGTCACGTCCACCTGCTGCAGTGAGCTCAACGCAGCAAACAAACCAAGCTCTGCGCTGATTGGTCCATCCGTTGTTTAGCAACCAAACATAGTTCAATTCGATTGGTTGTTGGTTTTGCGGCGTTCAAGTGTTCCTAATGGTACTGTATTTCATTTTCTTTTAATTGTTTAAATTGTATAAGGTTTAAAACACTCTTATTATAAATGGATACGATTAAATGAAACAAATAGATTCAATTAGTGAAGTTTTAAATGGGCATTTCTTCCATTATAAATATTACTTTGCTTTGGAAAATTTAACACATAATAAATGAAAAGGACAACACAACAGCCAAAATGCAGGCCTTGTTATGTGAAAAGTCAAAGGAAGCATGTTTTATAAGAAAATGGGGGAAAAAAATCAATGACAGCTGTAATCTTTGATCAATCACACAGTACGTGTTAAAAAAGACATTGATCTATTTTATAAGTGGCTCAGCATTCTAAAATACCCCAACCTATTATTGTCTATGAACAGCATTTGTTCTTTCTGCAAATGCAAGTCGAACATCTACCGTGCAAGGAAAAAAAAGAGATACTATATTTACAGTCTAAACGTGACTCAGCTTTTTTTTGCTATTGTTAAGACATTTTCTGTTTAAGTGAAAGTCCTACTTGTTTTTTGCAAGACTGTGTCAGTCAAGTTTTTCACAAGTTACAAACATGGTCTGCTGTACTGACTGTCTTGACAAAGGACCTAACCTGTCATACTAAAAATGACTCTATGCTATGAAAATAAAGACTCAATAAAATGATGAAGCGTTTTGCTGTTCTATCTTAATTCAATTCAATTAATTTCAAACAAAGTCAGTTTCAAAGCTCAAACAAAGTTTAGTTTCAAGAACAAGATACATCTATGTTGTTATTCTGAGATGACTGTCCCCCTGAGGCAGATTTGTGGGGGAATCTATAAATATCTGGAGGTCATTCTGGCTAACTTTTGTTTTAAAATTCAATTTTTCTACCTTCTATCCTGGTGCAAAGTGGTACACAAACAGTAAATCCGTCAACATTTTTGTCACAAGCGACAAACAGTACATTGTCAGTGGTGGTGTGACAGGAGTGGCAGATGTTATTGTGAAAAATATTTTGCCACCTCAACTGCCACTTTGTTTTTAAGATAGTTAAAATATATTTACACATTTTGTACAATGTTGCAAGACAATAACATCTGCACAGAATTTCCATTTATATCACCATATGTAGTTGTCATTTTGATTTTAAAATGGCTTCATCCACAAATTAGACCTAGAAATTTTGCCAGTAACAGACAATTTCAAAACTTCCCAGTTAATAACAATCTACTAATGCTTACCCTTATTTAAAAAAAAATAATAAAAAATTATGTCAAATTAATAATTTATTTTTTCCCAAACAGTACGATAAAGGTTGTTTCGAGAACAGAATCAGATTGTTAATTTTGTGTCTATGGGAAAATGTGTTTAACACCTGTTTTGTGCAGGTTTTTGTGCACATCTATACACTTTGTACATCTTCTGTTGAGAATGTTTAATCTCAGATGCATTTAAATGTTTTGTAACACAAAAAGATTCAAATTTTATAAAAGCTACTTGTTTTCGTTCACATAAAACAAAGAGAAAATTACCCCATAAAAATTTAAACTAACAGTAACTAGACTAAAGATAAATAAACCACAAGAATTGTCAATCTATGGCAGAGCTAACTGCAAAATATAATTAATTATTTCCAGAAAAAGTTCAATTTATTATTTTGTGCATGTATGTCTGCACTTGTTCATTATCAGTATATTTGTACTAATTTATTTTAGTCTTTATTATTATTATTTTTTAATGTATTTTAGTAAAGCTCAATTGTTAATACACAATTTACTATATTCAAACTTGAAGTATCTGGGGCCACTGCTGCTGAAAATCTACTTTTGTAATGAACACAAGGTTTCAGTTTCTGGAGATAAGATGTTTTTATTTTTCCACTAGATGGTAGTGAATGATTGAAATACTAGAACCAGCCTTCTAATGATTATTACTGCCGTGACTCTTCTCAATGGCACCATATTCATCTATAACTTTTTTTTTTTCACCTTTTTCTTGTGACAGTGTAATACAAGCATTTTTTTTAATGAGCCCCACTGGAGTAAGACTGTAAGATTTCTGTTAGTAATGTATTCATTTACGGTAATTTATATAATAAATAAATATATTTCACTTTTTATATAATGCATAATTTAGTTATCTTAACAAGTGTCTATACAACTTAGTTCAACAAGACTTGTTACACACACACACACACACACACACACACACACACACACACACACACACACACACACACACACACACACACACACACAAAGAAAACATTTCATAATTCCTCATTTTGAGTGACATCAGCATGTTTTCTGATCTGAACTGAGAATATTTGCCCTCTGTGGTTGGTTTTCAGACGTTGACTGGTTCCTGTTAAAGAGCGGTTGTGGTTTCAAAGCAAAAAATCTAAAGGAAACAGAAGGTCTTAATCTACAGATTATACTGCCACGCTTAAAGAAAGTCAGAGTGAGTTGTCTCATTGAGCATGTAGTATGAGGAGGAGGTTACTGAGATGGATTTGAAGCACTACATGCATCATCACCCAGTCCTTTAACGAACATAATGATAAAAGTTTCATAAGTTTCTTAATAAGCATCTGCTAGTTTTAAGTCATTCAGCCAAATCTGGACTGTTAGTGATGCCATGCTTTAGCTGCTTCTCGGTCTCTGGAGCTCTGAATGTCACAAATGAGCCTGACATCTTTAAAGTTAGTCTTTTCTGAGCGAGTCAGTCATTTGAAGCAGGAAACTGGACCATGCAGGATGTTCAGGATGTTATTTTTATCAACATTTCTGACTCCACTGCAGCAGGTGTAGGATGTATTTACTGTACTTTGTTGAAGTGTACAAGCTGTGTATGCTGAGTCACTATTCAGCTGAAAAGATGTCACAGCAACCCAAGTGACTTGGGTTTACTGAATGAAGGCAATTTATCACCTGGGATTTTGCAAACACCAGTCAGTAACAACCTCGTTTCAGAGGCAAAGTCTAAAATGAAACATCTTTAGCTGATGAAGGTGGAGCATCCTGCTTAATAATAATAATAATAATAATAATAATAATAATAATAATAATAATAATAATAATAATAATAATAATAATAATAATAATCAAATAGGTTTGTGTTTCTTATTTGGACACATTCAGTAAGAAGTAAAATCTGAGCTTTGAAATGCTTGACCTTTGCTCATTTCATACCCAAAACAAACAGGATGTAATACAAAGCCCGAGCTGCATTATTATTTCATAATCTGCTGGTTAACCAGTGTTCTCATTTTATCATTAGTTGTGATAAAAAATTAGATTAATGTTTGCTCATTTAAGAATATGTAATGAAATCTCCCACTAATGAATAGGAAACAATAAAAAGGTAATGTAATAATTTTCATCACATTATAAACGCTTTCAATTTGAACTAATTACAAAACACGACTATGCTGTGGGCGGCACGGTGGCACAGTTGGTAGAGCTGCCACCTCACAGCAAGAAGGTTGCTAGATCAAATCCCAACTGGGGATATTTCTGGGTGGAGTTTACATGTTCTCTACGTGCATGGGTGGGTTTTCCTCCCACAGACCAAAAACATGCATGTTAGACCGATTAGTAAATTGTCCCTAGGCGTGAGAATATGACTGGTTGTTTGTCTCGTTCATCTCTTTGGCCCTGTGATGGACTGGAACCTGTCCAGGGTGTACCCCGCCTCTTGCACAGTGATAACTGGACACCAGTGACCCCGTGGCCCTAAAAAAGAAGAAGCAGGTAAAAGATAATGGATGGACTACGCTGTGCACAACTATGTAAACATTTAAGGTCAGTGTAAGATAAAAGCAAGTTTTTTGAGTTGCTGAACATTGTAAATTAAGTTAAACTGATTGGATTGTAAAAAGATCAGTGCATACAATGGTGCCCTTATTGTTGAAGAAATACATAAATAAATGTTTTTATCTCGTCTTCCTGAAATAAGCAAAATCCCTCCAAAGGTGTGAAGACAGCAGAAACATGTTATGTGTTGCTTCTAAACCAGTGTGAGTCAGCATAAATAGTAGCTTCACCAAAGTGCACATGAAACGTTGTTACGTACCCTGCTCTGCCTGCCTGCTTCAGCAGTATGTTTTTGCCTTTAACACAGCTGGTTGTAATCAACCTGATTACCTTGTGCTGCATACACGCCCTATAAAACACCTGTTCA
>JARVGV010000861.1:17309441-17336266 GCA_031762435.1 Hypsolebias longignatus
TGCTCCACCTCCTCCATGTAGAGGTTGGCAACAATGGGTGACACTGGAGATCCCATGGCACAGCCGTGCTTCTGTCTTCACTTCCAAACTCTGCTTCGTTGAATTGAGAAAGCTCTTCGGATGGAGAGCGAGACTTTTTCTTGCTACAAATAAAGTCCAGTTGTTTCTGTATTGAACCTTTTTATTTTTTTCCCCAAAAGATGTCTGGTGGGCGTGTGTGTTTCAGTAGCATTTACGGACTTTGAGGCCTTCTTCCCTATTGGATGATGTGTCTGACTGGCGGCTTGCAAACCTAGGTTGCTAGGGTAACCGGTGTCCTACTAGCTGTGCCCCCTGCTTCAAGGTCAGTTTTAGCTGCATTCCAAAGTTGCTGATAGATAAGGTTTTCAGGACACCCACTTATGCACTTCTAAATTCAGGCCTTTGGTTCTTGTTTGCTTAATATGAGCAACTATGAGTAACTCTATTAGTTTGATTGACAACAAGAATAATTAATCGCTATTAAGTATTATCTAACTCATGTGTATGTATTATAACCAACCTGTATTATAAGTGAGTTGAAGTGTGTTAAAAGATGGAAAAAGTTTAATTTTCTTTGTGATTGTTTTCTCCTCTTATAGGCAACATGGTGGTTCAGCTTGGCGCTCAGCGAGCAGGTTGCTGGTTAAAATCCTAGCACGGGGCCTTTCTGGGTGGAGTTTGCATGTTTTCTCTGTGCTGCTTGGGTTTCTCCAGGTATTCTGGTTCCCGCCCACAGACCAAAAACATAGGCTGATTGGTAACTCTAAGTTGTCCATAAATGTCCCTGTGATGGACTGGAGACCTGTCCAAGTGTACCTGTGGTGCACTGGAGACCTTTCCAAGTGTCCCTGTAATGAACTGGAGACCTGTCTAGGGTGTCCCTTGCCTGTAACACAGTGACTGTTGTACTTTACATGGGCTTCAGTGACAACAGTGATTGGATGGATGGATGGATGGATGGATGGATGGATGGTTGGATGGATGGGTGGATTATGGATGGATGGATGGGTGGATGATGGCCGGGTGGGTGGATGGATGGCTGGGTGGATGACAGATGGGTGGATGGATAGATTAATTCAACCTTTATTTAGGCAGGTTAATCCCACTGAGACTCGAGGGCTCATTTACAAGAGAGACCTAGTTTCAACAAAGAATGATAACAACAGCGACAATAGACTTTCCTTTGACAATCAACAATAGACAATCATAAGAGAGAAATACAGATTTTTTTCAACAAGTTAAAAAAAGATAAAGTAGCAAAACAGACAGATTATAAGGCAAATGTAGAAAACTAAAAGCAGGAAAATGTCTGCATTGATTTTTGCCAGGATTCCAAAAGATTCTTAAAGCCATTTAGAGAAGTCAAGGTCGAGAGCTTCAGATGTTTTTATAAGCTATTCCAGGAAGCAGGAGCGGAATAGAAGACCCTTTTGCCAAGTTCAGTCCTCACTGATGGAACACTGCAGGTAATCATGTCCTGAGAGCGTACGCTGTAGGGACGTGTAGGAGGAGATGTATGAAGGCAGCAGACCAAGAAGTGATTTAATGATGAAAATGTACCAGTGGAAGAGTCTGCGTGAAGTTAATGATGTCCAGTTAACCAGTGAGTACAGTGTGCAGTGGTGGGTAAGATAATCACAGCCAGTTATGAACCTTAGTGCACCGTGATAGACAGCATCAAGTTCAGTTCATTAACTGACTATCAACCCTTTACGGTATCTGATTGCTAAAGTTTGGTTGATTGCATACCTGATTGGTTGACCTCTACCTGTCCTTTAGACTTTCTGTATTTTTTTTATTTTTTTTTGCTGGATTTTTTTGCAATAATTAAAAATAATTACATAAATTCCTTACCTGGCTAATTTAGATTAAACTCACTGGAATATGAACCAAAAAAAATAAAAATAAAGGTGGTCTTAGCAGTGAATAGCTATTGTTGAGTTCATTTTTAGCTTCCTATCCCTCCTTGTACTTACTCACGCTGCTCAGCTATTTAGGGCAGAGTGTCTTTGGCTTACCAGCTCTGGACAAGCATCATTCAGATGATGCCTACTAAGTAATAAGTACACAGCATTTGTTGCAAACTCATACCCAGCATTTCATCTCTGGCCTAACGGAGAAGCCACATTAGCCTGGAGTGCCTGAGATTGTGGGAAAATATCTTCAATTACCTCTTGATTGATTACAAATGAAGACACAAACCCAAAAAAACCCCAACAATTTTCCTTCATTACTCTGGATCCTCATCAATTGTAGGTCAGGCCAGTCCCAGGAATTTGGCGAGTGTTTGAGTTGCGTAACCACTGCTGTTGATGGAGCGTGTGAATCGTGTCTTTCAGTGTCTCGTGGCTGTTTTTCCCGTCCGCTGAGAGCGCTGCAGTTTGTGACCTTGTCAAGAGGCCAGTTCAGCCCTTTGGGTGCTGAGCAGATCATCCATGTTTGAATGTCAGCTTCACTCATATAGAGTACATGTCCTGAACTGACTTGTTGTTCCACATGTCTTAGTCTCCTGCTGCTCATCATGTATTTTAGTCCAGTGTATTTTAAATCAAAGGTGCCTGTTTGTCTGCTTCTTGTATTAATATGGTGCTATTTCTGTGACAGGGAGACTCAGGGGATCACTTTGAGATGTGTGTTTTGGTGCTTTTGAATTTTTGTATTTTGGGGTCGGGGGTTACATTCGGATACAGTTAGATCCTGGGATTAATGAATCAGTGTTTACAGTGCAGCTGTCAACCTTCTGCTTCTGTGCAAAATTCATTGGACATCCCACATCACCTTTAATACCCTGAGATTGTATTTGTGCATTTACAGTATGTGTGTGCTGATATGTATTTGTTCAATTGAAAATTTTGCATGTGATAAAAGAAAATTATATAATCTGGATGAGGTCAATTTGAGAGATAGTCAAAGTTAACTGAGGACTAGTAAAAAAAAAAAAGTGGATTTGGTGAAAATTTTCCATTTTTATCTACAGTATTTACATTTGTAAATAGGCAAAAGTTATTTACCAATTAACATCTAATAACAGCTCTCCTTTTGATGACCTAATACTGAAAAACAATCTGTCAAAAATTAGGTGTTTTTTTTTATTACTTATAGCTCTTTTAAAATGGTTAACCATCCTCACTTAATTAACAGATGGATCAATGTGCGAGTTGAACAAAAGTCTTTTGCAGAAAGGCTTTTCATTTGCTTGCATGTTTCCATTCTCAGGTGGCGATCAAGTCAATTCGCAAGGAGCGCATTACCGACGACCTGGACAGAATTCACATCCAGAGGGAAATCGAAATCACCTCTGCACTCAGACACCCCAACATCACACGCTTCCATGAAGGTAAGACTGCAAATGTACAATTATGCACAATGTTGCAAAGAAGTGTAAACAATCATTTATAAAATGCTGCATTAATGAACAGATGAATGAGTTCCAATTTAAGTCATTTTGCTCTCGACACATACAAATACATTTGAAAGATTTTTACAGCAACAAATGGTGATGAGGGGTGATACTGGTAATTCTCAAATCCCATTTTAAGAACAAAAACAACAACTTAACCCTGCTAAGTATTCTGTTTGTTTAAAGCCCCCTCCTGATTAGTGCCACAAACCTGTTTGCATTTTTTAAAACTATATTAACCCTCAATAAGGAAATTAGTTATCTGCATTTTTCCCATCACACATGTAAGCACACATGTGGAGCAGAGGGATGCCATGTAAGGAGAAACTGGGGTTTTTAAGGCCTTGCTCAAGGGCCCAAAGTGGGGTAAATGAAAGTGGACGCAGATGTCGGTGCTTCATCTACCCCACATAATTTTTTTGTGCTGGCCTGGCTCACCTTCTCTACCTGTAGGCCACCACTCTCCCATAAATTATTAAAATTACATCAAATACCTTTCATCAAGGCAAAAACAGTGCAGTGCTCAAGAGTATGGGTTGTGGATAATACCATTTAGTTCAGTATCAGTAAAACTGGCTGTGTGGTAGCTGATTCTGTGTTCGTTAAGGCCAGCTAGCTGTGGCGACCATCTTGAATTGGGTTGACTCCAAAAGTTAATCAGTTGTAGATGGACATGAAATGGTTAATTTCTGAGAATTTCCTTAAAATCTGTCCTCAGGTCCATGAGAAATGTAGTCAATGCTCGAGACGAACATCCCTAGACACAGACAAAAATACTATGGCCTTACCCCTTCAGCTGCGGGCGTCTGGGAAATATCCTCATCATTTTTAACTCTTCAAAGTAGCTGATGACAGCAGCAAGTAAACAACACAATCAGTCATTAATGTTACAACTTTAAAAATGTAATTCATTCGTCATACATTAACTTTTAGTTGTTGTTGTTTTCAGTTGTTTAAACATGAGTCGTCCACTGAGTCTGTGACAATTCAAACGCATCAGAATAAAACTGGACAAAATTGTTCCCTGTGTTCTGTGTGGACAGTGTTTGAGAGCCGGGATAAGATTGTGATAGTGATGGAGTTCGCCAGCAGAGGAGAGCTGTACGATTACATCCAGGAGAGGAAACGACTGCCGGAGCCAGAAGCCCGAAGCATCTTCAGACAGATTACATCTGCCGTCCACTACTGCCACAAGGTGACACGCTTCTGTTATTGAAACGTGCCACAGGATTTGAGCACAAATTGGGGCAGTGCATGTAGGCACGTGCTGAATGGTCAACTGAGCAAATACCTTCCTGCTAATTCCACTAAATCCTAATCATAATATTGTGGAGCGACTTGACTTCAGATTTCAGATCTCTCTGGGTTAAGATCATATTAGGCTTTGACTTGTTTGCAGTCACACACTCACATACCAGTTTACCTGCCCCCCTCATAGTTATTACTATATGCTTTGGCAAGGAAACAAATCCTTCTGTTTCCTTGTTTTTATTGTTGCTGTCCACAAAAGATTATAATCTGCGCCAAAAAAAAAATAAAAGAAACGAAATTACTGAAGAAATCCATAAATCCTGGTAATTCACAAGATCTGCAAGAGTTACGAGTTACACCTGATAGTCAGCTGAGCGAGATGTGACAAAACTGTTTGCCTTTGTTTGGTTCAATGGTAACACTTTACAATAAGGTGCACAACATTTGATTAACTACTAGGGAATGTCTCAGGAACGAATCAGCAGCTAATGGGTAGTTAACCAATACTTACTGGGGAACACACAGTCTTATTAGGGGAATATTGGTTAGTTACCTTTTTTTAATCATTCAACCTTTATTTATACAGATAAATCACATTGAGCCTCGAAGACTCAGTTACAAGTTAGGCCTTGTAAATGAAGAGGAACTAATCAGGAGCTAATGGGGAGTTAACCGGTACTTACTGGGGAACACACAGTCAAGCCTTTTTAGGGGACTACTGGTTTTTACCACAGAAACAGAGGAGAGATTCTCCATGGGGGGTTCTGAATGAACCCTGCACCAGTGAGGTCACAGCTTGTAATTGTCAAAAATTTATTGCATTTTCTATTTTGTAAACCTATTGATGGAAGACATTATCAATTTCATAATCTTGTACTGGTGTCATCTTAACTATGTCTGACTATCACTTACTGAGTACCAAATCTTTGCCTGGCTATTATTTTGTTCACTGATGTAGTGAAGCATCATACCAAGTACTTACTGAGGAACCAATCAGACCTGGTCATTACGGGTTTGCTCCTGTGGTACCAAACCAGTAGTTCCCTAATAAGGCTTGGTTGTATGTTCCCCAGTAAATACCGGTACTGGTTACCCATTAGCTCCTGATTTGTTTCTCTTTGGTTTCCTTGGTAACCACCCATTACTTCTTGATTATTTCCTCATCATTTACAAAAATACTAACCAGTAGTCCCCTAAGGTGATCCTTAGTCTTGTGTACTTTATTGTAAAGTGTTACCAATTTAATTAATTAATTCCACAAATAAAACTCAAATTATCAGTCAGCTTCTGTAGTTACAGGGAAGATGGAGGAGGGTTTGATCTCCTACTTCCCTCGAATGTTGTCTCAAAATAGACATGAACGTTCTGGCATAAATGATTTATTGAAAGCACCTCAGAGGAATGCAGGAACATGGAGAGATTTTTCAGAGTTTCTGGAGAATAACTATTCATTTGGATTTGCAATAGCAGTAAATGTAAAAAAAAATAAATAAAAATAGGAAAATGTGCTTATATTGTTTTGTTTGTCTGTGCTCAGCCTGTATGCAAACTTTTTTAAATGTCATGGTTTAACTGAAGAAGACGAAACAGTTTTTTTTTTAAAAAGATAAGCTTTATATTTCTTTACATCACTTTTTAGTTATCTATTGGAATGTTTCCTTTGAGTTTTCTTCTAAATTAAATCAGTATTTGATTAATCAAATGGATTTTTTCTTCTATTGGGGCACTTCTTCTTGTGTTTGTCAAAGTTCTGCAAACTCAGGAACTAATGTTGCTGTGTGCCCATTTTCTTGCAGAATGGTGTTGTGCACCGAGACCTCAAGCTGGAGAACATCCTTTTAGATCAAGATTTGAATGTGAAGGTGAGTCTGAATAGTTTCCATGATAAACTGACATAAAACCTAATCCTGCCTGTTTTATGAAAACAAATTACCAGTAGGTTTTCTTTGCAAAACACGCATTTATATATAGGCCAAATCTTTATAATAAGTTTAAAATGTTTCCTGTTAAAAGTACTCATTGCAATGCCATGAAGATTTAAAAAAAAAAAAAAAAGTAAGAAATAAATTTTGCACTTTTCATTTTTTGTAATGATGCTTAGTGAGTCCTTAAATTAAAAATTTACAAGCAAAATCTGTGACTGGATGACAGATACCACAGTCTTTTGTTTACCTACAGAAACAGCAGAAGTGACTCAAAATAGGTCACCAATGATAAAGTCCAACAAAGAGCTATTTGAGATTGAGAAGTCCCAAATTATTTACACCAAGATTTGTTGAGTAAAGTGTTTAAAAAAAAGATGTTACTCTGAGACTTACTGGTTGAACAGAAGTTTTGCAAAACTTTTGTTTTGTGTGTTTAAATGTCAGACAGTCTCTCCACTGTCCTGCTTGATTCCCGATATTCCTTCTTGACAGTATTCGTTCTTTCTTTCTCTTATCTTTCACACTGAGCAGCAGGTTCATTGTTTCTACCTAAATATCTGCTCTGACATTCTATGCTTGTCCAATTCCACCATATTTGCTTACCTGCACATACACAAACTGTCAGCCCAATGTGGGTCAATAACATAACTCGTGCTTCGTGGTTCTCAGTGGATTCTGATGAGTGCCTTGTTTACCTTGAGTGTGTACACACATTTCAGAATTGCATATCAATATGTCTGGAAAACAGCTCTGGACAGGCAGACGTATAGGCATTTTGCACAGCAAGTCATGCATGTGACCTCTGTCTCAGTGTCTTGAGCAATTTAAACCCTGGCAATTCTCCCACCCATTAACTGGGAAACAATGCTGATAAACAGATTCCAGCCATAATTTTGGGGTTTCTGTAAATGACTGGGTGTGGTTTTCTCATCCTCAGCTTGAACTGAATTTGTCAGAGTGGTTTGGCACAGTTTCCTCTGAGGACACCTCCCAGTCACATACTTTGTTTACCAAGTCCATAGACCTGATTGTTATATCAATGACCTTCTCCCAGTATGGAAGGTAGGTACACTGTCTTGATCAAAGACAAGTAGTTCTTTTGCCAGCAAATATTCTAACAGAGATTTAACATCAGAACTCCTCCAGCTCTCATGATGGGAGGTGGCAACGCAACCGATGAGTACTGGTAGCCCCCTTGCTTTAGTTTAATAGACTATCGCCATAAACTCCTGTGATGGAGATGACCGCTGTGAATCAACTGGCAGATAAACAGAGGCTGCAGTGTCCAGTCTAGACTCGCCGTTTGACTGAATATCCAATTGTACACAGCATCTCCTTTTGTTAGGTGGGACAGTGCACTGTATCTCACGCCTCTTGTCAGGGCTACTGCTGCTCTGGGTCTATGGCTGCTCACATCATATAGAATTCTTTCACAGAGAATCCCAGGCCTCATACCATAGTCTTCACTATCCAATGCTCTTGGATGAGGTCTATGCCTGTATGCATCCGGCCAAGGTCAGTACATAGCAATTTACTGGCATCTTTGCAGTGATACAAGTTACTCTGTACGAATTCCATCATCCCCAACAATCAAAGAGAGACTAGATGGTGGCATTCACTGCTTGGCTTCACTTATCACTTCACCGCTGATCTTAAAGGTCAGCCGGCTCAGTTCATTGGAAGGCCTGTTCCCCAGGCTTGCGAAAACATCCAGAGTTACTGTTCACGCCACGATTTCACAATTTATAACAAGTATCTTTAGAGCTTTAGCTGACCTGAGTGTTAAACACATTATGAGCTCCTACTTATCATCTTCATCAATAAATTTTAGGAGACATATGTTTTCCACTGCTTCTATGTTCAGCGCTAAAAATAAAAGCGCACTAAAAACATAAACTGGAGTGATTTCTGCCCCCAGAAATATTTTTATACCATTCACACTCAGCCTGAATAAACACGGATGAGCCTCCAACTACCCCTTTGTTGTTGCCTGATGTGGATGGTACTGTCCTTATATGGGAGCTGAGCATGGCCAAAAGGGAATGCAGTGAATTCTGCAGCTATTCTGGCTCACTGTTCAGAAAAATAACAAAAATAAAGACACCAGGTCTTCATTCAGAACATTTTTAATAACCACAAATTCACAGAGCTGGCATTTCACAACATGTGAAGCAGGAAAGGCAAAGGCTCTGTTTAAAGCATGTTTCTGTTGTGTCTGTACAATAGTTACTTTGTAGCATGTACAAGAAAACAGAAAAATCGGAAATTGTGTTGTGAATCCTTACGCGTCTTAACACACTAGTATTTTTCAATTTAAAATATGCATGATTTACGCACTAAAAACAGCCGGGTTACAAAAAACTAGGTTATCAGTTTGACCCATCCAGAAAATTAGGTTCAAACAATTAAATTATTGAATCTGAGCTACTAATAAGCTGAAGTTAAGAAAATCTGCATTGCAGATATAACTTGGGTTGATATTAGCTAAGCGGATCGAACTTGGAATAAAAATAAAATGTGCACAAATTCAGTTACCGGTATATACTGTAGACGTTGTTCTTTAATTCAGTACGTTACTGGAATTTAAGGAATGGTTGTTCCAGTTAAAATAGTCTGTTAATGATCATATCTCAGGGGTCAAAGTGTTAAAAATTTCTCTCAGAATGTTGTTTGACTCAAAGCCACGTTGACGTTAAAATGCTCCCATGTATGGCTGCGGGGGGGAAAGCACGCCATGAAGTTCTGTTCAAAATGTCTTGGCTCGCCACTTTTCTTTTGAACAGCCAGACTTCAATTTTTGTTTTATCATTATTATTATTATTATTTTTGAGCAGCAGTGATCCAGGCAATCTGGACGTCTTTCAGAGTTTTCTTTTGGATGATAACTTTATCTACTGTTTACTTCTTACAGTGTGAGACTGTGTCTTATAGCTGTTTTCATTAGTTGCTGCCAAATCGCTGATGAGGCAACATAAACCATACAAACAACACGTACACAAACATACAGTGACATTTGTTCATTCCACACATTGTTATTGTTATTGCCTTTGAATAAATGATACCTCAGACCTGGCTGGTGTTCCCAGGGTTATCAGCTGTAAGTAGGTCTCTACTGTGTGCTTCTGGAAATAAAACTGTCATGTTGAATGTTTTTAGCACCAGAAGTTATGAGTAGTGTGCGTGTTCATAATCTCTTTAGATAGTGGTGTGTGTGTGTGTGTGTCCTCACAGCCTTGAGAGAGTGATTGTTCCATTGCGTAAGCGTGAGCAGCTCCATGTTTTTGTCTCCTCTCTTTCCTCACTTACATTGGCAAAAGCTCAACATACTGTATCTATTTTTGGATTATATATATAAAAAAAGGGTTGAGTCCTCGCGCTTTCACAGCATGATTCCATGTTGACTGCACACACTTTAAAAGGAATCCAGCAGCGGGTTTTTTTTTTGTTTTGTTTTCCAGGATTTCACAATATTTAAGCATTTTGCATTGAACACAGGCAGAATGAATATATCACAATATCTGTGTTTTTGTGGCGTGAGTAAAGAAAAATTCACTTCACACAAACATGTGAATGTGCACATACACAATTTAAAATCAACATTTGCTGCGGCTGGCCTTGCAGAGTCGCATTTGAAGCTTTTCCTCCTAATGAAGAGGCTGCCAGGTCATGTTTACGTCCATCTTTATAATAAAAAAAACAAATGACGTGCTATGTGTTGTCATCACTGTATGTTCCTATACAATGGCAAAATTGGTTCTCTGTATTTAACCCATCGCACCTGGCATACCCCCAGGTGGAGCAGTGGGCAGCTATAAGCGCCCGGGGAGCAGCTAGGGATTGGGTGTCTTGCTCAGAGACACCATGACATGTAAGAATGGCTGGGGATCCAATAATTTAATAAATGTTTAATTCAACTCAACTAGTTTGTGAACAGAAGGAATGCAAAATATCGTACTAAACTTTTATTCATCTCTCTTTCTCTGCAGCTGGCTGACTTTGGCCTTTCCAATAATTTCCAGAAGGGCTCCTTGCTGCAGACCTACTGTGGAAGTCCTCTTTATGCCTCCCCAGAGATCGTGAAGGGGCTGCCGTACCAAGGACCAGAAGTGAGTCATTCAGACTCCAAAAAATAAAAATAAACTGTTAATTGTTGATTTTAGGCTCCTTTCTGCAATGTTTTCAGAATAAATGATGGTGTTTAATGTAAAAGTAGCATTATTTGAAATAATACATATTTGACGCCTTTCGAATTTTAGACTATTATTTATATTAAGAAAACATTGAAGCTATTTTGGTTTTCATGCAGTAATGTGTCAGATTATACAGTATGTTGTGAATAACTCCAAGCTACTACCACATCAAATCTTAGCACAATATGTGTAAACTGACTGAATTATAGCCATTTTTGTGGCATTCTTTTCAAACATCAGCTGGCTGTGGTGGTCATCTTGGATTGTGTTGGCTCCAAAAGGTGATCAGTTGTAGATGTACAGTATGTTCAGGGAACACGTTCAGAGATTTTCACTAAAATGTACCTAGTGGTTCATATGATATTTTGCTCAGACAGATACCTTTAAATTTAAAATATAAATACTGTATTAAAAATTCAAATAATGACCTTACACAATTTGTTAGCACTCAGAATTTGTGTTTGGGATCAGTCTTCAAACAAACCAAATTTTATGTCAATATCTACAAACTTGATAGAGGTATGGCAATTTATGTACAGGTAGTCCTCGACCTACGAACGGGTTCCGGACCTAAGGACCGTTAGTAGGTCGATTCTGCCGTAGGTCGGAACCGAACGCACATGGCGCCGTTTGTCCGCATTTACGGCCGTAAATCGAAACCGCAACTAAAACGGCGATCGGTCACGTCTTTTTAAACACATTTTTTTCAATGTAAAACAACTTCGAACGGCCGTTTTAATGTGTTTTAATGTGTTTCCAAGCAGTTAGCTAAGAAAATACCCTTAAAAAAAGGAAAATAAAATGCTGTATAAAAAAGGCAACGTACGGCGCGATGACGTCACTGGGGGCGGAGCCGTAAGTACGGGGCGCCGTAGGTCGATGGCGCCATAGGTCGATGGCGCCATAGGTCGGGGACCGCCTGTATATTTGCATTAATTTTTAGGTTTTCAGTTCTAAGTTGTCTTGAACTCTAGCTGTTAGTTCTTCGCAATTCTCCAAACAGAGCTTGTTCTGACTGCTCTATGCTGCAGGTAAGATACTGACTGCCTAAAACAACTCCACAGAACCCTACTTCAAAAAAGACCCAAACAGTTCCTTTAAAAGTTGAAAATCATATGTCTGCCCTACATTGCAGTTTTGACACTTGCTTTAACCTTCATAAAATACTGTACAAGCATGAATCAATTCCTAAAACTCACTTGCATTTTTAACCTTGTGGTTAATTTATCAATAAATAAATAAGCAGCCAGTGTTTAGCAGATACTCATCTTCTTGTGACCAAGTGACAACTTGTTGAAAAAGACACAGCTGTTTAGCGCATCTGACTCAGTGATGCATCTCTGGAGGTTATGCACAAACACTTGCACGAGCAGCCCTTACCCAGCACAACCATGACCGTCTTGATGAGTTTGATGGGAGTCTTCTTGCGGTTGATCGAGCCGTTGGTGTGTTGCGACATTGTTGAAATCTTCTTCTTCACGTAAGCGTAAATCCTCAGGTAGATTGCCACCATGACGAGGAAAACCACTAGGTTAGAAACCGACCAGAAGACCAAGTAGCTCCTGCTAAAGATGGGGGCGAGCTGGGAACAGTCACTGCGGTTGCAGATGCAGTTCCAGCCTAGAATGGGCACAGCCCCCATGAAGATGGAGATGGCCCAAACCAGACAGATCAGCAGGGTCACCCTTCTCTTTGTAAGGTTGCTATGAACTTTCCATTTCATAACAGAAATGTAGCGCTCCAGAGCTATAACAAGTAGGTTTGCCAGCGAGGCAGAAAGGCTGACATCCAGAAGTCCTTGGCGGATGAAGTATTGTGTGACGGTAAGCGTTCGCGACACCTCGCCGGTGTTAAACATGAGGTACACATACGCTATGCCCGCGAGGAAGTCCGAGGCAGCGAGGTTGGACAGAAGATAGTAGAAAGGGTAGTGGAACCTCTTATTGGTGATGACAGCAGCTATGACCATGGAGTTGGAGACTAAGATGAAACAGCTGAAGAGCGAACCCACGACCTGGACCAGGATGAGCTGAGTTCGGTCCCATTTATCTTCATGACCACTGTTGTTGTAGAAGAAGGCCATGGACTCATTGAAATGACAGGTTACATTCTGATGGGCCATTTTATAAATAACTCTGTGAAGTGAAAGACACTGTTAGAATGGAAACGTTGAGTGTTGCAGAAACAGCATTTTCCATCTTTACTGGCATCACTCATCTCTGGTTTGTAATGGCATTGCAAGTGTATTACCACTGAGTAATGGATGTTTTGTAGCATTAAAGCCAAAACCACAATGCTCCGAATGTTTACTACTCCATTAATATTTAATTTCATTAACTGGTTCATGTATCAAGGCATGGCGTTCAAATCTTTGAGGCTATATTTGAAAAGTTCAGGCGATTAAAACTACCGGATGAAAGAAAAGTTGATCATGTTATCATAGCAATTTTTTTCAAGGCCAAATAACTTGAATGAATTCCTCCAGACAACAAAACTGTAGCTTTGAACAATCCCACTGAGGCTTTTTTTCCCCTAATGTATGGGAAGAAAATACCCACAATAAAGTCAAAACGAGCAGTATGAGGGAAGGTCTTGCTGATAACACATACTTGGACAGAGATATGCGCCAATAAGGCAAAAGTTTACACAGTGGTTTCTGTCATTACGCAACTTTACAACTTGTTCGACCAGATTTACTCAAAGTACAAAAGTACATTCGTTTAAACAGTACAGCCATAAAGTAAGGCAGAAAGTAATATTTACCAGCATTAAAAAAAAAAAGTCTCTGCGGGAAAAGAAAACAGGTGAATCTACCTGCGTGACGCGTTACACTAAAAGACCGTGCGAAAGCGCCCGTGCGGAGTGGATCCCCGACATGGCAACATGTTGCTCCTGCAGCTGCAGACGGAGGAGCCGACTGAACTGAAGCTGAGGCGGAGGCTTCACGTCGAGTCTCTGCCCACCGTGACGTAAAGGGCGTCACCCGCGCACAGTCCCAGGCCAGCTGAGTCCGCGCGAGACGAGCTGCGCACCCACGCACTGATCAGGAGCCACAAGGTGTTTGCGAGCTTCACCGGGTGATTCCCAGGGCCGGCCCTAGACTGTACGGGGCCCAGAGTAGAATTTCACATGGGGCCCCTCACATCATTTCAAGCTGCAATTGCTGTCAAATTCAGCAATTTCTCAGTGTTTTTCATTTAATATAAAAAGGCACAAACACTGTGGAGTGCGGAACACCTTGGGAAAAAATCTGAAGCTCACAACTTTGACCTCCCTAAGGGATTTTAAGCAACTGTTAAGTTCAATGCAAAAAATCAATGCAGACATTTTCCGTTTTTTAGTATTTTACATTGTTGTTTTATATCACTTCTTTTATTTGCTATACGCGTTTATATGAATGTTTATTGTGTGTACCTCGTCAGTTTTCTTTGTTTAAAACAGGTCTCTTGTAAATGAGTCCTTGTGACTCAATGAGACTAGCCTGTATAAATAAAGGTTGAATGAATGAACGTGACATTGTTGTAGTAGCGATCACTGCACATATTGTGCAAAACCTTTGCTTAAAACTTTGTTTTTAGTTATTAGTGAACCCTGGTTGTTAGCAAAATATCTACAGTGCACATGAAATTTGATCCAGCTAAGGCACAAGAAATAGACATTAATAAATGAGCACGTACTTATAACTTTGTCGTTAGGATTACAATAATAAACTCTGAGTTTGTTTAATGTGAGGATACAAGTGCTCATGAGCCCTCCCTGCTGGCCTGGGGTCACTCTGCAAAATGACTCCATGATGATGTTTATTTCATTATTTAAACCTTTTCCACCCGCTTTGAATGTTATCAACCATTAAATGGCCGTTATTACTTATTATCAGCCCCATAAGTAGCGGTCGAAATGCCCTCCTCTACCTCCTAGTACGTTCAAAGTTACGTTGTTAGCTTAGCGCTCTTAGCGCTCATCATAGCTTTGCATGGTTAGGTTTAGAGTAAAGGGTCTCATGTTACGTTTTGGGTCTTCGTTAGGTTTAGGCACAACGGTAAGGGGGTTAAGTTTAGGAATGGTCCTCTGGGACAGGTGTAAGGTTACATTTAGGAAACGGGTTACGTAAGCTGAGAAAAAAAAAAACACTTCCTGGTTTGCACGTGTCACACTCTGCCTGTTAACAGCGAAAATCACGATAATAATGTAACTTTGAACCTGTTAGGAGGGACAGTCTGACCGATACATATGGGAATGAAAACAACTAATAACATCCATTTAATGGACTGACAACATCCGAAGCCGCTGTTTTTTCCCCCGGTTTCGACTTGTTTATATCTCTCAACCCCTTACATGAACTCTAAACTACAAAATAAAGAATCCACTCTAGTCCTATTTTGATATAACCATTTTCTAGTTGATAAAAATCTGATAAACTAAAGGCCAGACATTCCTTGAAGAAATGCATATTGCCCTTTAATGCGAGTTTTAAATCAAAATCTTACATTTAAAATGGACAGAGTACATTTAGTCAAACATTGTAAATAATGTGCACGAGTCATTGCCATTTATGAGTTAGCTGTGACAGCCATCTTGATTTGAGGTGACTCCAAATGGTAATCTGTTAGATAATTATTTTCTGAACGTTTCATTAAAATAATTACAATGATCAGATATTTAACCAACATAGTTGACTCCAGTTAATAGCCAAGTTTTAAAAGCATTCAGAGTATGTCATAGGAATGAGTCTCAGCTACTACCACACCAAATTATAGCCCAGTGTCTGTAAAACTGACATTTCTTTTGGACATCATCATTTTGTGTTCGCTAATGTTTCTTGGCTGTGGCAGCCATCTTGATTGAGGATGACTCCAAAAGTTAATCAAGAGAAGTTCAAGGTTCTTTGGTTCCAGTCGCATGTGGTACATGAGATGGAATGAAATTGTGTACACAAGGTCCCAGTTACATCTAACAGCAGCAAAATATAAATTGTAAAAGAAACAGTGGATCTAAGATGTAAATAAGAAAGGCATTTACACCCAAAATTAAGTTGAGGGTTTCATAAAATTCATTCAGTGGCTCATATTTTGTCCAAAAAAAAAAAAAAATTAATGAAAAAAAAAAAAAAAAGCACAAGAACCAACAAAAATAAAATCACCCCTTTGCCTTTACTGATAGAGTACTTTTTTTTTTTTTAAATCAAAGTAAAATTTTGTTACCACCCTGAACTCGCCGATCTCGTCTGATCTTGGAAGCTAAGGGTCAGAACGGTAAGTTCTTGATCGGGAGGGAGACCACCTTAGAATACCAGTGCAGAGGTGGGGCAACCGACTTGGAACCAGACAGTCGCAGGCTCAACTCCCTGTCATGCCCACATGTCGTGGTACTCTTGAGCAAGACACCTAATCCCTAATAGCTTGCATGGCTGCCCTTTGCACCACCTGGGTGTATCTCATGTGATGGGTTAAATGCAGAGCACAAATTTTGTCATTGTATCGAAACATGTCACATACAGTTGACTGCTGGGAGGAGTGACCTTTGCTCAGGGAGGAATTCTGCCCGGCATTTGGGCAGTCCTGCTGGACCGAGAGGACCAGATCTGACAGCCAGCTGGATCTGGATGGACAGATTGGTATCTGTGGCCAGATTCTTCGGCTTTGCCACAGGAGATCCTTCCTGCCCACCACTATCAGCATCTATAACAACTTTTGAATGAAGCCAGGATGATGAGCTACAACACTTAAATTCACTTTGGGATTAATAAAGTATTTTTGAATTGAATATTTTCTTAAATTAACGTTTTACCAAGGACAAAAGTAAGTCAGGGCGACTGTGGTTGTCCTTCAATGCAAGAGTTGGTGGTTCGATTCACCACCAGTCACATGCCTAAGTGTCCTTGGGCAAGACACAACCCATCATTGCCTCCGATGTGCATCCCATTGGTGTACAAATGCGATAAAGCGCTGATTAGTTTAGAGATCTAGTAGAGTGCTGTATGAATGGGTAAATGAGGGCATAAATTGTGTTGTAAAGATAGAAATACACTATATAAGTACAGTCCAATTGAGTTATTTTTACAAGTCTGTTTGACATAATAATCAGGAATTACTTCCCCACTTGATCCAGTGCCTTGTCCTGAGTTTTATATGAAACCATTCACAAATGCTTTAATTAGATCATGAGCTTGAATCTGGATTGGTTCAGATAAATCCCTGACTTGCTCACACAGGGGGCATCCTCTGCAGTCTTGTAATTTGTTCTCATTATTTTGACAGAATTATCTCCACCACCATTGAATTGGTCAAGTTTTGGTGAGAAACAAGTCTGTTTTTGTTATTTTTTTCCAATTCTAAGGAAACTTACATGTCTGTGCACTGATAAAATTCACCGTTCTGTAATTTTACATCAAGTTCTCCTAACTTCACGATTTAATTACAACACAAAGTTAAAAAAAAACACAACAAAAGCACATTTAGTATGACACTCTTTATTAACTATATTTACTTTAACACTATAAAAATTAATTACAATTTGCAGTGCATTATGTGACACAGCTGCAGTTGAAGTGAAACTCCAGATTCAGAAAACACTGAATACAGTTCTTTGGCATGTTCAGACCTTAAAACGGACCCAGTAATCTTTAACACAACACTGAAATCCATCAGACACTATTTACATATATTTAATAGTTTCTATTTCTATATTTCCAGTTTTAAATACATAGCTCAAGGTCCAGATTTATGTCCAGCACGAGGAGCTTCTTTTGGCATTTCATATTGCACTTCACACATTGTACTCGAGCAACTCTCCAGTTTCCAGGACTCTGCAGCGAAAGACTTGGATCTGCAAGATTGTATCAGATCCTGTTCCCAGTCTTGTGCTCCCTGAACCAGTACATCGAGAGACGGCTCAGCCTTCATAATCACTGGACATCATCATTTGCTGGAAGTCTGTAACACACACACACACAAAGTATTAAATCTCTTTTATAAAAGCAGCATGTTTGATACATTGTCATAAGTGAACATGAACAGATTTGTTTGTGTCAAACATTTTACTGGGTTTAATTTATACATGAATTAAACAAATGCTCTTCAAATGTGGTTTTAAAGCTTTACCACAGCTCCTTGATTAAACAAATTTAAATCAACCAGAAAAAGGTGGAGAATCAAGGAGTTCAAATATCTAAATTGTGATCACAAGAGAAATATGGAGTGTGAGATGAATCAATAAATGGGGGCATCAGCCACAGTAACCACTGCATTGTTTGGAATGGTGAAGAAGGAGCAGAGCCTAAAAGACAAATCTTTTGATTTATTGGTCCATCTATATCTATGATATATCATAGATATGCATTGTGACCTAAACAATATCCTGGATAAAAGCAGCTAAAATGGGTTTCCTTCATGGAGTGGCCAAATGAGAAGCTTCTTCATCAGGGGGAGCAAAGTGTGGAGCCGTCACTCCTCTGCATCAAAGGGTCAACTGAGGTGAATAAGCATCTGATTACAATTCCCCCTGTGTGCATAGCTTTCCCAAACATGTCCCACCAGGATGAGTGGAAAGGGATGTTGGTGTTCTCTTATGTTCATCCAGTCTCACAAAAGCATTTTGTGTGTATGCAATCGTTAAGTTGCAACACTAAGTGAAAAATGTGTTTCTTGCAGGCTATCTGATGCCTTTTTGACCTTGAATGGTTTTGTACAGGTGAAATGCAGCTTGCACATTTTGCAATATGAACCCACATGTTAAAAGAGCTGTGGGCATGATTTTCTTTAAAGAATTGGACGGGAACATGAGAACTTACCTTTTATTTCATTTCCAATCTTATCAAAAACGTTTAGTTTGTTATCTTTAAGAAAAATAAAATGAAAGTTAAAAAAAAGGGACTTCCAATGGAATTTAGCCAAACATTCTTGGGTATTCAGTTCCTTGAATTAAAAAAAAAAAATGACTCAAGTAAACAAGAAAACATCGTCTTAAAAGTAAACTGTGTAGATCAACCAACATTATCAGCAACTAATTTAAGCAAGCTTGATAAAATGTTAAAATCCAAGATCCGTTCACTTATTAGTATAAATTTACTGCAAAACAGTGGTTCCACCACAGCTTCCATAGAAACATGTCTCTGTTCTGCTCAGAATTAACATTTTAGCTAACCGAACCCACGGGTGTCCAAAGTGTGGCCCAAGGGCCATTTGTGACACTTGGAGTGATTTTGTGCGGCCCACAACTGCAGTTTAAGAATAGTATCGTTTTGGCCAGCAGGCTTAAGAGGTCAATGTAGACTTTTTGCTAACTCGTTGGGCTTTTTTAATATAAAGTTTAGATTTAACAGCAAAACGGATGAAAAACAATCTCCTCAAAATAAGCAACATTAAACAAAATACAAACCTTGGGCTATAATCTTTATTTTTACTTCATGGTACAAAGCACCAAAAACCTTTACTGATTTCTACCAGAAAGGAGACTTTTGGATAATGATTCATAAAACATGGCTAAATATTGCAGTTGATAAAATAATCAAGAAAGAAATTGGACATTTTTAAATTAATACATCATCGACATACAAGTTGATCAACTTTATCAAACCTTCTATGAATCTGCTGTAGCGACTGACAGCGGGATGATTTTTCAGAACTTAGATCAATCAGCCCTTTGGGCCGTCTATCGTCCAAAGGGCTGATCAGCCCATTTTTAAAAGGAGACTTACTCAAATTATGCTTTTATGGCTGAGAACAGAGTAAAATTAACTTTCCAAACACAAGAAAACAAACATGGACCCAACAAATCAAATCATTTTAATAAAAAATAAATAGGCTTATTGTTTGAGGCTTTTAGCATGTTAGATCTACAAGAATTTAAAACTTTCTCCACCAAAATTAGTGAACTTGTCCTTTCTCCAAAATACTGTTCATGTTGAGTTAAATTCACATTTTTGTGGCCCACGAGTCCTTTTGTCTTGACAATTTTGGCCCACATATGAAAAAGTTTGGACACTCCTGCCCTAATCCATAACTTTTGTTACAAATTATAAATTCCATTTGATAATATCTTTATTTATATTTTTTTTTGTTTGGCGGGGAGGAAGGGTGGGTCACGTTTGGATACACCCAGACTTATTTGAGGCATTTCTTGTCATTTTGTTTCATTGAACTCGTTACGAAAGGACTTTGATTCAAACCAGAAACTGCATGTTCAAACTGGTACGATTTACTTCTAACTCCTTTTGTTTTTCTTTTAATATATAAACACAGTGCTGCTGTGGGGAGAATTCCTAGCAAACGCCATTACAGACTGTTTCTCAGAAGTTAGTTGTCAAAGCATGCCCATTTTCTTGGGTGTTTTGTTTTCATGCTCAAATAATGGGAGATAATAATGGCTTACATTTCTGAAAAATAACTGTACCCATTCAGATAAAAAGAAAATAAACATAAAGCCTAATACGCTGTTTTATAGAATTCAAACATCACAGCTCTTGCTGTGTTACACCATTTTCATTTCTTACAAACTTAAGATCGTTTTATTCATCCTCTCACTTCCACAAACCTCCACATTTTTTGAGGATGGTCATATTTTTCAGAGGGGAAGATGTTTAAGATTCTGCTGAAAAACAAAACCAAGCTTTTGACTGAGGAGCATAACTTTCACTCACAATATCCACTTTTTAGCCAAGCTGCATGATCAGTGAAACCCCACACAGTTTCCATGAGATGCACCAGATAGGTTTTAGCCACATGCATTACAAATACAGTATTTGTGTCAGTGTGCAGTTGCTGCAGGGATCATTACTGTTGCACTTCCATTATAATATTCAGTTTACTTACAAAAATCTACAATACGTATTCTAAATCACTCCTGCAAAAGTTTAACTGTTGCAAGTCTCAATTTGAGCAACAAGTTCATTTTTAAAACCGACATGCGGTTTTATTTTACAGCCCCTGAAGAGAAAATACTGTTCATTTTTTAATTAGGAAATCCACTCAAATCATTTGGTTCTTCTTAAAACTGTACAAAGCAGAACAAAACATTTAGTGCTGGATTAAGCTCAACCACTGAAACATTCAAGGAGATGAAGTGAGAGATGTAAATTATAATTTAACTGTAAACTAAATACAGTAAGCCAAAGAAAAGGCAAGCCATTATTAAAAAGCTTTATTTTTCAATTTGGAATCTTCTATTTTAAGAGATTTTTATTCAAACAATTCATTAAATTAGTGGAATTAATCAGACTTTAACTAGAAGTAAAAACTGCTCCAGTAATACAGTTTTACAGATCTCCATTGACAAATACTAATATTTTTGCTTTAAATTTTCAAACCAAATATTTTGCAAAGTTGTTATTCTAAACCAAATAAACTCCTGCGGCAAAAAAAATGAATAAAGCCAGTTGCATCTGGATAAAGTTTCATTCAGAGATGCATCATATTTGCTCATCTAATTGCTGCCTTAGCATTAAAACAAATATGCTCATAAATCCACAATTTAGTCAGATAAGGGGTGTCAATTAGCTCCAATTACCGAGTTTGTGCAATTTGACAGAAGGACTAATGACAGAACTTTGGTCATTTTAAAACAGTTTTCTACTAATTTCCACAAGATGAACATGCTTATTTAGTTGCATTACACAGAGTTACTGTACATAATGGCTCTGTAACGGAAACTACACTTCCTTAAAGACTTAAACATCCAGAGTGGAAAACCTGGATAATTCGGTAATAAACAGCTCTCGAGGAAACGGGAAAGAATCCAGGCTTGGTCTTAACGACTGATTACATATAAAAACAGACCTGGGAGCTGAAACAGCTGCCCTCAAAACATTGATAACTCTTAATAGCTCTATTTCCCCCCTCAAAGTTTATACGACAATAAATGTATTTAACAGTGTGTACAAATATTTGAAACTCCGGTGCAATCATGATGTAAACATCTTATTGCACTTGGATGAACATTTTTTTTCCTCTTAGGTAGAAGGAACTGGACCAAAACTGAGGACGTCTGTGTACAGACAAACCTGTTCCTAAAACGAAACGTAAAAATGAAGTTAATGGCTTAACATTTTAGATTTTATTTTATTTTATTTAAGAAATTGTGACTTTGTCAAGGTTGAATCTTTACAAATTTAAAGACAAGTAGGAGGAAGAAAATGTTTGTATGGGATCAGAAAAGAAAACGAGCACGCCTTTACATTAGGAAAGCGGTCACTTTAGAGCTCTAATAAAAAATTGATATGAAAGAGGAAACAGCGTTTGGCAATTCTGAACAAACCCAAACACACGAGGGAAACTCTGAACCACGTCTCACCACATAAAAGACAAAGTGTCTTTGAACTTGTGCATTTTTCAGAAGCCTTCCAAAGAAACACTAAATTCATACAACCTTTCTGGATGCTTCAGAGCCTCGGTGATAAACAGGACTTGTTTTTCTTTGGAAGATTACACAGGAAATCAGGAGGTGTATGTGGATGGGGGAGGTGATGGGGGGTTCTTCACAGTGTTCAGCCTCAGTTTCTCTGTAATCAGTCCATCACTGGGTGTGTCTGCATAGTTCCCACCACTAATTTCATTGCTCTCAGACAGAGTAGGACTGAGCCAAACCACAGAGTGGAGGAAATCTTGCAGCCTGCTGATGAGGGATTGGATCATTGGGAAGGAATGACCAGAAAACACACATCTTACAGCAGCAACAAGGTGTAAAATATGCTAGATACATTTTTTTAAAGCCTGCGGTGGCATTTCATTGCCTTTTTCTTGTAAGAATAAAATAAGATGGTTAAACAACTATAAAGAAGAATTGCATTGATTTGTTTGCTTTAGTAGACATGAGCACTCTGGCAACCCTCAGAAAATCCAGTTTGATATCTAAATGTTTTGCAAGTTAAATTTGTGCATCACTTCTTGGTCATTGGTCAAAAAGTATCATGTAGCTAGCTAAATATAAATAAAGGCTCGTCCACACTCTTGGATACAAAAATATTTAAATGATGATATAATTCTCTGATGTTCGGAGGAAAAAAAAAAAAAAAAACAGATAAACAAGGTACGATATATTTTTTTTATTTTTTTGGTTTAAATTCACAATACATCAAAGTTCATGTTCAATAATCCAGGTAGAAAATCCAACAAAGTTAAGTCAGGTCTTCTGGACACTTTCTTTTATTTTTGGTTGAAACATTTCGTCCTTCATTTAAAGGACTTCATCAGTCTGAGGAGCCATGAAGTACGAAATGTTTCAACCCCCCCCAAAAAAATACAGAAAGAAAATAAAGAAAATAAACCGTCCAGAGGATCCGACTTAACTCTACCTGGATTATTGAGCATGAACTTTGATGTTTTAAACCACTTTGGCTATGGCTGCCTCAGAGGAGTCGATGGGGGAGAGGGTAGACTCCAGAAACCATCTTATCACCATAAAACTGGTTGGAGTGAGTGAGCCACTTATGGGACTGAGTTTGGTGTGGCTCTTCAGACTGATGAAGTCCTTTGGATGAAGGACAAAATGTAAAAAATAAAAAACAATGTCTAGATGATCTGATTGAACCTTGTTGGAAATTCACAACACGTTTTAAAGCATCCAGTTTTCAGACCACTTTTGTTGCAAGGTCAGCTTCTTTAGAGATGTTCTACTCAAAACAGCTGCAACACAGTTTTTTTAATACGAGCAAGCATTTAGTGACAGCTTGAGGGCTCACAAACCATTTACTTGTCTGGTCATTTTAGTCATGTTCCCATTCCATTGGTCTTGTCTGCAGTTCTGCCTCAGGCAGCTGGTACCAATATCCATATTTAAGTTTTTTTAATGTTCTTGAATTAGCAGCAGCTTAAATTACCAAATATCTTGCCCTCAAATACAAATATTCATGATTTGCTGTCTCACAAGTGTGATTTGACATCCAAGAAAAAAGATATGGGAGCAAAGGGAAGCTGTTAAGATTTCCATTATAGAACTTTTTGCACAAATCATAAAACCACTCATAATACGCTTCGATTTCACAGACTGGAACGGCTCAGTCCAGCTACATTTATCCTTCCATGAGTCACCCTGTACCTCGGAAGAATAGTTAACCTCAATATGGAAGCTTGTGACAAGAATTCAGTGGTGGACTGTCAGGGCCAGTAAAGCTTTCTCTGCTGACCTAAACATAACCAGAATCACTGACTCACATTTAAGTATATTTTTTTCTATTTATTAATATTATTCTGAAATGTCTGTTCATTTCATTTCATAGTTTTTCTCCTGGTTGAGCAGCTTCCAGTGGCATGTTTATTTAGAGCATTTATCCAATCATATTTCAACCAACGTGTTAGGGTCAAAGATATTTGGCTCGAGGACTTTAAAATCAACAGCTCAGGCTCCTGAAGCTCAAAACAAGCGGAAATGAAATGGCTGCTTTGACCAATCAAATGTTGAGTTGGTGACAGCAGGGCCATCAAGCAGGTGTTCAACAACACCAGTATTTTCATGTTTGATGGGTCGGTCAGACAACGTACTTGTCGGGGCATCTGTGGCAACTTGCAAATGCACATCAAAAGACGAAAAAAAAAAAAAGACGTATCAAGCGGACCTTCTCAGCCCTTATGTGAATTAAAAATATACGCCCCAAACAGACTTCACTTTCAGCATTAGCTTCCATGGCGGTAGAAAATGACATAGTTGAAATGGAAACGCCATGATGACCTGTATGATGGAGAAACTGAACTCTTGAGGAAAGAAAGGAGGATGAAGTTTATGTACTGAAAATGTCAACTTTTGGTGAGTGAGTGAAATGCATCTCCCCACCCCCACCCCCACCCGGCTCTCGCTCGAGATGGCTGCTTGCCTTTCCTCTCCCGTTTTTTTCCCCTTCCCCTGTTTCACCCTCTGTGTGTTTGAAGCACCTGGTACAAACATCTCTCAAATGCAAATTAAGATTATGGCTCTGGTATCCTGGATGTTCAATGCTATCAAGATTTTCTCAACAAAACAACAAGGTCCTGGAGAACCTGCTTGTCCAGCTAAGACGCACACTGTGGGGTACGTCATGGATCCATGGGGAGTGTGGCAGTTGATCTGTATGAAGGTTCGGTTCGTGCTGTGAGTACTTAAAATCAGCTGCTTTACGAGCTAAACTGTAAGGTGAAGGCGATTTATGAGAATCGCAAGCCAACTGCGGCTTCTGGGACTCGTCAGCGTGGTGGGATCGACCTTGAAGGAGACTCATAACATGGATCAGTGGAATGGATCCCCACAATCAGGCCATTTTGGAACCAGAATGTCCAGATGGACTCAAGGCTGAAGGGGGGAAAAAAATGTCTCTGCCTGAAGAAAAACAACAATCAAAACTTATCTGAATCTGACACCCCCACCCCACCCCGAGAACTTTCTGTGCAAGCTTATCAGAACTGCCAGCTCAAACAACATCATCAGAACTGTGGCTGATCTGAAAAACGCTTATGGACAAATCAACACCTTGACGTCAAATGTATACGTAATCATGTTTTTAAATGTGCGTGCTGGTAGTGTTTTTTTTAAAGTGTCAAATCATGTCCTGATGAGACGAGATGTGAAAGGTCTTTTTATTATTTTTTTTAATGATACCACTATCTACCCTCATGGTTCTCCCCCTTTTCCTATCTAAGAATATTATTCTGAAAAAGGATAAGAAAGACCGCGCTTATAGCAGCTGCTTCTTGCACTATGTCCATCTTCTGGATGACTGTACGTACATGTTCTCGTATCTCGGTCCAATGATGATAAAGCTTATTCTGATTTTTTTTTTGTATATTTTTGCCGTTTTATTACTTCCATATTGATGGTTTTGTTAAATATGTGTGTGGTGCAGCTGAGGATGCAGTTGAAGGAAACTTGGTGAATTGTGTTTATTGTGTTTCTTGCTTTAGTAATGGCATTCACACACACTACATGATACTGTGTCTGTGATGCAGCATCATATTATTCCACGTTTCTGTGTATTATCAATAGTTTTTGTAGCCATGGAGTCATAATGAAAGGATCAAGAGGTGGACAAAATCATGCAGGGCACCATTGAAGGCCTAGATGTGAATTGCATGACGGTCACTGCAAAAATTGGTTATTTTTTAGAGAAACCAAAACAAGTCTGACTGTGTTCAGAAGTTCACATTAAAAAGTAACTTAAGTTTTTTGATAGCTTTAAGTGCCTACCTAAACCACATTACGTCTTAAAGCTACATTTGCATCTAGACAAGGAAGCAATTTGTGTGAAGTTGAGCTTTTTATTAAGGACAAACAATTACTGAAGCATTTTAACATTGATGTGAGCACCGTCATACCGTTGGCAGTAGCAGCAGAAGCGTACTGAGTTACTGAGCTCAACATCTGTCTGGCCATTCTCCTCCACCACAAGAAAATCTTTATGATCCTGAAGGAATTTCTGCAAGTCTGTCAGTGGGAAACCATCTCTCTGGTAGTTCTGCAAGAAGACATTAAAACAGTTTTGAAATAACAAAACTAAATCATTCAGGCAGGAAAGGTGACTTTAACACTTGATTTCCAACAAGTGTCCTAAAAGTTTTAGTGTGGCACCTTGGTGCAAATGGACTTTGCAGTAATTGGCTGCTGAAAAGCAAAGTAGTTTGAGACCAAGCATTAGATCAGATAGTCTACGAGTCTTGATATTTCTGGAATACTTGAAAGTGCTCTAATAGACTTTCCATTCAACCTTTATTTAGACAGGTTAATCCCATTGAACCTAGGGGACTCCTTTACGAGAAAGACCTGATTTAAACCTGAGTGAGTGAAGTTGTGTATAAAGCTAACAGGACTACAGTAGTCCCTCACTACTTCGCGGTTCGACTTTCGTGGTCTCGCTCTTTTGCAGTTTTTCAATTGTTGTCAACTTAAATATTACTCAACTGACTGGGACTGTACAGAAAAAAGTTAATGAAAAAATACTTTGGGCGGGCGCCCCATTTTGTAGTTTTCTTTCAATTAGCCAATACTGTACAGGTAGTCCCCGACCTACGAACAGGTTCCGGACCTAAGGACCGTTCGTAGGTCGATTCTGCCGTAGGTCGGAGCCGAACGCACATGGCGCCG
>JARVGV010000861.1:17350118-17367384 GCA_031762435.1 Hypsolebias longignatus
AAATTTTTTAAAAAAAAAAAAAAAAAAAAAAAAAAAAAGAATGATGTAACATCAGCCTCATGGCAGGGGAGTTGAAGACTTGGCCACATGTTCCTAAAAAATGGTAATTTGTGATTAACTGTGAAACGTCTTAGTCACTGATGCATCAATCAGTGTCATTTCTTAGTGTTTACAGTCTGTACTCAGGATTTATTGAAAACGTTTGAATTTATATCAGTCAGCGATGCTATTATTGAGAATCTTTAGCTTAATGTATGCTAATGCATCTGGTAAGTAGGATTTTTTTTGTAGAATGCTGTGAAGGCTGCAAATCCTTTTGACTGTATATCAGCAGAAATCAATTAAACTTGTCTCATGATTTGACATTGTGACCTGTCAATCCAAGAGCTTAATGGCTCTTTTCCTTGACAGCAGCAGCATCAGGGGTCGGCCAGCCAGGCTTTCTACATCCCAGCCAGCTTGCGTTTACATCAGCCAACCAGTCGTTCATTTAGCCATGAAGCCCCCACCCCCACCGGTCCCTCACAACTCTAATCCACTGGGTTGTGGCTCGGCAGTGCTCATTTTGAGTGTCCTACAATCTGTGGTCACAACCAGTTTAGCTGTGTGCTAATCCACGTTGTTGCATCTAGCATTCATTATACTCTCACTGATACACATCTGCATCAGTCGTTGCTCTTGATGGCAAAGAACGGCTTGGTGATTTTTTTTAAAAATGTGATTGTTCCATCAACAGTGACTCAGACACTCAGGCAGAACAAAAAATAAGCTGGTAGAAAGTATATGTATTAGCCAAATTTAAAAAAGGCTCACATAGATTTATAATGGGTAAAATGAAAATGGACAGTCAGTCACTCGTTTGTCTCTCAGACACAGACAAATTATAACAACGCTGGATAATATGTCCCAGGAGAAATAATATGGCCCTCTATGAGCCATTAATGGGAGTCAATAGGCCCCTTAATGGCCATTCTCCATGTTGTCATTAATGTGTCATCACAGCAATAAGAACATGTGAGCTTCATAGTGGTCAAAGCCAGAGGACATTTCAGTGAGAAGTGAACATTTTCTGGCAATGTATGGTTTTCAGGTTGATTTTAAGGGCATGATTTTTTATTCTTTATAATTTATTGGCAACAGACAAATTATTAAGAAGAATTTTAATGTGTCTCAACCAATTTCATTGATGGAATAGGCTTCATTCAGTTTGATGAATGAATGAAAGGAAGGTAACAAATCATTAAATGGGTTGGTACTCATCTGAAGCTATATATGTTTGGGTCTTTTTAAAGATGTTTCACAGTAGTCAGTCTTTTTGTATTTCATGTGTGAGTGTCAAATTATTGTTAAGTCTGTTAAACAATGCTGAAGTTACTGAAGTGACAGGTTTTGGTTTTAATTAAAATGAAGCATAAAGAGGAATACTTCCTTCTCTAGCAGTTATTTTGCTTTATCAATAAACTTCTTTATTATTTTTTTTTTTTTTTGCATTGACATACTACAGTAACCTGTTCTACTATGTCAAGCTCAAACTGCACCATCTTTTCATTCTTGAGAAGTTGAAAATTAGATTGGATTTGATGGTAGGTCCCAAAGCAAGAGCACTTGAGATCCACTGTTCTAGAAGCTGCTTTAATTTAGACTACTATGATAAACTAAAATACAAACAACTGGATTAGTATAACTACAAGCAACATCTAATCAATTTGTGTGGGGGCTTTGACATCTTGGTCAGCTGGGTCCAGGTTGTGCCAGGAAGGGCATGCAGCATAAAACAATTGCCACATCTTTGAGAGGATGGCAGAAATCCCAACACAGCATCACATCTTTTCAAAAGTTAAACTCATTTCCTGCTTTTTGATGCTTTCATCTTTAATGCTATCAAACTTTATATTAAAGGTTTCTTTTTTCCAAATACGCACGTTTACTTGTGAGTGTTTGACGAATGCACTATAGATGCCAACAATTCCATGACCAATATAGCTTTTAGCAAATTTTCTAACACAGTAAATCTGCACTGTTGCTGTTTAAGAAGGTCAATTTGTGAGAACGTGAACATGAACAGCTGGTTGCAAAATAATTTAAAAAAAAAGAAGTTTTTTTGACTATGCCTCATTATTCAAAACCTTGGTTGTGTAAAAGCTGCATGCAAGTTCACTCGCTGTGGCAACTCCTGCAGAAGGGAGCAGCTGAAAGAAAAATCACATCATCTAATCAATGTGTCTTTCAGGCTGATATGGATAATAGATTTACCGTAAAGTGCTGATTATGAACCACCATTATGTTCTCCATTTTGATCTTAGATCCTCCTGTAATCTGGTTGTGTGCCAAAAATCAGTGCAGAGAGCACATGTTGTTTGTCAAAGGTATAAAAGCACACGGGAGACATGTTACAACTGTATGTGGCCCATTAACACATCACGAGCACTAGAAAACCACTCGATGTACTTTTATGTCATTTAGTTGGCTCAGTTGTGAAGTGGGAAGTAAAAAAAAAAATAAAAATAAATAAATAAATAAACGAGACAAAGATTTCCATTCTGTTTTTGTGCCAGGAAAACTGACAACCTCAGACAAAACAAAAAAAAAAAGCACCAACCCAAAAAATATTCCAACAAAGTGACTTAGTTTATGACAGTTTTCTGTGTTATGAAGTAAAACTGCTGAATACTGCTGTCGATCCATCTGGAAGAAATGACTAAACTTTCAGATCACACAATACATTGTTTAGTTAGACCTCTTTTTCTGTAAGAAGCTCTACACGTGTGTCTTTTCAGCTTTCCATTAGAAGTACAACTGATTTAATTTCATGAACTTTGACCAGAAATCCATTAAAGCTTCTTTCAAAAAAGCTCTTACGACAAGAAAGATGCTCCGAAGAGACGGATACGACATTAATGCCACAATAACAGCCTATTCTTGTAATATTTCCAGCAAACTAAAACATGCATGATTCAGCTCAAACTTCTCAGAACACTCCTGAAAAAAAAAAAAAACGGGTAGATTTTCAGTATGCATTCACAAGAACGAGGGTGAAAGCAACTGTCTCTTGCACTTTGAAAAAAAAAAAAAAAAAAGCCTTGGGCCGTAAAGAAGCAGTAAGAGGAGGATACCTCTGGGACTTCTGATGGCAGAGTGAGCAAGAAAAAGCGCCAAGCCTTGTTCTGCCGTTATAAGCCTGTGCTGCACACACTGACAAGCATGCAGGGGAGAAATTGGCAGTGGGAATAAGGGCAAGGCGGTGTAAATTTGAAGCACAAAAGTCTTCGGGGCGCTTACGTTGTGCACTCAACCCTGTGGCCTCGCACATACACATTCAGCCCTGTATGCACGGGGCTTAAGATGTGTGTGTGTGTGGACGAGGATCAAAACAAAACCCATGGGTGATGTTGGAAGGGAGCTCAGGGAGTCGGGATGGAAGCCTGCTACTCATCTACTGACCATATGCATGTTTGGACGTACACACACAGTCACACTTGTAGTGAATTTACTGATTCTTGGAGCACACTGGCCACGAAAAAAAGACACTGCAAGGAGAAAAAAAATAATCGCAAGCTCTCAAGCGCATTTACACCCACAGCATACGGTTCTAAATGGATGATTTTGCCTGAAGTGAAAGGGTAATCCTTTGAAATTGTTTATTTGCAGAGAAACCTAGCTTCAGTGGCAAGAAGAAAACTCCCTTCAAATGTGAAGAGAACATGCCAGTCAGCTTTAAACCACAACAATCTGTGACCTGGTTTCTAAAACGCTGAACCTTTTAGGGGTGAAAATATATCAGCACCACAGATACATCCAGTTATTTTTGTTTCAGCCCGTTTCAATATTTTCTGCAGAAATGCCTGCTGTTTTCATCCGCACACAGTTCAAAGCAAGTTTAATGAAACCAAGATATGCAGTAATACGTAGCGTGGAACAAATAGATGGCGTTTGCACCAGGCCTGTTTTCCAAAGCGTAGGTGCAGAGTGTCAGCGAAATTAAACAGGATCAAAAAGTCAGGATTTATGGGTGTACTGAGGTGACAAGTATTAAAAAGGGAAATGTCACTTGATTTATGGCTCTGCTTTGCTTCTGTACAGAACAGACTAAACAAATCCCTCTGAAAGCCGGAAGCAGCAAAAGTTTCTGTGCTTGTATCAAAATAGATGTGTAAGCGATTTGTTGCAGAAATGGATGACACTGTGGCTCAGAACTACCACGTGACGGTCTGAAATACGTACAGAGGCTTTTATATGATACATTTACAAAGTCCAGCCAATTGTTGGATGCAATTCAAAAGTTTTCTTTTTTATTTTCTTTACAAAAATATGGATGAACGACTTAAAACTTTCACAGGAAAGAAGCTAGCATTTGTTGAAGGAATGTGTTTCGTATAATGTAGACAGATACCTAACGATTTTTATTTGTTGTCTTTTTGTGAGTCTTATTGCACAATGGAGTTATTCAAGATGACATGTCTGACATTTGCTCATTAAAATAAATAGGCAATATAAATACATTAATATAAATCCCCCCCCCCCCTTTTTTTTTTCTTCTTTTGGCTGCTCCCCTCCTCAGGGGTCACCACAGTGAACTAACTCACACCAAGTCTTTACAGTTGTTTTTACTTAGGATGCCCTTCCTGACACAACCACAGCACCGAGCTACCACATCCCTCTGTGTGGAGCAGAGAGCTGCCGACACCCAGGGGAGCAGATGGTGGGGTTAAGAGAAGAATTTATTGATCCTGCAGGAAACTGTTGAATTGGTTAAGGGCCCAAAGTGAGGTAAACAAGAGTGGGGGCGGGTATGGGTGTTTCACCTTTCCCACGCACATTTTGATGGTGTATGTCCCAGGGGTCAAACCGGCGACCTTCTTATCACAGGCCTTCTAACCTCTGCGCCAACTCCCTCAATATCAATTCCTATATATTGTGCTTAAATATTTAAGCACATTTTTTCTTGACATGTGCAGCTCTAATCCTTATTCAATCATCAATAATTTATGTCAATACCTCTCTTATTAAAGCAGACATTATAATGCTTCACCAAAATTGTCTTCCGGTGTTCCCGCAGTCATTAAAACATAAAAAGAAGGGGTCAAAGAGTGTTTTGTTGAAAGTGTCACCTTTCCATCCTCTCGGGGGACAAGCGTGAAAACATGCACTGTTTGTGTGAAAGCTGCCACGCTCGTCCCCTATGAATTCATCCACAGCTTCCATCCATCTAATCTTTATGAGGAAATTAAGTTTGTCATTTTGGTGTCATTTCACTCTGTGGAAATATACCACAGCCACAACCAGTAAGCCGTGACCAGTTGTTGTTTGTTCTTTCTTTGAAATTTAATTCTTTAAGCCATTATTGAATAATTTGTGCCATTGCTGTGTCAGAATAAAATAAATACTCAGAAAGACGCGAGCATCAAAAAACTTAATGAGCACGCCATCAGCCATAAAGATTAATAATCTATAATAACTGTTTGTTTTACTTTTCTTTCAATGTGTCTATCACATAGGAGAGAATATTTATGAATAATGGAGATAAAAGTCGAATTCAAGCTTAAGCTTAATAATTTTTTTAATGTGGTTTGTGTATTACAGATTAGAATAATTACGTAGAGTTATTCATTTTGTTATGTAGTTTGAAGGTTATCATTGTTTGAACAAATTGTGAAATAAGGGGCAGATATAATAAGATTTCTTCTTCTTTCTGCTCCTTTCATTTTATCCTATTTGTATTCTTATATCTGATGAAACTGTTTTGTATTGTTCTTTTAAAATGAATAAACATCAAATCAAATCAAATAACTTTTTATATGAAATATATATACAATTCTTATGTTGTGCAAAACATATTTTAGTAGGGGTATTACCCTACTTACTGTTTACTTTTGTGTTTTTGTAACTTATAATCACTATTTTATTATGTGTTCTTATTATATCGGCTTGCACTTCGGTGGTTGCCACAGCGAGTTATCCTCCATCTTCTTCTGCATCCTGTCCTCACTCAAATTACCATGATGTCCTCTCTAACTGCATTCATATATATCCTATTTGGCCGCCCTCATTGCCTTTTTCCTGGCATCCACATTTATAATATATTTCTACCAATATACCCATTGTCTGGACATATTCATTTCAGTCTGGTCTCTCTAACTTTGTCTCCCAGTTGTTCAACCTGTGCTGTACCTCTGATGATCTCATTTCTAATCTTATCCATTCTTGTCACGTCAACATCTTCATGTCTGCCACTTCCAGTTCTTTCTCCTGTCTTTTAGCCAGTCCCACTGTCTCCAGCTGGTCTAACTACTTTCTTGTAAACCTCTTCTTTGACCTTTGCCTCTACTAATTCTTTCCCAACTCCTCCTTCAGGATCATACTCCATTTCTCTATCCACTCCATGATAAAACAGTTGAAACTCTGCTCCAATGCTAAGCCTTGCTGCCCTTCCACTTAGCCTTTTGGACACATAAAACATCTACCTTCCTTCTCTGCATCATGTCAGCCTGCTCTCTTCCTTTCCTTACCACTGTCCCCGCATTTAGTTGCCACCCTCAGCCCTACGTTCTTGATTTTCCTCTTCTCTACGTCTTCCGACACGTTCACCCCCTCGTAGTCTTCGACTTCATGTGTTCATTTTATTTAAATTTGGGCAGACCGTGATAAAATGTTTGCATTTTCTCTCAATTTTCCCCTAATTTTTAATTACCAACAAGTGTCCAACATAAACACAGTGAGATTCTACCTTAAACAGCTGTGAAACAATATTTTCTGATTCACCGCTTCTCATGGTGTGGTTGTGTTTCTCCAACATATTTTCAAATGATCTCAGCTGTGTATAAATTATTTAAAAAATGCTCAGATGTGCAGCAGATTAGTTCCCTCTGTGATTAAGCCACAACTCCCAGTATCTACACCTGCTGCAACTGAACAAATACATGAGAAACCCTGTCAAAATAAGGCAGTAAACTGTAAAGCTGCAGCACTAAAATCCAAAACAAAGAGTTGAACAATTTAGTGCAGCTTCAAATATGAAACCTTAACTTTGCATGAAAAAGAATTTTACCATAAGAATAAACATAAAAATAATCACACTTTTTGATTTTACATGTAATCTTTATTGAAGTTTTGTCTTGTGATTTTTGTAAATTCAAATAAACTGCTGGATTTATGAACTTCACAATTATTTTCACTGCACTCAGCTACCTGTGCAATTCTTTAAAAAAAAGTTTTAATTAAGATTTAGATAAACTGACTTTAGTTTCAGAATTTCAAAGCTTTCATATACAAAAATATAAAATGTGTTTACAGCATAAATACTTTATGTACTGCCTATTCAGTTCTCCCTTAAAAAAAATTAAAGAATACAAAATTAATTTAAAAAAAACAAACTACAAGTTGTAACTTTGTTATTCTTTCACTTAGAGTGAAAACAGTTTTATGAGGCCAACAAGATTTTTGTTCATTTAGAACACGTTAAAACAAAAGAAAACACCAGCTCGACACAAAAAAAATGCCATTTTTAAAAGAAGTGTCACCCAGATCCTGGTTCGGTACGGCTGCTTTGTGGGTGGTACAATGAAATGCTTTTTGTAAATCCAACCAAAAATGTCTCAAAGTGTGAACATCAACCTGAGAGAAAGAGCTAAGTGTCCTAAAACAGCCACAACCAGTTCACCACACAGCAGAAAATGTACTGCTGGTCCATGATTCTTCAGTCTGAATGATCCCATTGGGGAACATTTGTAAATGTTCCTGTCAGGGTTATCATCTGATCAAAACCATTTAAAAGCAACAAACGCCAACGGCACTAAACAGTCCGTCTAATCCACTGCTGCTGGATTTGTTTCCTGAACTGGAACTCCGACAGTCTCGATGGGTCTCTGTGGCATCAAAGTCATCTTTTCTTCTGCTGAGACTTCTGGATCCTGCAGAGTCAGGTGATACATGGAAATACACAAATGTTATGCAAAATAATTCTCTTCTAAATAAACAAATCGTACCAGCAAATATCTTCTATTTAACGCAGATTTTTAGAAGCTATGCAGTTTTATTTTATTGGTTGGAAACAGTTTAGTGTTTGTGAAGATGTGATGCTGGAGTTGAACCGTAAACCACCGTCTTTTTTTATTGAATCATAGAATAAAGTTGAACTCCACTGTGCCAATATTTTGTACTATCTAAGAAATAAACGTAAAAGGGAAACATTAAGTTCAGGGCTTGAGGTGCTGGGAAGATGGAATTGAACCGTCAACCTTCCAAATGACAGACAAGGCCTCTTTTTAAATGATCACAGCAGATTCACGTTAAACTCCACTGTGCCAACATTTTGTGCTTTTTAAGAAACAAACTTTACAGCTATTGTAACAACAAAAGTGATGCAATTTTAGAAAAGTCAAATCATCCACATGCTACAGTCACAAACACGGCTCACATCTGTCAAAACATAAAAGGTAAAACTGCTGATATACCCTAAAGAAAAAAATAATTCTAATACAATTTTACCATTTTATGCTGCGGGGACATTTCCCCCCATCCTAGTTGTCCTTGTACAACACGGCAGCATTAAAATATTTCATAGTTACTGCATGTCCCTTAAAAACAACTCTCAAACATCTAACTGGATGTAGTTTGTGCATTTTAAAACTGCCTCACCTGAACATTATTCTGTGGAGGCTGTCTTTCTGCTGACCGAGGTCTGGCTGCTGCACCGTCTCTGGGTTTATTCTGACAAGGTTCCTCCTCTTTAAAAGGTTTATTCTGTTTTTGTGATGAATCTGGTTCAGTCGGTTTGCTCTTTGGCTGCGTTGCGTTTGCAGCAGCAGTCGCTCCCTCTTCCTTGTTTTGCGTCTCCTGCTGCTCTTCGGTCCCCGACTCGGCAGAGATCTCCTCCTCTGCCTCAGGACTTCTCTTACGCCGTTCATCTGTCTCGTCCTCACCAAACCGACGATCAGCATTTCCCAGTGTCTCAACACGGATGGGCGCTGGTTTTTCTCTGAACCTGTCGGGCCGTCTCTGATGAACGTTATTCCGGTCTAGCCTTGCGCTGTCAGCTCGATGCATTGGGACGTGCTGTAGGGCAGGTGCATCCCCTCCTGCCAAGACATGATGGTCCTCGTTCCTCAAAGGAGGACGTGGTGGTGGCTGCTCCAGCTCTGGAGGAGGAGGATCCCTGCGAGGACGGCGTAGAGGAGCCATGATGCCATGCTGGAAGGCAGCTTGCACACTTCCATAAACGAGCACCTGTGAACAAGTCACACACTCAGTGGTCAAGAAATTACTTTGATTTATCTGAGTAAATGAGTGTTTTAATGATTTTTTTTTTATTTATTTACCAAAATAGAGAGCACAATAGTGATGAGGACTGGGATCTGAAGGGTAACTGGTAGGTCTTTGAGGAGCGCTCGAAGAAAATCACTAATCCCTTGCCCAATGTGTTTCAATGGGTCTGTGAAGAAGGTTGTGAAGGTAACAGAAATTGCCTGAACAGAAAAAAATTCAAAAGCAAACTATAAAAATACAAACATACCAAACAGGGACAAAAGATTCATCACAACAGTCTTGTTTAAAGGCTCTGTGCACTGAACAAAACAAGTTATTGTGTCTAAAGTGCCCCGAGACAACTTTGTTGTTAATTGGCGCTCTATAAATAAATTGAATTGAATTTTAGCAGCAGCTCTAGTGGTAAATAAATGAGCTTTTTAGTCTTGTTTATTGTTTAAGTTTTAGATTTACTTTAAATTTTTACAAGTTTAAAAGAACTATACCCAATATTATTTTCATTGACACTTATTGTGAATTCAAAACGTTATTAAATTCTTCTTCCGTGTGTTCTCTCTTCAGGTAACCTTAGCAAGTTATCCTCCTCCATCTCGCTCTGTCCTCTGTGTTCTCTGTCCTCACTCCAACACCTCCTCTATGTCCTTTCTAACTGCAACCATATACAGTATCTATTTGTCTTTATTTCTGGAAACTGCATTTCTAGTACACCCATTACTCTGGACATGTCCAAACCGTCTCAGTCTGACCTCTCTAACTTTATCTACAAGTTGTTCAGCCTGTGCTGTACCTCTGATAATCTCAGTCCTAATCTTATCCATCCTTGTGACTCCTAAGGAGAACCTCAACATCTTCACCTCTGCCACTTCCAGTTCTTCCTCCTTCATTTTAGCCAGTCCCACTGTCTCCCATATAACATAGCTGGTCTAACTACTGTCTTGTAAACCTCTCCTTTGACATTTGCCGACACCCTTTTGTCACAAATCACCCCTGAAACTTTTCTCTATCCACCCCGTCCTGCCTGAGTTCTCTTTTTCACTTCCTTACCACACTTCCCATTTTCCTGTATCATGTATGATACAGTATCTATCATCTACCTTACAATCATAATTCAATCTGTGTCAGTCACTACCTGTGCAATAACCTGTCACACAACCTGTGTAGTATGTGTTAATTATGTACAATATACATCATGTACATTTTAGCTATATTGCTACCTTGAAATATCTATTCAATCAAATTCATCCTGCTTGCACCATTAAAAATTCTACCGTGTTGTTGTTTACCATCTCTCTTTAGGACCTTGTAAATATTATAATTACTTTTTCACTTTTTGGTACTCTTGTTTGTTCTTTGATTTTTTTTTTTTTTTTTAGTGAGTCAAATTGGTTCTTGTCATCCTGAACATTTCATTGTACTGTTAACCTTGTGTTAACCTTGCATATGACAAATAAACACAACTTGAACTTACTGGTCAGTCGATCTTAAGTACTTGAAGTCCTGCACCTTTCAAAATCTCTGCTCCTTGTAATGTTCCACCTGCCTCCCTCCCATTCACTCAAATGTACTGTCCTACTACACCAGAGTTGTATTCCTCTTCTTTCAAGTGAATACCTCCACCTCTCCAAGTTCTCTTCCACCTGTTTCCTGTTCTCACTACAGATCACAATGTCATCTGCAAACATCATAGTCCATGGGGATTCCTGCAGGACATCATATTCGTCAGTCCATCATTACAGCAAACAAGGGAATCAGAGTTGATCCTTGATGCAATCCCACCTCCACCTTGAAACTGTCACTCCTACAGCACATCTCACCACCACTGACCTGCTGTCCTCATACATGTCCTGTAGTCTCCAGTCTAACACTTCTCTGACACTCCAGATTTCCTTATACACCTCCACAGATCCTCCCTAAACACCCAGTGAGAGAAGAGATTTTTTTTTTTTTTTTTTACCTGTTTATTCAAGATAAAATAAATATTCTTTGCTGTCTGGTTTAATAGCTGCATGAACAAGTACAGTGGTTTGGTTGGAAACATCAGTCCATCCATCCATTATCTTTACCTGCTTCTTCCTGTCTGGGTAGTGAGGGTCACTGGTGCCCATATCCAGCAGTCACCATGCGAGAGGCAAGGTACATCCTGGACAAGTCAAATGTCCATCACAGGGCCACATACAGACAAACAACCATTCACATTCTCACTGACTGGAAACAGCCAACAAAAAATTACATCTACTGAATACATTCATGGCATGAGGCTTGTGTCTTAATCACTAGTTTTGCCTTCCTACACAAAGATGTCGTCCAGCCAACTGTTGATACATTTGCACCAACATAGGGTTTAGTCGCATAACAGCTAGCAACTAAGTTTATTAATCAACAGCTAGTAGAAAGTTGCCTCATTCGCCTCAAGTCAGTCTGTTTGAACACATTACTATTACTGTTTTAAAGATTTGCCTTTTAGCGTTAATATGGTTTAATTATAAAAAACTTAAGCAGCAGATGCAGCCTTTTTTCACCATGAGACACTCTGGCAGTGCTCTTAAATCCAGTGTTTGGTCACGCTCGCACATGTTTGCACGATGTTGACGATGCTCCCAACACATTCATGTTTAATACAAAGTTCGATTTTAGATACAAAAGTACTGAAGAGGTTGGGGTGTAGGAGGAAGGAGGTGGTTAATGGTGTATCATGTCTGGTATCTATTCAGGCTGCAGTGAAATGGGCACGTGTGAACGCATATGCTTAATATGTAGAAGTTAAATAATTTATTACATGTCACCAGCTTCAGTTGGAGTAGGTGGCTGTCCTTGGAAAATAGCACTGGAAGCGCTACCTGGTGCTCTCATCTGCAGTCTGTCTCTGCTCTGGACTACCGGTAATCGTGTATCAGACAGCATAATCTGCCCTGCTCTGCTCTGACTGGGTAAAACTGTGACTGGTTCTCTTCACTGGTTAATTCCTGTATCAGTATTAGATGGAGTGACTTTAAATACGTTTCTTTTCCTCCTCATTATTACAGACGATGGAAATATGTCCTGGCGACAGTTGCTGGCACGGATTTCCATCATCTGTAAAAATGAGGAGAGGAACCCGTCCTGACGACAAAGAACGTTAATCCCTCCTGCCCTGACAAATTTTAAGACCTTTGAGTAACGTGTTTAAGACCAACGTACATATTTTTTAATGAACTCAAGACAATATGAGGTCTTAATTTTAGATACAAGAATTTAAGACTTTTAACAATACACAGACACCTTGTTTTTAAAGTTGGACAGACTTGTGTAACAGCCTGAACTGGGACTCCGAGACACTTGCTAGCTTGATGACCTACCTTGGTTGGAGGTACCAGAAGGAGGGGGTTAATGAGGAGAACTTTATAGTATTCCTCACAGGGATCATCTTGAAGAGTCCAGGTAGTTCTGTACCACTCTGTGGATAAGTTCACAATTTTGTCAGAAGTAAACAAAAACATAGTACAGTTACAAATACAGTACATGTTTTGTACTGATGTTTATTAAAGGAGTTTAAATAACTGATGTTTTGAAAATAAAGGATGGAAAATAATTGCCTGAGCACAATTCAATTCAATGGCACTAAATATCTTTAGCATTGAGAATGGGTTTTATAAAATTATAGTACAGTACATGCACTAGGATTAGTTACACATGAAAGAGTAAATTTCAGACTCTGTTTGCTAACAACTTTAAACAAATGTATCTATTAATAGCTGAGGCCTTTTCAGAAAGAAAAGTATCTTATATCCTTACTAGACATAAACGCTCACATTTTCTATCATCAACCCGAATTTTACAAAAAATATATATTGCAAACGTAAAAAAAAAAATTAAAAAAAATTTCTGAAATGTTCTTCTTAATAGTTTACCTTTAAGACTATCACTCCAGTCCATTTTCTTCACACCTGTGCATTTATCATTGAAGTTTTCCATCTTCACTATCTTTTTCTGGTGCCCAGCAAAGGCAGTCTGAACAAACAAAAAATAAATGTGACGTCTGAAAACTGAAAAGAAGATGAACCAAATGCAAGAGGACTAAAAATACCTATTCCTTACCTGATACAGATACAACCAGTTCCAGACAATACTGACAAAGAAGCAAACAACAAACATCCTCTTGAACTGAACAAACCAGGAAACCGTTGACCACAACTGGGTGCAGATGATGGCTGACAAGGTCAAAATAAACATGCCAATCTGGAAAAGAAGGAAGAGAATTAATCATCAATCATCAAGGCTGTCTGATGTGTGTCTCTAACTATGCATGCAAAAATTATTTAGGTTTTACTTTTAATACTGTGTCAAGCTCCACGCCAAAAGTGTCTTCAAAACGCCACTTCCAGGCTTCATAATCATGTGGTTTGAAGTCTACCAGTATCTGACTCAGAGCATTGTCCAGAGCTCCTGTTCTCCATCTGTCTTCACCATTCAGAAGGGACTGGATCTCTGTCATGGCTTGTTTGGACAGTTTGACTTTTGCATCATAGAAGATGTCCATGGAATCACTGGGCTGATGAGAAAATGGGTGAAGTTAAAAAAAAAAAAAAGGGGGGGGGGGGGGCAAAAATGCTCCTTTTTGTTTTGTTTACTGCATGCTGATTGAACAAAGTTAGATTTGGATTCCTAAATGCATTAAGATTATAAAGCTTGAAAAAAAAACACAGTAATTTAGGTGAGAGCTGCATAATGATGCAGGAGAAGTTTAAAAGAACACAGTTCATCACCAAATTCATAAAGCCCACCTACCACACCGATTCTCTGTACTTCCTTTAACAGTCGACGTAGGAACCTCTTGAACACTGGATTGCATGTAGGTTGCTGCGAAATGTCTGTGATCATCTTATTTTGGTTTTCAATCTGCATGAAAAGAAATAATATTTTACAAATCTCACTGTTTATTAAAATGTCTTGATCAGGAATAAATAAATGTTTCATATTTACAATGAACATGGCTGAAAGTTGATTCAATATAAAATGAGAATCCATGTTATCACTTTGATTCTTTGTTTGCTTCTTCTTTTTCTTTCAGCTGTTCCCTTGTCAGGGCTCTCCACAGCGAGTGATCCTCCTCCATCTTACTCTGTCCTCTGCATCTTCTGCCCTCAATCCAGCACTTCCTCTATGTCCTTTCAAACAGCATCCGTATTTCTCCTATTTGTCTTTTTTTCTGGAAACTGCATTTCTAGCATCCTATTACCAATACACCTATTACTCTGGACATGTCCAAACCATCTCAGTCTGGCCTCCCTAACTTTATCTACAAGTTGTTCAACCTGTGATGTACCTCTGATGATCTCATTTCAAATCTTATCCATCCTTGTCACTTCTAAGGAGAACCTAAATATGTTCAGCTTTGCCACTTCCTGTCAATGCCACTGTCTCCCAAACCGTACAACATTGGTTATGTGATCACTTGTAAACATCTCTATTGACCTTTGCTGCCACATTTTATCACAGATCATTCCTCTTCTTACAAGTGCATACATCCACCTCTCCAAGTTCTCTTCTGTTCCCTGTTCTCACCACAGATCACAATGTCATCTGCAAACATCATAGTCCATGGGGATTCCTGCCTGACCTCATCTGTTAGTTGGTCCATCACAAGAGCAAACAAGAAGGGGCTCAGAGCCGATTCTTGATGCATTCCCACCTCCACGTTGAAGCTATCCATCACTCCTACAGCACATCGTCCTGCTGTCCTCATACATGTTGTACAAGTCTAACATACTTCTCTGCCCCTCCAGATTTCCTCAGACAACTCCACAGCTCATCCCTCAGCACGCTGTCATGTTTTCTCTAAATCCACAAAGACACAGTGAAGTTCATTTCAGTTTCAGGTTGTGCTTATAATCTACTTTAGTGCTGTGCTTGTGGTGTCTGTTTCATTTTGTTTGTCTGATCTCCCCACCCCCCAAGATATTCAATTCAATTGCTTGACAGGAAGTTGATAAATCCATAGATCTTGTTTGTGGTTTCAGCTTAGGTTTACATTTTCCAAAAATAATATGCTTAAGCTGTCTATCTGCTGCTGATAATATTCTTGGCTGTCCTAAATTTTGTGAGCAGAACCAGACAAATAATGTTAACAGACACCTGCTTCTGTAGATCCGCTACTTGTTGGATGCAGGACTTGAACTCAGCCTGGTTCGGGTCTTGATTATACTCTCTTCTTTTGGTTGCCACATTGGTAAAGGTCGAGGACTATAAAGCGACAAACACACACCATCAGAGCCTTAAACGTCAAAACAATACAAATACAGTATTTCAGACGGGTTCAGTAAAAACATTAAAAGTCTGCCAACCTCAGGAGGTTTTCTCATTGTTTTGGTGCTTGAGTCATAGTTGATCATGTCATAAGGGTCAAGCCAGTCGTTGTCCATTTGCTGACATACAGCAGGCAGTAAGAAGCAGTAGAGCAGAACAGCTAGCTGCATTCTAACCAGAATATGCCGAACAAGAGTTCTGGTCCGTCCAAGAGCTCCACAAAACCCCACAAAAAGCAAAGCACAGTTATCGAGTACACATTTCCTTGGCACCAATTTTCTTTGGTACGTTTCTTTTTAATCAAAACATTTCGGCATTACTATCGAAAGTAAAAAATGACTACCCGTAAACGACTTTGTCACAACCGGTCACATCAACAAAACACCGCTAAGACGCGAAATCGCTAGCTAGTTTACGTCAACTGGAACCAGTTTACGGGTCGAAAAGGCTCGTGGGAAACGTAGTTTTTCTATATGCGGCTCTTTCAAGCAGAGCCATAGAGATACAGTATTTATTGGCTCTGCTTTCAAGCTTTGACCAAAACTACCGTAAAACTGAATTTTATTGAATGTTATACCCACAAAAAAACGACTAGTTTTATCAATTTTCCTGTAATTTCCTTAGCAAATGTGTGGAAACTAGTACTAATACACAAAGTAAATTATACGCACTTTAACTTTACAGTACTGTATGCTTAATTTCTTCAAAGTAGGATACTGTACTCAATTTATACACACACACACACACACACACACACACACACACACACACACACACACACACACACACACACACACACACACACACACCCCACACACACACACACAAATCACATATACCTGCACAGTTCATTATCTTATTTTAATTTTTTAATTGCCAAAAATACTTTTTCTTTACAAGAATCCAGTCTTCTGTGATGGACTTTCGACCTGTACTGAGTGTGCCACGCCCGCACAGTGATTGCTGGATTTGGGAAACCAGCAGTGGTGGAGAAAGTATTCAAACACCAAACTTAAGTAAACGTACAAATAAACAGACAAAAATGTACTCTATTAAAAGTAGAAGTACCGAGTAAATAAGTACCGTACTTGCTTTAAAAAATACTTAAAGTATTAAAATATAAGTACTTGCTGAATGTATTACCTAATGCAATGGTCTACAATACTGTATCATTAAGTGTGCCTACCCTATGTATATTTTCTGTAATGCATGAATAGTGTTCTGCTCCATTGCTGTTACGATTCATTAGGGAAAAGAAACTGCAGGACATCTTCCCAAATGTGGATATTGCATTCAGGTATTACCTGACATTTCCTGTCACAAATGCAAGTGGTGAGCGATCATTCCCCAAGCTTAAAATAGTTAAAAATAGACTCAGATCCACAATGGGACAGGAAAAACGAAACCATTTGACTCTCATGTCTATTGAGAGTGATCTAGTGAGAAAGCTGGACTTCAGTGATGTTGTCAAGGAATTCGCAGAAGAAAAAAAAAAAAATCCAGAAAAGTGGGCATCTTTTCAAATGTCATATCAAACTAAGGTTTCAATGTCTGATAACCCTTTCACTCATTACTGAAAGGGCTTGATGTTACTGGTTAAGGCTGGGCATGTCTGCATTAAGACAGGCTCAAAGTTTCTAAATTTTTGCAGTGGTGGGATGTAACTAAGTACAAATACTTTGTTACTGTACTTAAGTACATTTTTCATGTATCTGTACTTTAC
>JARVGV010000861.1:17390741-17403199 GCA_031762435.1 Hypsolebias longignatus
CATTGTTAGGCTGATGGTCCTCCTTGATCATGTGAGCAGCTGGTTTCGGCTGTCAGCAGCTAACTGGTTGATCCACTAGGAGAAGGTTCTATTTATATGACTGAACTGAATACAGCACCTCAGACTGAGGAAGTCTTTCAGATGAAAGACAAAGCGTTCCTACAATTTTTTTGGTTTTTTTGAATGTCCAGTAGACCAGACTTAACTTTTTAAAGATTTTCTAACTGGATTATTAAGCATGCATCAGATACTCTGTTTTAATGCTAAAAGTTTTTAATGTTCTGCTTTAACTTTTTGTCTTTTTATTTTTGGAAGGTGTGGAAAACGGTTGGCTGGAGGCTCATTGTCCTGTCGGCCTCTCTTTATGGCCTGCTGTACCTGTACGAGAGACTCACCTGGACCACAAAAGCTAAGGAGCGTGCTTTGAAGCGCCAGTTTGTAAATTATGCCACCGAGAAACTGCAGCTCATCGTCAGCTTCACTAGTGCAAACTGTAGTCACCAGGTCCAACAGTAAGTCCTCATGAGACTTCTGGAAACAAGAACTTAGTTCAGTTTCAGGGCTGCTTAAATCAGATAATTCAAAATATTATGTATTTTAGATTACTTAATGAATTTTTGATTTTGTTTTAATACAACAGTGCCTGTTTTTTTTTATTTTTTCAAAGATAATGTAGAAACTTTTTTGTTGTTGTATTTTGCCGATTTGCACACACCTTTCTGTATCCGAGCTAAATAAATATTCAGCACTATTCCGTGCCCTCTATGTTCCCAGGGAGATGGCCACGACCTTTGCTCGGCTCTGTCAGCAGGTGGACCAGACGCAGAAAGAGCTGGAGGCAGACATCCATCAACTGACAGCCAAGATAAATCAGCTGGAGTCCGTCCAGAGTTGCTCAAAGAGCCTGCGGTGAGTCCGGCTCATTTGGAACAACAAAGAACAGACGCGATCCAGCGTAGGGAAATTAACATCACATCTCTTATGTCAATTAATTACGAGCTCAGTTTTTATGCTTTTTTTCTTCTTCTTGAATGCTAGAAGGAAAATTCAACCTATACAAATACAGCCCATATATACAGATGTTTCACTTACTTTCTGTCCCTAAACTCAAAACAGGCTCTGGGGCCACACTAAGATTTGATGTTGTTTTCTGCGCAGGCATAAAGCCACAGAGCTGGAGAAACAGTTGGAGGAATTCACACACCAGTACCTGCAGCCTCAGGAGTGAAGACACTCCTCTTCATCGCTCCATAGTTTGGCTCTTATGGAGCCGTCTCTATAAACCGTCAACCAGTAGGTGATGGTCCTGGAAGTTTCAGAAACAACTTCAACAAATGAAAAACTATTTTATAAAGGTTTCCTAATCTGTTAATTGTCAGGGCCCTTATCAAGCAAAAGGGCCTAAAATGTCTATTCTATTCATTTGTAACAAAAAAAAAAAACAACATTTTTTTTTTGTTCTCATGCCTGAATTATTATTTTAAATATTTTATTAGTTTCCCCAGAAACAGTATTTCCTCGTTATTCAATCAACCTTAACCTACAGCTCAAAGTTGCAGTGAAGACACTTTAAACACAATCTGAAATTTTGCTGCACAAGGGGAGACATTTGTCAAAATACTGGAGGCTGTTGACACTAAATTTACTGTAACCTAAAATGTGAATGCCTTTTTTTAAAACTTTGTGGAGCAAATGAAGGGGTGGTAGTAAGATTGCAGCCATTTTTGCTCAGACATGATTAAATGTTAAAGATCAATACATTATTTAAAGTATAGGAATCTAAGAACAGAAAGCATGTTTTAAATACTGTATTCTGAGTAATATTTTCAAACTAAATCTTCAGATGTTTTATATTTTATTTATACATAAAATGGGTATCGCCTTGTATTACATTTTATATCCCTGTGGGTTTTTTCTTTAATCTGTGCTAAAATACTTGCTGGACTGTAATAAACTAATCTAAAGATGTTTTAAAGTTAGTTTTTTTTTTCTTCTCAATTTCTGTTGATTTGAGGCTTTTGTCTGCATTTGTCAGTGGGAAACTCAAGTAATCAGCATTATTAAAAAGAGGAACTGCACACATCTCCCACTGGGTCATGAACTGCTGATGAACTTATTTCATTTTAACTAAAAAAATTTGTTTAAGACATTTCTTGCATTTTTTTTTGTTTTTTTTTTGTGTGTGTTCAAAATTTAAACCTTTAGATTGCCTAGCTTTAATGGGAGCTAACAAAGAGCAAACGAGGATGTAAAAATATTCATAATAAAGTGAATAAATGGGCTTTAACACTAATGCTTCTAAACTACAGATTTCTCACAATAAACTGTACTGTGAGCTCTTATTCTGAAAGTTCTAATGGTTTCCTGACAGAAAAGTTTAATATCTGAGAAATATGATCATCTTAAATCGTCATTCACCTTTCACCACATGCTGCCATGGCATTCGGAGTCAACTCCAGGCAAAAACTTGCTCTAATTTCACACTGAAGAAAATTACTACACTGCACATACAAGAAATAGTTCTGAATATAATTACTTAAACAAAATTAACCAGCTTTACCTTGATTAAAAGCTTTCTTTATTGGTTACAATAACTCATGGCAACATATCAGTATCACCAAGCCACTGTACAAATACAAAAAACACAAAGAAAAAACAAAGGTCTGGTGTGAAAAAGACTATAAAATTATTTTATAACAAGTGATTATAATTTCACACGATAGCACTGTAAGAATTATCATGGCACCAAGTCCTCACTGTTTGATGGCTTAAAACAAAGCAATAAATTATAAAGAATCTAATCCGTATAAAAGAAAAAGGTGAATAGCAAGTTGTGTAGTCGAAGAACAGTGCAGTTCTGTGATGGGTGTTCATGTGGTGCAACCTAATCAAAAACCAGGAGAGTCATTCACATTGAAGATGGTCGACCAAATTACCACTAAATACTGACTGAACTCACGCAGTACATCAGAACAAATCAACTCTGGTCAGAACTGCAGCAAACGAGGGAAAGTGATGAACGGAGGTGAGATTCAAGCTCTGGTCCTTAAGAGGACAAGTTCTACAGCAAAGAGAAATAAACTCATCTGACGAAGCAACAATGTAAAAATTAATGAAGTCGAGCACCGTTTTCGATTTGTAGGTTTACCGTTTCACTTTGCATGAGTGAACTGCACAGGCACGTGTTTCTATTCCAGCTGCTAATACTGCTGTTATACAGAGACAAAATGTTCGCCTGCTGAATATCACCATCTAACGTGGAGAACCCAGCCTTCTTCAGCTCTTAAGGACCACGGTGTTTTGTAATTAGTTTCACACAGTTCCTTATGGAATATGGAAGCAAACATGAATGAAGCAGTTCATTCAGGGAAGCAGAGAATTTTCTGATAAGACCACTATTAATACTCGACGCAAAACGAGGCTACTTCTGCTCGATAGTGTTGCATCACATTCTGAGGAGCTGTTGCATTGCCTAGACTCCAGTCATAACGCATAACCAAGATAAAATACTTGTAAATATTCACATGCAACAGATTTTTGCAGGTCGTAATTTGATTCAACGTAACGTGAATCTGTACACGTGTCGACCAGTAAAAACTACCAACCAAGCATGATGATGCAGCATAAACGAGGAAAGAACAGTTCCATTTTGGTGCAGATCTGCACTGGTTTCATTTGAACAGATGTGCACTGGCCTTAACGTAGCCATACACTTCTGAGTATTTAGCCTCTATAGAAGCAAAAAGACCAATTTTTTTTTTAACTCAAAGTAGGTTAATTTTCCATTTAACTCTGTAGCTGAACTTATGCACTTTAACACTTTTTTAACTTGAAAGAGTAGGACTAACTGGGAAGTCCTGCTGTTCTCCACATTCTAAGCGTAGACTATAAATATCTAAACCTCCGACTAGAACCTGGAAGTTGAAGCCAGAATGAGACCGGCTTCTCTGTAAACTGGTTCCAGTGTAAGTTTAAAATCGAGCTCCCTCCATATAAAACTAATGGATTTTGTTCTGGTCTTCCTAATAACTGGAGCACTTGTGCGCTCCTGAACTTGTCATTTTGGTTAGACTGACAAAGATGATCCAAAATGTTTAAGAGACTGATAAACAGGGAGTTAAAACTAAACCATCAAATCAATTTGAAGAGACGTCTCCAGTCAGGAAAATACTGAATTTCCTTTTTTGAATGGAAAGAAAAAGATGGAGTTACAATGTAAACATAAAATGCAAAAGCTATGCAGTAGCTCCTACATTTTATGTAGGCCAGAGTATGATGCAAGACTATTTGATATTTGAAACTCAACATTTCCACAGGCACGGAGTAGAAAAACATTTCCCCAAATGATGCTCTGTTTCTTTAAATCCACGCTGCCAGGACATCGTTTCGCCATCTGTATTTGACACATGCGCATCCGATGTACACAAACTGAAATAGAAACTAGATTCTAACGACTACAGTCACTGTAACACTGTGGAGTCCAAAAAGTCATCAGACGTAAGCAGCCGACCTGCGTGACCAGGCAACAGCTTGGGTTTAAAAAGAGATACTGATGTAACCATTTGATGAAGATTGGCACTTGAGTAATGCAATCAAATGACACCCCCCCCCCCTTTTTTTTTGTGTGTTTGTTATAAGGATTAGTAATTAGTTTTCTGTTCACAGCTCAGGGTCTGTGGATAGGAATGGCACAAATTAGGAAGTAACACATAGATCTATACGTTTTCCACATACACCACCCAGATCCTTCCCCATCCTCCCCAAACACACACTCCCCTCAACACCAATATCACATACTACATACCTCCAAGACATCTCCGCTCTAAAAACCCTAACTGGTTTCAGGCATTCTCACAGGACTTTTTTTGAAGTGAAGCAAAATGGAAGCAGATAAAACATTTTTCAAAAGTCCACGAGAATCACGGTAAACCAGAGTTTTGTCGACAACCAACTAAACTTTAAGAACTACAAGCACTACGGTAGGAGTGGAAAGAGTTTGTATTTTAAAACGTGATGTTTTAAGGAGCAGTGCAGAGCTGCATGTGGCTGCTGTGGGTTTCTATCTGCATGCGTCTTTTAGTGTTCTCGCATCACAACGTGCTTCTATTGGAGGTGGGGGCAGAACTGGTTAATTTGTGAAAAGGAATCAAGTAAAACATTTGTTGTTGACGTTTGGATTACCTTTTAATATGAATGGCATTCTAAGGCAGAAATGGAGACATCAGTGCCACTTCTCTGCTTTATCCAGCCCACGAGGCCGTAAAGTTCAGATAGGCACCTTAGACAGCTGATGCTTAGGTCCACTTCACAAACACTGTGTGCATGGTTCTTTTTAGATTCAAATAACAGCTTTCTGAGAAGCCAAAACAATGCAAGATGAATGATGATGAAATCCAACCTGGCAACATTATTTCTATAAGTAAACAAGTCACGATGGTTTAAACAACTTATTGTGTTTCTAGCTATTTACTAGGTGTATGTCTCCATGTACTGACTTTACTTTCTTCACAAGTTCTGTTAAAATCCTTGATGTGTTTTTGGTGAGGAACGAGAAAGGTCAAAGCGTCATCTCTTCAGAACTTCTTGTTGGTTTTCTTCGGTTTTCAATGGGCTTGTGGCGGCACTGGAGTGACTTTAAAGTGACTAACATTTCAGTTCTGTGCAGTCACTCTATTTACACCACTGTCAATAAACAAACTTGGGACTCAGATCCTTCAGTTTGGGGAAAAAAAGAAAATGTTATGACACGGTGAGCTCAAATTTCTTTTTTCCATCCTCAGATGCTGCTGACAGAGTCCTGTATGGTCCAGAAACGAAGCTTCTTTAAAATCCTCTTGTGCCGTCCAGCTTTTGTCCTTATGGGGCCTCCAGTGTCCCAGGACCAGAGGGACAGACTGGTCCCCGTTTGCGTGGCCCTTCGCTATATGGTTTCATCGTAGAGCAACCTAGATGCTTGTCTCATTTTAAAGGAATAATTAATCTTCTGCAAGCTATGTGAGGTAGGGATGTAACGACCTCCGTTCACCAGTCACAACACTCTGCAGATTTGATTGGAATGGATGTGAGCCTCAAGCTTTCAGCATTTGGATGATTTTAAAAACAGTCCACACGAGCAGAGGTCAAAGCAAGGTCTTCTCCATTTTCTATCTTAGCCCAAGGTTCGACAGTTTCTACTTTGGAGTTAAAGCTTAACCCAGACACTGGAAAGAGACACCTGTTGAGTTTGGTCATAGCAGTTTCCTTTCAAAATAAAAATCGGGTAAAAAAAAAAAAAATTAAAAAAAGGGGTCATAATGTTAAAAAGCAAAAAAGACCAAACTAACATCTTTGTGGTGTCAGAATTTAAAAAACAAAGCACAAAACGCCTGTATTTCTACTCACTGCCTCGTAATACACCAATACAAATGATAAAAGTCTTAGTCTGAATTATATTAATTTATATGCCAAATCTTCTGAATCTGACAGACTTTACTTATTAGCAAGTTAAAAAAAAAAAAAAAATCAGACTTAGGTGATTCTATGCGCAATCTAGTGGGATAAAATAAATATTTTTGGCATTAAGTAGTAATGTGAGTGTGTCTATAATAAAACATCAAAAAAATGATTAAAAGCAACAAAAATGTGGTAAACTACAAAAATATATACATACACATTATATATGCATATATGATGCATATATACACACATAATGCTATACATATATACTGTCTTTACATACACATTTACATATTACATACTGATGCTAATCTTGCTCGTTACTCATGGCAGCAGATGCACTTTAATGCCCCTAGAAAAGAATCAGGTAAAGCCAGAAATCCTCTACTTTTTATCTTTTTTATGCTTTCTTTACTTCTGACTGGTTAATATTACAAAAGAAAAAAGTTTTGTTGCTGTGTAATGGCTGGGTGAAAAAAACAGACCCTTTAGGTAGAAAGTTTTCCACTGAGAGGAGGCATGGAAAAAAGGTTTCAGCTGACGATGTGCACTCCTCAGGTCCAGCTCGCCAGATGGTTTTGGATCTGTAGAGAGGGGGCTGTGGGACAGATGTGGTGGGCAGTGACTGAGTACATCAGGGAAGATGTTTTAGTTCCAAATCCGGAGGAAACTGTCCCAGGAGCCGGTAGCCACAGCCATGCCGTCATTTGTCACTCCTAAGCAGCTCACTCTGTTGTCGTGGCCTGCTAGCACTCCTGAAGGGGAAGGAGATAAACCAGAGTCACAGGCTGACCACAAAAATATCCACATAAAGGTCAAAGTCGAGTCAATCTGTGCTTCGTTTTGAATCATCAGATCTCAAAACAAGAATGTGTTCCTATGCAGGCTGTAATGTTTTATTTTGGCTTGCTCTCAGCTATTTGAATTATATTCTGCTTATTTCCTTAATTAAGAAAAATACATGAATATTTGTTTTGAAGTTACTGTCAAGTTATGGTCATTATCAAAGCGCTCCAAATTTAAACAATTAGGACAAATACATAAATGCATAGAAAAACAAAGCATGAACTATTACAATCAAATTGTGGTTCATTTTTTCCCCATAGAGAAAAGTGAAGCCATATTCAGACGTCATACCTGCTCGCTCCCCTTTCAGAGTGTCCCAAACGTTGCAGTTGAAGTCGTCGTATCCAGCCAACAGCAGGCGTCCGCTCTTGGAGAAGGCCACGGAAGTGATGCCACAGATGATGTTGTCGTGGCTGTACATCATCAGCTCCTGGTCAGCACGCAGGTCAAACAGCCTGCAGGTGGCGTCATCGGAGCCTGTGCCAAATGCATTCCCGTTGGGGAAAAACTGGAGGAGGGAAAAGCAACGATTTAATCCAGGAGTCTGTTACGATGAAAAGAGCCATTGTTCACTACAGTACACGTGTCCGGAGCCACAACAACCTGCAACAACTGGTTATCAACTGGTGGCCCGTGGGCCACTTTAGGTTTGCTGGAGGCAAAAAAAAAAATAATCTAATGATTTTTACCATTTATTAAAGTAAAAGACTAGATTAGTGTAAAGAAGGGGGGGGGATTTAGTTTTTAACCATATTTTTAATAAATAAATAAAAAACTCTAAACCATGCAGACAGTTCTTTATATAAAGAAATAAAGCATCAAGTTAAAGTATGTTTTACTCCTTGTACTCCAGTGTTTACATATTTGCAAAAGAAACAGATAAAATTAGTTCTTATCTTGTTTGTAGAACAAATAAAATTCAGTTTTATGTCAGTTGTGGTCAAAGCTTGAAAGAGCTGCTGCAGAGGAACCAAAGAGCCACATGTGGCTCCAGAGCCGCAGGTTGCAGACCCTTGATTTAAGCAATTATTTAATTGATTTAAGCTTTTAGTTCCCCTCCTCGCTGCGGTCTGTTTCACTACTTACACAGACGGCGTTGATGTCGGACACGTGTCCAGTGAACGATTGTCTGCACATGCCATCGCGGATGTCCCACAGTTTGGAGGTGGCGTCACAAGCTCCTGACACAAAGGTCTTATAATCTGGACTAAGAGACAAGCTCATCACATCGCCTGTGTGGCCAGTGAAGGCGGTTGCCTGCTGGCCTGTCTCTATGTCCCACAATGCACTGCGAGAGAAAGGCAAAGTAGGGGAAATGGTTCTGTAAGTTCTATGAGACATAATTCGGGGCCCAAACAAACGCTTAATCCAAACTAAAATAGTATGAGCAATCCCAGCTATTGGCAACAATAAATAAAAACATTGACAGCCCATAATTATCTGGAGAGAAAAAAAAAAATCTCATGAGCAAACTGCTGATGGCTTCTGATAAAAAGTTACGATATTTAAATGGACGGCTGCTCACCAGGTGGTGTCTCCAGAGCTGGTCAGGATCTGGCTGTCGTCCAAGAACCGACAGCAGGACAAATAACCTGAGAATAAACAAAAGACACGTTAGATGAAGAGACAGCGTCTCTTCCTTTTCAGTGGCCTCGAGTGCGGACCTTAAAAACACCGAATATATACAGTAACATACAGTAAGCAAGTTTAACAGCCCTTGTAGGCTGAACTTGTAATGTAATAAACTAAAAATATATTAACTGAAAACCAGCATCTTAACCTCTTTATCAAAAATTTGTTATATATGAACCATAAATGACAAAAAAAAAAAAAAGTTGTACAAATTGAAAAATAATGTAATGTACATGTAAACATGAGAAGACAAACTTCCATGATCATCTTTATTTTTTGACACTCCCTCTGCCTACCTGTGTGTCCGGGTAGCTCTCGGGTGACACGCACGTTGCCCTCGCGGGTCTTCAGGCTGTATATGGAGCAGATATTGTCAAGACCTCCACAGGCCACATAATTCCCGGAGGGGGCGTAGGCGCATGTCATCACCCATGAAGAGCGCAGCGGGATGGCATGCATCTGTTTAGGAGACACGAAGTTTTCCTCAGTTTTTCAAAATGCAACAGGGAGTCACGGTAGATCAGATGTTAGCGCTGCGGCCTCGAAATCCCGAGGTTGTGGGTTTGAGCCCAGATTGCATCAGGAAGGAGATCCGGTGTAAAACAGTTTGCTCGCTGTGGCAACCCTCGCAGACGTGAGCAGCCAAAAGAAAACACAAATTTATAAAATGCAATACTTCACTTATCATTTTGGTTCAATCTAAAATTTCTGCAAAATCAAACTATTTCCAACATTCATTCAACCTTTATTTATACAGGTTAGTCCCATTGAGCCTCGGGGACTCATTCACAAGAGAGACCTGAACACAAATGACTGAATGTGTTACCTTATTTGTTGTGTAGCTGTCCCATATGATGAGCTTTCCGTCTTGTGAGGCACTGACAAGTAACCTAAAGACAAGTTAAGAGCAGCATGACAGTCGGCTCGTGTATGAAACCTCCATCTACATCACATGCACCTGGTTTATTAAAGCAAAAAGAGGCAGCCATCTTACAAACTGCAGTGCTGCATCATCAGCCTAAATCATTATAAGGCGCTCAGTCAAAAAGCATTCAGCGTGAGCTACCAACTCTTTCCTTCCCAGTAGAAGACCTCTCACCCAATGTCCCACCCTGTGTAATATTCAATATGCAGGTTGAGGAAAAAGTCCTCACTGTCAAGTGGGAGGTGGAAAGAGCCAAGTGAGGATACAGAAACGATAAAGAGTGAGAGTTGCAGATGGGTCAAACAGCTGGAAGCTCCCCTCCCATCCTGACAGGGTGTTTCTATCTCTCCAGGGACAGGAAGTGGTTTGATGGTGCTGCACTACAATCAAGAGGAGCGCCATCACACTCAAATGTCAGGGGCTGTATACAAAACAAACACTGGTACCCCTGGAGGGTCACCTACAGGGTGCTTGGCACACCCATGCACATGCACACCTACAACCAAGAAAACAATAAGGATTGAAGAGCAGCTGGAGCTTCCTCTACAAACCAAGTTAACGTTTGTCATTAACTACTGCTCATTTATATATAAAGATACACCTTACATCACACTGCCTTTGAATCTTTTAGCATCATCTTTTAATACTGATTTGATCTGCATGTTTGTCCATCAATCAAAACGTTTTAGGGAGTCGTTTTAATAAAAAGTTCCAGTATCGTCAGCTGGGTATCCAACTAGGTGACTAACATCTCAAAATTCACCTAGAAACAATCGACAACCCTGCAGATCTTTATTCTATCGGTCTTTCTGCTTGATGATCGAACTGAATAAAATATTTACTTTTACTGCTATAAGAAGCTGAAGGGGCAACATTTTTTTTTTTTTGCACTGCACAAATGCTCCCTTTAGTTTTACATCTCAGACGTCTGCAACCCACAGATTAGTGAAACAGAAGAAACAAAAGCAAACTTTGGTTAAAAAAAAAATATGTAGAATGTTGAATAAAGACCAGAAAAAGAATATGGGTGGTGGTGGTGGGGTGGGGGGATTTTTGTTGCCATTGTTCTAAATCACAATCAAACGTCAGAAAACTTTTCCTGTAATATCAAATTTATTTTCTGTGAAACAGAATTCGTGCACTGCATGCAGACTTACAGTGAAATACCATCTTAGGTGCTAATTTTCAGCTAACTTGGTGCTCATAAATGCAGTAAACCTCCCAAAAAAGCAGTTCTTAAGATCAAATTATTGCTTGGATCTAGAGTTGCTTTGTCTTAAATTTGCAATAGATTCAAAACAGTTATCAATGATTGAAATCTTAAAAACTGCATTTTTAAAGGAAAATAAGCTTGTCGGTTTTTGTGCCTGGCAAATATCACTACAGTGCTTGTGGAGAGGGCGTCAAACACTGCTAGTGCTTAAAGATTAGATGGTAGTAAAAGGTGAGTCATTTATGGTAATATTAGTCGTATTAGTAGAAACTGTTGTAATGGTAGAACTGATAGTGTAGCCCCACACCTGGGACTGTCGTCACTGCCCCATTGTATCGCATTGAGAAACAGGCGGACAAATAAAAAGAAAGAGTGACACAAACAGATAATTAAACATACAAAAAAAGCTTTTATATGAAAGTTGTACAGCAAACTTGTTGCAGCGATTAATGTTGTGGTGCTCCAGCTGCAACACTTGGCTCTAACAGAAAATTACAGTGTGTGTTTGTGTATATTTTAAAATACTGTTGCCAAAAGATGCTTCCTGCTTTACTTCTTTTTTGTTGATGAAGACTTTCAGAAAATACTAATTTTGCTCTTTTTATTCACAAAATAAAAAGGTTTGATTAACATCTATGGGGTTGAGGGGGGAAAAAGGATGCTATACATCACACATATGGCAGGTAGAAAATAGCATTAAAAACCACATGATATCAAAACATATAGCAGATTTGACAGAGTGTAAGATTTCTGCAAGTATTTGCCAGTTTACAAATGGGTCTAAAAAGATGACAAAGTAGGAGCAAACCAGAGATCGTAACAAGGACATTATAAAATACAGTAGTCCCTCGCTTCTTCGTGGTTCCACTTTCAGTTTTCCCAACGATTGTCAACTTTAATATTACTCACATGACTGGGACGGTACAGGATAAAAAGTTGACCAAAAAAAAAAAACAACCTTAAGCCAGGCGCAACCATTTTGTAGTTTTCTTTCAATAAGCTTATACTATAACGCCAGTCAAAAGGACTACACTACCCAGAAGCCAACAGTGCTTCCAGCCACTGCTTTCTGCCGAATAGAGGGAACGTTTTGCAACGCAAAGTCAGAAGTAATGATTTATCTGTCAAGCTCACAGAACTGGCAGGAAAGTTGCAAACAATCCTGAAGCGTCCTAAAGCTCAATTATCCACGCACACATCAACCTGGACGGGGCGGTGGGCTTCGTTGCTGCAGGGTAGATCTGCAGAACCGGAACAGAGCTGCTGGTCTGCAGAGCTGGTGAGTAAAACTTTGCAGTACTATACAGTACATATATGCATGTTGTTAAATTATCTAGGTTTAAGAGTTTAGAACATTGCAAGTGTGTGGGAATGTTTATAAAGACTTAAAATATATAGAAATACTAA
>JARVGV010000861.1:17403299-17426040 GCA_031762435.1 Hypsolebias longignatus
CTATCTATCTATCTATCTATCTATCTATCTATCCATCTATCCATCCATCCATCCATCCATCCATCCATCCATCCATCCATCCATCCATCCATCCATCTAAAATTATCTGATATGAGTAAATAAAAACTTTGCAGGAGCTAAAGTTGCATATTTTGCACATTATATACTGAAGTGAGCCAGTGAGTGAAAAGATATCTGGATAGAAGAAAAATGTCAAGGCTGTGGATGAGTTGAACAAATATGTGTCCTGTGTTCCAGCTGAGTCAGACCCAGTCAGAATGCAGGTAAAAGAGAAAATGATTAATGATAGCTCTGTTGTAGTTACGTGATTTAATCAAATATCTCATATTTTTCATAGGGAAAGTACATAACTTTGGGGAGTTTCTTTTATTTTTTCTAACGCTGCAGTGGGTTTATAAAAAGAGTTGTCATACTGCTGTTTCAGTATTGATTTGTTTCATTGCAGGGGGGGTGGGGGTGGGAGAGATACGGCAGTATTGATTGCACAGTTGGCTCCTGCACATACACAATTATGCTGTAATGGAAAATTAATGCCTTTTTATAATTCTGTAGTAATTTATAGAGGTGCTGCATATTTTAGAACATCATGCATTATAGCACACTTACAGCCAGTCAGGACACTCTGCTGCTAGGTCTCAATTTGCAATCGATAGATCGGCTTGATTATAATCAGCTATAATCACCATATCTACTGTATCTTGGAAAAATCATAAACTACCTCAAACGAGAAATTGAGCCTAAAATAGAGTAATATAAATCATTTTCAGCACGGCTAATTGCACTGCTTTGCTGTCTTTGTTTCTGCTACAGGAGAACAGAAGCCGTCATCACCACAGGCAGAGCGAGAGGTACAACTCCAGAAGAAAGTGGTTTGGAGATTTGACAGCCCTGTGGCAATTTGTCAGGGTCATCTTCCTTGAGCATCTCCACATTGTCTCCACACCACATCCAGGAAATGATTCATCTGCATCCAGGAGAGAAGCTGAGCACCATTTCAAAATTACCTATGAGTTATCTCCTCAATAACTTCTAATCAGACAGCTGCCGTTTCCTCCACTGTAAACAAAAGTAATTACAGTAGATGTGATGGATGGGAAGAATAAGAGAGCTTCTGCATGCTCAGGACCAGTATGGGACTCCACAGAGCAGAACACTTTAATTAGGTACTGCCGTGCCCAGCGCAACTGAATGAGTCTGACAAAGCAGACGATCCAGTTGCTAAAAATAAGCCTCCTCCTATATGCAATGTCTCTGGTTTTCCCAAGTCTGGGCTAGTGATTTACTTCAGTACCTCTGAAGTTGTTTTGGAAAGGGAATAAAATCTAGCACAGTATCACTTCATCCTTATTACACGTAACGATATAGCAAATCAGATTTCTGAGGAAAATCAAATATGCATCCACAGAGCCAAATAAAAAGTATAGTATCTATTAGTCAACCAGGAGTGTGCCATCACTTATTTGTTCCTCAGTGCCTCAGTGATTGATCGCCCTTTTGTGAACATTTACACCCATAGGTGTGGCACAGAACAAAACTTGGGGCAAATAAAATTTGGGGCTTGGGTATATTTAAAATTATTTACACTGATACACACATATGGGAACAAGACACGTACTAAGAGCAGTGATTGGTAAATATTGACCTTAATTAATGGGTGAAGCAGATGCTTCTGCAGTACATTACAGAATTGAAATATTCAATAGAGTTTACGAGCACTGTTGGTTTAGACTGTGGTTACAAATGTAAACACCTTGGAATCTTTGTAAAGTACTGAATATATTGAACTACCTCTTATTTGTGGACCCTCATAAAATGAGACTTTTGGTATGTATAAAAAGCATCTATCCATCTCTTATCTTCCGCTTCTTCTGTAGTTTGTCGTGGGGGCAGCATATTGAGCAGGGAGGCCCAAACATCTCATTCCTCAGCCACCACTTCCAACTCTTCTGGGAACATTGGCCAGCCAAGAGACAGTCTCGCCAGCATGTCCTGTGTCTTCCCAGATAACTTTTCCCCATAGAACATGTCTGGAAAACCTCCCTAGGGAGGCGTTCAGGGGCATCATTACCAGCTGTCCAAACCACTGGCTCCTCTCGATGTGGAGGAGCAATAGCTCTACTCCAGGTCTCTCCCAGATAGCAGAACTTCTAACCCTATCTGTAAGGGAGAGTCCAGCTAATCTACAGAGAAAACTCATTTCAACTGCCTGTATCCACAATCTTGTTCTTGAGTTCTTGACCATAGGTGAGGGAAGGAACATAGACTGACAGGTAAACAGAGAGCTTCATCTCGCAGCTCAGCTTCCTCTTCACCACAACAGACAGGCACAGAGTCCGCAATACTGCAGAAGCTGTATTGATCCGTATGTTGATCTCCCGCTCCATTCTTCCCTCACTCATGAACAAAACCCTGAGATACCTGAACTCCTCCGCTTGAGGCAGAACCTCACTCCCAACTTGCAGAGGAAAATCCACCCATTTTGGACTGAGGACCATGATCTTAGATTTGGAAGTGATACAGTTTGTAGTACTGGAAAAAAAAAAAAAAAACAGCAGACTCAGTGAATACTGGTGAGTTTTAACATTTTTCAACCAGTGTCTAACAGAAAACAAGTACATGATTTATTGGAGTAAGTCAAGAAAATTGTGCTTTTATTTTATTTGAAAAGTATTCATCCATCGTCTTTACCAGCTTCTTCTTTCCTGGATTGAGGGTGACATTGTGCAAGAGGCGGGGTACACCCTGGACCGGTCGCATGTCCATCACAGGGATACACAGAGAAAAACAACCATTCACACACTCACTCAAACCTCAAGAATTAACCTAACATGCATTTTTATTTATTTTTTGGTCTGTGGGGGTAAACTGGAGAATCTGGAGAGAGACCTGCACGGCAAGAACATGCAAACTCCATCAAAAAAGGTCCCCGGCCAAGATTCCATCTGGCAACCTTCTTGCTGAGAGCCAACAGCTCTAAAGGCTCCCACAGACTTGGGCAGACTTCAGTCCGCTCGGAAACCGTGCGCACTGTCCGCAGACGGTTGAGACTTCATACTTGAGCATACACCCTGATGGGCTGCAGACCAGCTCCACAAGCAAGGGGCATTTACCTTCAGAACACAATGAGTTTGCCGATTGGTCATTTGCTGACACGCCTACTGGATTGATTGACAGGTCGCCAAAAAAAGAAAAAAAAACAAGAGCTGGCAGCAAGTGGCAGTGGTGTTCTGTGTTGATATGTTGTAAATAAAAAGTTCTAAAAATTATTTTAAAATAAAAAAAATAAATAAAAAGGGAGCGTTGGCCCTGCAGCCCACACATCAGACCAGCCTACCAGGAAATCTCCAGACCCTCCCACAGCCACGCTGGACCTGATTTTAATTCTCTCGTGACAAATTCCTTCACTCCTCACAATTTCAATCATGCGCGTCAATGGATGAGGAGGAAGAGATTGATTGCCTCTTGGTTAAAAAAAAACAAAAAACTAAAGAAAAGGCCAAAGAAAAGGCCATTACACCAGACCACAGATGAAGAAAGGAAATTTAATACATTGGTGTCGCATACAAAACAGTCCGTCATTGGGCAGATTATTGTGTGACACCATGTATGCCTACGCAGTCATAAAAATAGAGCTTCGCATCGACACACCTTGCAGGCATCTGCTTCGAGTCTAATCTGGTACGTGTGGACTGAGGTCCGCCCGAGTATGTTGGAGCCTTAACTGAGCCACCCTTATTCAAAACATCCAAAATACTTTGTACAACTAAATATATATTTTTTTCTGTTTGGAAGCCTCCAAAGCAAGTTGTAGATTCAAATTCTTTGTCGTTTCATTATATAATTTACATTCCATCATCCTGTTTTTTTTTTTTTTTTTTTCTGTACAGCTCTTTTACAGATGTGATTATATGACCAAAATCACTTTTCTCACTGAAAACTCCATGTCTGGTTAAACTTTCATTATTTCAGACATGGGCCCCACATTTTCCTCAAGCATTCTTAGCCACGATGCAACATTTATTGTTGGATCAGTGATTTCAATCTGCCTCATCTTAGAGGCAGCAGGGGAAAGAAAAAAAAAAAAAGAGCACAAATAAGATTTTCAGCATCCCGCATAGTGCAAGTTTCTGTCTCTAAATGTGTCTTTGATTTTGCCAGCTGCACGTTGTACCGTCAGACCTGATCTGTGCCTGGATGATGTTTGGCAAACCGCAGTTCCCGCTAATGTTCTACTTGAAGAGCAAAATATTTTTTACTGAAATCCTCCAACGCAGCTCTTACGTGTGTGTGTGTGATCTCTTTCAGCAGCAGCTGCCGATGCTGTGAGATAAAAATTAGGGAATCTTGCTGATTTCATTTTGCTGCAAAAATTTGGTTCTTGGACCAAACCCAAAAAAGGCTCCAAGGTCTGTGAAAATATATAAGTTGTTAGCAACTTCTGTGGAGCGAATTGAGGAATAAAGTTAAATTCAGTGCCACACACAGTGTTTAATTCCAAGAGGACACAAGACACCTCCACATCCTACAAATCAACAGCTAATTTGTGTACAGGCAGTCCTCGAGTTACCCCTGACTTATGGCATTTCGGACTTACGGCGCCGCCCCCAGTGACGTCATCACACCTCACGTTGACTGTTTTATACAGTATTTTGTGTGTTTTTTGTTTTTTTTTAGGGTACTGTGTTAGCTAACTGCTTGGAAATACAGCAAAACAGCGTTTTAAGTATGCTGTTGTTGTGTTACATTGAAAAAAAACGTGTTTAAAATGCCGTTTACCGTTCTTTTTCCAACTTACGGCGAAAATCCGGAGTTACGGCCGCTCCGACTTACGGCAAAATCGGGTTACGAACAGGGCGTAGGAACGGAACTCGTTCGTAAGTCGGGGACTACCTGTATAGCGTTCCTACTTGGTGGTTTTTCACCTATTGCGGTGTTGTGTGGATTGTAACCCCGGCGATAATCGAGGGATTACTGTACCCAAAATAAATAAATGTTGTGCAGTTTATTTTTAGCTCATCCATCTAAAAGCTTGTGATTGAGGATCCACCATTCTGAAACAGTTTTCAGCATGAGCAGCTTGAATGGTGGCCAGCCGATCAGGTGTTCAAAAATGAAAGTTTCATTTTTATTTTCCAGGAACAGACCATAGCAAAGTATAAACTCCCACTAGCGCAGAACTTTTTTGAGAATTGGGGTCAACATTAGCAATTTATATTACCGGTACCTGAAGGTGTTTAACAATAAAATCAGAGAAAGAACAGGAAGGGTAAGAGGCTACTTAAAGAAAACTGCTTCTTTCATAGGTTGGTACACACACGTCTGCTGCTCATTACGATTGTGCTGATTGTGTAATAAATCAACAGTACCTGGAGTCACTCCCCCAGTGCATTGCATAGATTTTGGCCAGATGGCCCCTGAGTGTGCGTCGCGTCCGCATCTGTATCCGGCCCACTGAGTCCAGACCAGCTGTGATCTGCCAAAACAGGAAGAAGCGTCAGCAGTTACGCTTGAGGCTGAGACACATTCATCACAACTGGACACAAGCTGAGGCAGGCACAGACCAATATTATAAACAAGGAGTGGAGATGAATAAAAGTTGAGCCATTACTGATGCAAACTATGTGTGAAATACTTAAACAACTTTAGGAACTGTGCATTTTGTAAGCACTGACAAAGAATGGAAAGCACTGAATAAATTTCGTGACAAACTTGTCTCCTAAAAATGTAGCCAACACAAAAAATAATGTAAGCCTGTAGAAGAAGGGTTTTTAAATATTCAAACTTTACCATGTGTACAGGAAGTTTCTTACCTGTGAAAGAGTTGAGTCGCTGCAGGCTTTCCTGGCATCCTGCAACAAGAGATCATTTCAAACAAGACAAAAAATAAAGGACAAAACTTTAAAGCTATTTGATTTTGTCATAAATATTTACTAAAGAGACTGCCTTTTAATAAATTCCTTGAATACAGATTTTGCTCAAAGGGTGGAGGTTGAAAAGTTTGTTACAACATTTTTAAGAAAAGTTGTCATCGTACCTGGATTTGATTGCGTAGTTGCTCGGCCTCCTGACGCAACTGTTCCAGCTCACTCATTGTCCCTGTGAGATGTGTTCAGGTTGCACTCAACTCTAAACACTGGCTGGGCTGAGAAAACACACGTGCCTCCACGCGCACACACACGCACACACACACACACTCACCCACGCACGCACACAAATCACCAGCTGAAACCTGCAAGACAAAGACAGAAATAGTTCCAACAGGTAGACAAGGACAGCAGCACTTCCATCACACAAACAAAGTTATCCTGTTTGGGTTTAGACAAAAAGAAGTGTACAGCGCAAAAAGGACAATGCTGCACCACCAACACCACCACGGGAATGGTGGTCCAGTTCTTCAAACGCACTGGTTCAAAAGGCCATCTGAACTGGGCTCTGACCTTTTCTCACTCAATCAGCCTTTTGTGTTGCGCTGTGCCGTTTGTGCAGCCCACATCTGTGTGTGTGTGATGAATGTCTGCGTAGATGGTGGGCAGGTTTGAATGTTTTATCAGGCAATATGTTCAAGTGATAAAGAAGCCATTTGTGCATTATGTTTCTCTGTGTACGAGTACATTACATGTGTGTCTGGGGTCAAGCGTGATGAAGCGTTTGTTTGCAGAAGAATGCATGAGTATGTGTGTGTGCCAGTTGCCACTTCCTTTACCTTGGGGAACCCAAGTATAGGTCACAGCGCACTTAAGACACTGTTCTTCGGAAATCTTTGGTTTGCCACATCTACCAATCTAAACCTTAGAATAAAATTTCAGTTCCACTTTCCATAATTCAACAAATAAACCAACCTACAGGAAAACATTTAAATGCAAAAAAAGAATAGATGCATGCTTTTCCATTTTTGCATTAAAAAAAACCCCTCCACAAACAGCATATAAAGAAAATCAGACGTGCACGGTACTCTGAAACTACCCTTTAAAAGCCTCGGTCTGTTACCGGTAGTTTTGGCCACTGTTCTGCCCCTCTGACACAAGCGAGGACACAATGGGCAGCTCGTTGTGGACTCACTCATCTCAACTCTGCATTGAAATGCTTTCGTCTGCCCAGGTGTGACGTCACGCTCTCCTCCAGCTGACGCAATCTGCTGAAAGAGGAGGCTTACTCAGTGTGCACGAGATGTGCTACTACTCCATGAGAGCTGCCAGTCTGTTGTGCTATACGTCTCTGTCTCCACCACATCACACTGGGTGCCTTGTGGACTGCACAACGCTCACTATGACCCCGAACACTTGATGAGTGGAGCGCACGGCTTATGTTATGAAATGCAATGTATTATTAAAGAGACTATGGAGGAAATGGATGGTAAAGTTGAAAAGAAATGGTGGTGTATAGTTCAGGGAAAAAAAACATGAAATCACATTTATAGACTTAAACACTTTGACTGTAAATATGCTCTGAAACCAAATCAGTACATTTATTTTAAGAAATCACACCAGCAGTAAAAACGAGCCGTCAGGCAGATAAACGGCCACGAGAAAATTATACATTTATAGTATAAAAATATATAATTTTATTAATAGTTGTGAGGTTTCATGCATGGAACAAGTCAGGCCATCCAACAAAAGTACAGGGCCTGGCATTGAACCCTAGGTGACAAAGACGGAGCAGTGTGCCAGACTTGTGGCTGATACAGATTGAGCGGCCAAAGAAAGGCAATGCTGCCGTTTATACTGAAAACATCCAAGAATATAAATTAATCAGGTAAAAAATTAATTAATTAAAAAATGAGAGAGACACTTTCTAAATCTTCATATTGCATTTATGGCTGTAACCAAACAAGACTAGTCAGTTAAAAATAAAACCTTACTACTGTACTGTATAACTTAGCACCCCTTCTTTAATTTTTAGTTTTATGAAACAAGCTAATATGATTTTTTAAAGATGTTTCGTTTTACGTGAGCAGTTAAAAAATGCTTTTGTTTAGCACGAGTTAAAGTCAGCAAACATCTGACACTAATCCCAAATTTCAAGTTTTATTGGACCCTACTTCCAGAAGGGAAGAAGCATTTCTTAAAGAGAAAGAAATACTGTACAAAGAAATCTGCTTTTCAAGCCTTTTTTGAAGTTGATCAACTATATGTATATTTTTTCTAACCGGAGATGCTATCAAGCCAATGTTGGATGTCACTTATGATGTTTAATTTCCCAGATTTTTTTGAAAGTTAAAATGTGAGAATTACAGAAAATATTAAAAGAATATTATTTATATGAATGAATGAACTGTGAAGCAAATTTGTTTTTCTCCAGCCACTGTATTTAGAAAGTTAAAGACATCTGCTTCAGTTTTTTATGTTATATTTATAAAGCAGTTGCATTGGTATGATCTCTGAATAAAGACAACAAACAAAATAAATAATTGTGTTTCATTTACCGTAATAGCTTTGATATGAACGGGTTAAGAAATTATATGATTAGCTTAGCATTTTAGGGGGTTTAAACTGCTAAACTAAATCCCGTTAAACAAGCGAAACATGTTTTCAGTCAATGACTTATGTAACGATTATTACCAAGTATCAAAAAGACATTTACTGGGAGTTGAGCTCTAAAAATGAGAAAACTTTAAAATAATTTTGCAAATACATGTGCTTTGACAACAATGAACGAATGCTATGACACCACTTTTCACAGCGTTTTCATTGACATTATTAGCCAATGTTACACCTTTTTTAATATAAAAAATAAACTGCTCAAGGATTCAAGAACAAATAGCTGAAACTACACTAGTACGGTAAATGGGTTTATTTTATTTTGCCACTGATATTTACATCAGTGAGGATGAATTAACTTTAGCTACCCACAAAATACATGCTACAATGTGAACGTGAAACAAAAACTTTTTTACTCTTGTCAGACCAAAAAAATAAATACCGTAAATACCTTTATAAAAAGCCTCAATTTAACAATAAAGTCAAAGATGGTGAGTCTCACTAACTTGATTTATTAAATCTATATCACAACAACCAGTGCCACCATTGTTCCAGTCTGAACTGGCACAGTTATCACATTTGTTTTGTTTTTCTTTCTTGTTATGAAATCAGCACACGTACAGTCAAAACTATGACAATCAAGATGGTTAGTACATTTAAAATATTTCATAGTGACTATGAGTACATAATCATGGATGTAGCACTTCCTTATGATTTAGGACAGCACCAATAACTGCCACTGTCAAACAATTGTGTGTACGGTAGTTTACTGTTTGTTACTTTTAATCTATACATCTATAAAATAACATTTCTGCAAGTTATTTCCCTCTAAAATATATATATAATCAACAGCTTACTTCCCCACTGTCTTCAAAGTTTATGGCTCACTTATATGAGTTTTATTCATCCATTCTACTTCCTGTACATTAGATGCAAAATAATTGCTCAACTATTATTACAACTGAAAATAATATTAATCCACTTAATTAGGAGAACATGTGATATCCAGCATACACTTGTAGAGCTACATAATATACACACATACATAAAGTCATCAGTATATCACAATGAAAGCATGTTTAAAGTAAAAATGTGCTGATTTTTTAATGTTTAATAATATTAAATAACATAATGAATCCAGATAGGTTTCAGATGAGCTCATCAAACTGCAGGAGTGCGCGGGCCTGTCAGCTGATGATGAGGGCGGACTTCTCATATTCATATATACTTTTTTAAGAAAGCTTTTTAAGCCCCACAAGATTTTGCGCAACAAAAAGAGAAACCCTGCGTCTGAAATGGAAAAACACAAGTGCGAGTCGAAACTACTGGTGTAATTTGCTCGTAGTTCCGCCAAACACAGGGTGTTTTGACAGACGGTTACGGTAAAAGGCCGCGTTCAGGGTCGCTGGGGATTTTTAGCTTCACTTTAGTTGGAAAAGGGGGGGAGGGAAACTACAACTGATACATTAGTCTGAAACAGTTTAACATCCATATTGCTGCCGTTACACTATATCGCACACAGGCATTTCTGCAACTCGGTCAAGATGCAAAACAAAACAAACCGGTTCCGAACAAAACAGGAAATAGCCCCAAATGAGTCACCAAAATAACAAGACAAGACTAAAACGTCCTCACCTGAAAAAGAGACGTTTTGGCTGAGTCCGTTCTTCCAAACCAAGTCACGCCGGTCCGTTTTCATACGACAACCATGGTAAAAGCTGTGAGACAAATCGCGAAAGGAAGCCGTGTTAATAATAAGACAGTTAAATCCGCTTCAGTGGGCCAGAGAACAACAGTACAGTACTCGGGTCGGATTAAAAAAAAAAAAAAAAAATGTTCGCCAAACAAGCTAATCACCACACCCATGAAAGTGGGAACATGGCAACAGCCTACCGCGAGGGGTGCGTAGTTGTAGACAATTATAATTTTTTATATTTTTAACAGTACAGCAAGCTTAAAGTACATTTTCTGTTGCGAATATGTTTTTATATATATTATTATTTAAATTAAATTACGGATATGAGTTTCATTTGCACTTTTTAAATGCTTCAGGAAAGCCATAAAATAGCTTGTACCCCATGGCTAAAATGGTACAGTCCATTAGCTCCTCTACGAAAAGGAACCGAATGGGATACAGGAAACAAGAATTAGACCTGCAAACCACTTCAGACTGATAACAACATTCGTGGTATTAGCATTACAACATTTAGTGTACTCCGTTAAGCACCAAAATCAGCGGATAATAAAAAAAGCCTTGATGTTTTTACTTGTATTTTCTAACTTATAATAGCCAAAGTTTAATGTAAGCTCATTTGCAAAGCTATCAAATGTAATTCTCTAAACTCTATTTATTTTTGTTTGTTTTATTCGTGTCTTCTAGTTTAAAAACCATCGAACTTTAGATTGGACAAAACTTAAAACCTCAAAAGTTTCCTAAGGATTTGAGGAGTTTAACTCGTTCTAGTTTGCATACGGAACTATAGTTCCTTTTTTCATACATCTGTTGAACCACAGCACATATTAAAAATGGTCATAATCCAAAGGAAATGTATTTAAATGGTTTCCTCATTAAAGCCCTGAATTCAAAATATACACTGAAATCACTAATGAATTCATTTTGTTTTAAATATCTTGACCCCAATTGTCTTGTTTTAGTGCAGGAGGCAGCTGTGCCTTGTCTCACCCAGCTCACTGTGGTTAGCCTGCAGCGAGCTCATTGAAAATGATCTCTATCTCTCCATTAGGACAGGATGAATATTTTATGGGGCCAATGAAAGGGAGCAGTGGGACAGGCTTTTCCATATCTCTGCACGAGCCATAATCAATAGAGGGAGGATGAAAGTTTTGCCGGCCTTGGTTTCCTTTCAGAGAGGCATGGGGTCAGATTAAGTCTAAATGAATTCACTTACACAGCAGTGGTTTAGGTGTGTCCCACCATTTTATCCCTAAACAGATTATGAGGATTAGAGTTAACATAATAGCAAGAGCAGGCATGTGCTGTTGGTTTGCCATTAGTACAACTGGGATTCTGGTTTCTGCTTTTGCAGTTATCATACCAAAAAAAAAAAAAAAAAAAAAAAAAAAAAAAAAAAGAAAAAAAAGTTCAAGACAAAAAACAGTTTTTGTAGTTGACAGACACCATAAAATGAATATAATGGTTGGTTTTAAAGTGTTTAAATGTGGAAAAAAAAATTTTTGTAAGGATCTATGCTATGCACAATACCGGTACTTAAATCAGTTTTCTATTACCGGTAATATTTTTTTGTGATAAAATGTTTTAAAAACAATCTGTGTTCATAAGTTATGGGGCGGCTGTGGCTGAGTGGCTAGAGCTGTCAGTGCAAGAGCTGAGGGTTCGATTCCACCAAAAGTCACGTGCCGAAGTGTCCCTGGGCAAGACACTGAACTCCTCATTGCCTCCGATGTGTCCCATTGGTGTATGAATGTGAAAAAACACTGGTTATTCTTGGTACAGATGTAGTGTAGTGCTGTATAAATGGGTAAATGAGGGCACGGATTAGTGTAAAGCACTTTGAGTATCTTGTTAAGGTAGAAAATTGCTATACAAGTACAGTCCATTTACCATATGTTTACATTTTAGGTTGATCTTACCTGAGATTACTGATAAGTTGTACTAATTACAACGCAAGTACTGTAATTTAATTATAATGTGGTCACAACTATGGTGCACTTGAGATAGTGAAGGTTATTGTAAATGTCTAGCGTCCTGCTACATACATCTATACTGTAAATTAAAATTACTTATATAAAATAGCTAAATCAGAAGATGCTAAGCCCTGTGCTCTCTGGCTCTAGTGAGCAGAAAGACCAAAATCATTAGCCAGCTGAGAGCCACAGTCAGCATGTCCTGAATCAAATCCTTGGCCAATCAGGTCCCCGAGTCTATTGCTTGGCAACTAAGAGGGAGAGGAGGGAGCAAACTGACACTGTAAAAATAGCACATCAATAGCCTGGTGTGTGAAAAAAAAAAAAAAAAAAAGAAAGGCACATACGTCGGCGAGACTATAAATAGCATCATGGAGATGAGAGCAGGCATTGAATTAAGTGGCACAACTCTGTGTGAGGCAATTTTTCATTGATGCAAATTCAACTAACAGCAGAGTCCATGCACATTTACATCACATGATTTGAATATTACAGTGTTTTCCCGTCAACAAGTTGCTGTCGCTTTTCTTTATCCAGCTGATGTTTTTGCATGAATGCAAAAAAAAAAAAAAAAATCTCCAATACATTTTAATGAATTATCAGCTGGGTTCACAATGAATTTGCAAAATAGGAATACTGTAGTTTGCTTAAATATGTTTGTAATGTTTTTGTATTATGTAACATTATTAAAGCCTTTTATTGATGCATGTCAAAATGATGAATTTTGTTTGAATATATTAGATTGCCCCTACAATCACACATTGTTAGCATGTTGTTTCTTTTGTGTAAGCATGCTCAGAAATAGATCCATCATACCCAGTTTAGTTTTACTGATCCAATCAAATGAAGATAAAGGGACATCAACGTGAAGCAGCTTCTCCAATTCACATTTTTCTCTGCATGTCTCTGATTTTTGTCCCCATGAGGGGATATTCCATGACAAGCTTCATGTAATGCTTCCACTGTATCAAAGGCAATTAAAAGATGCTGCAACAGTAGAACCTTAAAAGGCTTTATCTGGGCTGTCTTATCCACCAGACATCTCCCAGGGAGGCTGGCCGTTGCCAGAGTAACCCTCACAAATGGCAACTGACGTCAAGAAGGTAGGAGAAATACCAGGGAGAGCCAGAGCTGCTATGCATAATGGATTACTGAAGAAGAAAAAAAATCCTCTTCAAGTGTGCAAAGTGACTTGAAATATGCATGCCTTGCTGTGCTCCCGACCCCTTCACCTCCTCCGTTTCTCTGTGATGAGGGAAATAGATGTTGACAGGTTCAGGGTTTTATCTGATGACTGGCAGATCTGGAGCCTGGTCCAAGAGAAATGGTCCATTTTGAGTCGAACACTCATGAGAAACTACCATGCATTTTTAAACTAACAGCTCTTTTTCTTGTTCTTAATAGGAAATAACGCAACATTATTTTATGAGTGTTAAAACAGGTAAAAACTGAGACTTGATAAAGCTGTTAGCCTATGCAACATCATAAATCATATTATTTAAAAGCAAAATAAGTGTAATAGTCCATCCTTGTTTTTTAAGTTTGTTTTGAGGTTTCATAATGATACCTCGATGAATAGAAGGTTGTTAATGTTGATGCACACATGGAAAAGAGCTTAGAGTTGATACAGAAGTGTTGTTTCAGCTCAAATCAAACCAAAAAACACTATGTATACACAGGCATGAAAGACACAGCTTCTAAAAGAGGCATAAAAACAAAGATTTAACCAAAAGATTTCAGCAATTCAGAATTATTCTCCATTGACAAAAGGAGCCTTATGCCTTTTTCAATGCAATGCAATTGTGTGTATCGTCCACTGCTATAATACCAATTAAGAGAAGAAATCATAGACATGCAGATTGACACAAAACAAGATTCAGAGTCAAGATCATGAGTGTTTCAGCAGAATAAAGTAACATTCATCCTCACAAAAACAAACTCGGTGCTTGTATTGGAATAAGTGTAAATGTCTTACCAGAAGGATGCATCCTGGCAACATCACAGAGATTTAATTCCATTTTTTTTACGTTGTGCTTCTGATCTTTTCTTATTTAAAGGCTAAAAAATGTTAGAAAGAAAAATAAAGTATCCACCTTTTCATATTACCCAGTGATTAATCATGTTTATGTCCCTCAAACCCAAAGATGAATTGGAAAATTTTATCTAACAAAGCTCAAGTGCACTACAGTTAAAATAGGCCAAGAATTACAGAAATTTCAATGATCTACAAAATTACTACAAGAAATATTTACCGTAAATCCTTGCATTGTGACCAAATGTTACACAAAAATTCAAAAACCAATGTACCAAAAACTAGGTATAAGTTTTGCCTGTTTATTTACTTATTTTTTTAACATTGCTGTGTAATTTAGACAAAAGCTTTAATTTACTTTGATGAGAATTTTCATGTAGCCTAGCAGGTCTTTTTGAGTTTGTTAACAAGTGTAGCAAAAATGTGCATCCACGAGGAACAAGAAGAGTCCTCAAAGTTTCAGTGATGCTGCAAGACACCAAGTCATGTTTGATTCAGGGACTTTAGCCACAGACACCTAATGGATATGAATTTATTGTCATGAAAATTGATTTAATTATCTCAGGCTGCAGACCTGAGGTCTTTATACACAAACAATATTAAATTATTGTAAAACATAAAGGTGATGCACAAATCAAAACCTAATTTTGAATTTTCCAAAAGGAGAAGCTAAAGAGGAAATGTGTAAAAGAATAGGGGAATCCCTTACACTTCTGTAGAACATGAGTGCAACAAGCATAAATTACATAATTTGTTTCCTAAAGTCAATTGCACAAGTTATGTATGGAGAGGGAATATATATATATATAAAAAATAAAAAACATAAGTGCGGAACAACCCTGGAGTGTTAATGTCACCCTTTTCAAATACCTCCCGTCCCATCTGCACCACTATGATACCAGATGATCATTAATTTATTACTATAAGCCCATAATTATTTTTACTTGACATTTGGTTGCTCTGCAGGTTGGAAACACAAGATAAGACAAAGGTATTACCTCCTAGCTGCCTGAAAGCCAAACATTAGCCTTTAAAAATAGATTAATTTGACAAACAGCATACTATTATTTTATTTGGGCAGATTTTAGCTCCACACTTTTAATAAAATTATGCTTTTCATAAAGATGTCAGAACCTAATAGTTAATCAAAATGTTGCTTTTACAGAAATGTTTAAAAGTTTGGTGTTTGAAACGGTGTGGCAGAAAATAAGCAATCTAATTCAGCACAATTTTGAATTAATAATGATAAAACATGTAAAGGCTTTTCTACCTTTCTCCAGTGCAGATGAGCAGCAGAGGAAGTGGGCGTTTTTCTGCATATGTCCTAAATGGCATGGATTATGAGTCGCACTCAGTGCTGTGGTTTCAGTTCTTCCCTTCAGCAGAGATGCTGCTCAGAGAGGCAGTAAATGGAGAAAGGTAGAGTATGAGAGGAACACTGCTGAGTGGGTGAGCAAACGGAGGAGGTGGAGGGTGGGGCAGGACAGGAGCAGATGGAGTAGTATTTTTTATTAAAGGGACAGAGCTGAAGTCTTTTTAATATCATTACATTAGAGGTCACGTGAACAATGTGACTTATACGATAAATCCTGCAAGTCTTTAATAAAACCCCAAATGCGAACTACATTTTGATTTATAGAATTTGTTCCATTTCAAAAAATAAAGCGATATCAATAAAACCACTATACATTTAATATTTCCCTAAATTTTCTATGTCATAAAAAAGGCAAACAATATCACATGGAACTAATTCAAAGGATTTATTGATGTTGAGCTTCAAAAATTGACAAAAGTTTAACCTGGAACATTTTCAGTTTGCTGGGGGCGCAGTTGGTAGAGCTACCGCCTCTGAGCGAGCAGGTTGCTGGTTAAAATCCCAGCCGGGGGGCCTTTCTGGGTGGAGTTTGCATGTTCCGTTTGTGCATGCGTGGGTTTTCTTTGGATATGGGTAATAGTTGGAGGCACAACATCCACTTCAATTTAATACTGTGCAATAATATCAACTTAAACTATTTTAACATCTGAAATAGGAAAACGTTATATATTTTCCCCACTGCAATCAGCTCTAACCACTTTTAATCTAATAAATAAATAAATAATACATTATAGTTAAATGCAACACATTTATAAAACTTTCCAGTTTTTAATTACTGGTACTTCAAAAAAAATGTCTGAGTAAGTTTTTATGTCACAATATTTCAATTTTGAGATGTGTTCAATCATTTGATTTGAAAATCCACATCAATTTTAGCAATGAAATGTATCTGCCTGAATAAACTATTTCTGACAATTATGTGGAAAATCATAAACTTCAAAAGATACTCAGTGATCATACACGCCAAAACTCCTTCTGTGACTGTTGCGGAAAAAAGACAAAGCCCATGTCAGCACATTGCCTTTTATTTAATTAAGTTTCTTTATGAAGGTTTTGAAGCAAGTTATCAGGGTGCAGCCAGTGTTTCACGTACCTTTAAAAAAAACATTCAGGCAGCCTGTCAGGAAATAGTCCATTACAGCTTTATTAAAAAAAAAAAAAAAGAAAAAAAAAGTGGGATTTATGAATTACAGTATAAAGTATCAGATACAGTCATCAAGCTCACAAGCTTAATTTTAAGTGCTTGTAGAAAAGTGTTGATATTTTGCAGGAACAACATTTGAAATTTAGGACAAAACATTTTTTTAAAGATTTTAAATACAGAACTACAATTACAACTAAATAAATCTGAAATTATTTGTAAATGTTAATTGAAACAGACCTATTTTAGTAAAGATGTAATGACAAAATCCTTGTTCTACAACGCAACAACTAAACATATTTAGTGTTGCCCTTCATCATTGGTGCTTGAACATGAGATTTTTGACAGGATCACTCAAACTTGATGCCCTGGGCCAGAGGAAGATCTTTGCTGTAGTTTATTGTGCACGTTGAGCGCCTCATGTACTGCTTCCAAGAGTCACTGCCTGACTCCCTTCCACCACCTGTGTGTTTTTCTCCACCAAAAGCACCTCCAATTTCAGCTCCACTGGTGGGAATGTTGACATTCACAATGCCACAGTCAGATCCTTTGGGCCCCAGCCAACGGAAAACCCTCCCCATATCTTTGGTGAAGATGCTGCTGGACAGACCCTGCTTGACCTCATTGTTCCATGCAAATGCCTCCTCTTCTGTTTTGAACTTTAGGACGTAGAGGATGGGGACGAAGGTTTCGGTATGAACAATCGGTGCATCATGAGCCAGTCCTGTGATGATAGTGGGTTCTACGTAGTTTCCGGGACGATCCATCACCTTTCCTCCACAAACCACTGTGCCACCCTGCTGCTTGGCCTGCTCAACAGCAGCCAAATACTGCTCCACAGCTTGTTTGGTGTGCAGAGGACCATAGAGGGTGTTCGGGTCCCAGGGATCTCCAATGCGAATTTGTTTGTAGGCCTTGGCTATCCTCTCGACCACTGTGTCATGGACACTTTCATGCAACATCAGCCTCCTAGTTGTGGTGCAGCGTTGACCAGCAGTTCCCGCAGAAGCAAAGACAGCGGAGGGCACCACAAGGTTCAGGTCAGCATCCTCAAACACAATGATGGCATTGTTTCCACCAAGCTCCAGAAGCTTGCGTCCAAACCTCTCCTGCACCATCATGGCCACGAGCTTCCCAACATGGGTGCTGCCGGTGAAAGACAGCAGATCCACTCGCTCATCCTTTGCCATAGCGGTGCCGATATCGGCACCCCCACAGGTCATGGAGCAGATTGCTCCTGGCAGGTTGTTCTGCTCCAGCACCTCTGCCACAATTTTGGTAACTGCGACACTTGTGAGAGGAGTGGTTGGGGCACCTTTCCAAAGGCAGACATTGCCACATGTCAGCGCTATAGCGTTGTTCCAGCCATAGACGGCTACAGGGAAGTTAAAGGCAGTGATGATGCCAACGAGACCAACTGGGTTCCACTGCTCGAGGAGCGCATGCCCCGGCCTTTCTGAAGGAAGAATAGGGCCGCCAATCATTCTAGACAGACCAACGGCATAATCACAGACATCAACATACTCCTGAACTTCACCTACTCCCTCAACATAGATCTTGCCCATTTCTAGAGACACCAGACTTCCAAGCGCTTTAATCTTCTTTCTTAGTGCATCCCCAATCTGCCTCACAATTTCCCCTCTTTTTGGAGCTGGAATATCTGCCCACACCTTCCAGGCCTCTCTCGTTTTCTGGATGGTTTCTTCATATTCTGCCAAAGTGGCTTGAGTAACTCTGGCAATTGGCTCGTTGTTAGCAGGACAGTGAGATGTGATAACTTCCCCACTGCCTCCCCAGGTCCCATTGTAAACACCGGGGTTGTTTTCAGACAAACCCAGCTCTTTTAGCCAGGAGTATTTGGGCTGGTTGATAAGAAGACTTGACATGGCAGCTGAGCGCTGGCAGCAGACACTTCCAAATTTATTTTTTAAAATGAGCCTGCTGTGCTGAGCAAGAGTTAGAGTCAGGCAGCGCTGCATGGATGCTGGAAACAAAGATGAAAATTAATTGAACATGTTAGTATTCAGGAACACTAGTTGGTTTTGCATTTTGCACTGTGACAGATCTCCACACAAAATAAAAGTCTTCAAAAACTTCCAATCGTTTATGAAAAATCTAATTAAAGCGCATATTAATCACTGGAACAATTTTAGATTTGAGTAATAGCAATATACTATATGATACAAAAATATAATTATTACCCAGCTCTAGCTTCTGACATAAAAACGTTATTAATTAGATCTTACATTTTATTTAATATACTGTAATGATAAATGATAAATGAAAATAAACAGATAAAAATCATTTTAGATGGTATGACATGCGTTTCAAAAATTCAAATGTACCTTTAGGTAGTAGTAAGTTCAGACAAACAGATTATGTCTTAATATAAAACTTCATAAAACGTGTTGAAAAGTAAATTAAATTACACACTTACAGTAACAGATGGTCACATTTTTTATAAATAAATTTGACTAAGAAAACACCACCAAGGTATGAACCTACACCTGTCAATCACAGCTGTTTACTCTGTTCACCAATGCGCTTGCGCAATAAGTCCAAATTTGTGTACTTAATGCAATCCAATTTACTCTTTTAACATCGACATTTTACTATAAGTGTTAATTTCACGACGTTAGCTTCTAGACTGTTTTAGTGTTTGCTTATTCCAAACCATAACACGTGTGGAAGTGTTGCTAATTTTGCACCAGGTCATGTGGCGACATCATCATGGATGGTAGCTCAGCTCAGCCTGTTAAAACTAACGTCACGATCGAGACTTACGGATCACACGTGGTACACTTTAATCCCACCGTGCCGCAGTAAAACATGCACTTACAGTGTCTGCACATTAGTTTACAATCTTATAAGATAAGGTGATGACCCTCGTAATCGGGGTTTTAACTCACACAGGTATGAATTCGGCAGGGCCACGTCCAGTCAGAAACAGGAAGAGGCAGGATTTAGTGAGCGGAAGTACTTCTGCTGTGCTTTATTCTGATTGGACAGCAGATACGTCACTCAGTGGCGCCTGGATAGTTAGATTGATCCGCGTTAGCAATTTTCTTTTGTTGTGATCAGGCATTTAGAGATTGTCTACTCAATTAAATTCTCTTGTGAAAGGTGCTGTTAATACTTCTAGAATGAGTGGCGGGGTGTACGGAGGCGGTGAGTGAGGCATCTTGTTTTAATAAACGTAAACTATAGACCGCGCTTGATGCTTCTTAGCTTAGCCAGCTGTAGTTCTCTATGCTAGCCGGGCTAATGATTAGCTTCACATTAAACCAAAGACAGGTTACTCATTTGCATTTGAGTCATCACAAGTTTATGATTATCAGCGATGTGTTATCAGTGTGAGCCTGTAGTGAGGCTGTAGCTCTTCTTTTACAGTCATAAATAAAACGAGCAGCGGGCGCTTAAGAAATGAATGAATGTGGGCTATCTGCCCAAAAAGCGTTCCGTTAAGACTGGTTTATTAAATGTTAGCTAACATGTTTTTAATTACCTCACTGTAACTGACTGAAAAATGAGATAGTTAAGTTGTAAAACTTTTGTTTACGTCGTGACTAAGTGGATATATCATCTGAAAATGGTCAGCAGGAGAATATGTAAAAATAACAGAAATAAGATTTGAAATGTGTGTGTAATGATGACAAAACATACATGGCATGCTGCTGATTAATATTTTAGATTAAATGGGGGAAATGTACGAGTTAAAGTTCATTATTAAGTCACAGAGCAAAATGCAAAACCAATGTACTTATGCTGACACATTGTGTTGGATGTATTATGTTTCTTTTATTGTTTCTTTGTTACTGTATGTTTCTGAGATACTGTACATGGAAAAAAAGGCAGTGTCCATCTTAATTTCATTCATCATCAGTCAGTGAAAGCCTCATTTCAATTGACCACAACTAGAACTACAATCACTAGTAAAAAATATATTGTTTTTATTTATAATATTCAAGAATGTGCATTAAGAAGTGTTTTAAGTCACTAGTTTGTTCTTATTTCTAACAACAATTCAAATGTATTGCATCATTACATGCATTTAACCCTTAAAGCAAAAATTATGGATCATGTCAAACTCTCATTAGTTTCACTAAGTCTTGTTTGCCAGAGCCTAGACTTTAACAATCATATACAAGTTCAATTCACAAAGTAAGTCAAAATCACAGACTTGTCTCGTTTTGTAGATGAGGTGGGAGCTTTGGTGTTTGACATTGGCTCCTATTCTGTTAGAGCTGGCTATGCAGGAGAAGACTGCCCTAAAGTAAGTGGATCAACCAAATGACCTGATTAACAATGTGTCTTTTCTTCCTCTGAGTGTTTTCATTTTTCCTTTGAGGGCAACACTGATGTCAGAATATGAGGGCCATCACTCAAGAGACAGACAACATTAATTGAGTTCAGATCATTTCAGAACACTTCATTGGTTTAGAGTTGTGTGCTTTATAGGCTTGGGATTTTGATGTTGAGAATTAAGAAAAATGTCAGATACCGTTGGCTTATAATACAATGCATTCTTATTAGTAGTAAATAATAATAAAAAATAAACACCAACTCACAAATAAATGTTTTTTTTTCTATAAGATGCTGTTATTTTTATTTATTTATTTTACTTTGTAGAAGTTCCTGTTGGTTTAAGTAGGAAGGCGCAAGAAGTTTTCATAAATAGGTTAAGGCAGATTAAATTTAGGTACCGTAATTTTTAGAATTTTCAATGACTTTTTATAGAGTGTCATAATATTGACTTTTTATAGAGTGTCATAATATAAGTCAGAATAGTTTGTTTTTATGTGTCAGTGTTTCAGAAAAATTGAGAATTTCTTTATTCACTGTTTGGGATAATGATGAGTTGGGCACCAGTTTTTATTGATTTGACACTGTAATGTTATATTTATAAAATAGGGTTTGTTTGGATGTGCAATAACCTGCATTGTGTTGTTTTGTTTTGCTTTAATAAGGCGGACTTCCCCACAGTGATAGGTGTGACTATTGATCGGGAGGATGGAAGCACTCCCATGGAGACAGACAGTGACAAGGGCAAGCAGAGTGGCACCACCTACTACATCGACACCAATCAGCTGAGGGTTCCCAGAGAGAACATGGAGGTCATGTCTCCACTAAAAAGTGGCATGAGTGAGTATAGTTGATGTAAAAGTTTGACAGTTTTTCATTTTCTGTGCTGAATGTGCTTAAATGTGAAAATGTGATTTGGAAGTTCAATATATTTCAAGTTGTAGGTAACACATACAACGCGTGGTCAGTTGACACAGATGTTTATGAGTCTGTAACGCAAGTTCAGCAACTAGTTAAAAAATTTTGTTCATCGGTAATTGGACTGTAATGGTACCTGTAGACGTTACATGTAAGCTTTTCAAAACCTCATTATAAGCTTTCCTTTCAGGTGTCCTTGTTTTAAAATAATCCAATTCCCTCTTTATCTTAATTCACAGTAGTGTCATTCTGCAAATGCTCATAATTTCCTAACAAAATATTTGTTTCAGAATCTCACAGCTGTCCTTGATAATGAACAAAGTTTATCCCTCACTGTTTGGTACTGTCACAAAAACAATATTTGTTATTTGATTTTGGAGTATACTCGTATACTTTTATAATCTGGTTTATTCTAGTTAAATTATCTAGAACAAGCAAAAACAGAATTTTAAAAAATCTTATTTAATTTTTTTAATAGTTTAGATTTATTTTTCATGTTTCAAAGCTAAATCATTGTGTATTTGTAATTAATATCTCCTCTACTTTCCAAAATCAATCATTGATTATTATTTGAGCTAATGGACTCTCTAAATATGGACACAATTACACCTAAAAAGGGTCATTTAATTATTTATTGAATTTTAGTGAATGTCCCTCACAGTTTCTTTGTTGTACAAATTTGCTAAATTCATCCATTTTTACCAGCTTCTTCCTATTCCTTCCTCCAAAAATCTCCAAAAATCTAAACGACCCTAAAAAATTCTGGAAAACCATCAAATCTCTCTCAGGCATCCCCCAATCATCTGACC
>JARVGV010000861.1:17426857-17437634 GCA_031762435.1 Hypsolebias longignatus
AATTAATATTCTCTTGACTTGAACAAGTGGGGATATTAATTAATTTAGTAGCATAAGGCTTTAATCCCGCCTTATCTTGCTACACTAGGGACTACTTTTGTTCCACGATGGACTACTTTTGTTCCATTTGTTGTCAGTTTTTATCTGTGAAACTGTCACAATACACAGCTGGTTTCAGCATTTTTCAGAGCAATTATAAACTCATCAGTTGCTAATGTCTTACAAATATTAATGATAGCAAATATGCAAAGAATGTCTGACCCAGCTCATCAGAATCTGGTCCATTTGAGTTTGGATGTGAGGCTATTTAGAGATTAATGCAGCACCCATTTTCAATTGCAATAGAGCAGTGCATTGGGACTAGAGGAGTCCATTGAGGGCTGACTTGAAACACTGGTGCCTGGTGCTCAAATTGTTATCTAAAAAAATCTTCATTGCTCTAATTCTTTTCATCCTGACTGGGTCAGATGGATGATAAAAAAAAATAGAGAGGTAGAGATCTGTGTAAATGTTTATCAAAAAATTGCACATTTCCCCTAATCTAAATATGTAAATTAAATAACTGATTATCTCATGTCACAGTAAGCATGAATAATTGACATTTATTTACATCAATAGTCAGCAAAGCATTAAAATTAACAATAACTTTTCATTTACAATTAAAAATATTCTTGTTTTCTTTTCTACCTCACTTATAGTTGAGGACTGGGACAGTTTCCAGGCCATTTTGGATCACACATACAAAATGCATTTCAAGTCAGAGCCCAGCCTGCATCCTGTTCTCATGTCAGAAGCGTCGGTGAGTTTGCTCTTGTTTGAGCTGGTGTTGAGTTCAAACAATACTCACAAAGTGTTAAGTTTAGGCTAGCAGCAACGTGCCGCTTGCTGTTGGTGACTCATGAGATACAGTAGTTTGTTTTAGCTGCAGTCAAAAAGTGATTTGAAGTTTTTAAGTGTTGTTTCCTGTGCTGCTTCTCATCACTGCATGGAAAATGCGCTTGTTTTGGTGAATCTGATGGTGATGGTTTGTTGTAAGTTAGCTAACATCTGTTTTGTGTTTGCAGTGGAACACACGGGCAAAAAGAGAGAAGCTTACGGAGCTGATGTTTGAACATTACAACATTCCTGCCTTTTTCCTCTGTAAATCAGCTGTACTGTCTGCGTATCCTTTACTGCTTCTTTTCCTCTGGAAAGAGGTTTGACAGAACCTGACGGCTTCATTTAATAATCGGCTCAATGTATAGCGGCTTTAGATTTAAATGTTTGAAATCACCTCTCTGCCTAACAAATGCTGTACCTGGTGTACTGTTCTTTGGACTCCTTATTTTTTACCTTTACTTTGACTATTTAAGCTTTGCCAATGGGCGGTCGACAGGCCTGGTCCTGGACAGCGGAGCCACACACACCACAGCGATTCCAGTACATGATGGTTATGTCTTGCAGCAAGGTGACCATTTGTCCTAAAATATTCAGTTTTTGAATATAATAATGAATAGGAGCAGAAGTATTTATTTAACCTTATTGTGTATGTTAGCCAGTGATAAAAGTCAATCATAAATTATTTATATTGAAAGTACTTATTGCACTTTGTTGCCATCTACTGGTGCAAATTTATCTTTGCAATTTACTGCTTCTGCATATTTTTATGCTACATTTTGTTGTCCAAGTGATTTTCAGTGACTTATGTTTTTTTTTATTTTGGTACATGGTATTATCTGGTATTAAACCAGATACTGCAGAAAGAGGAGTTAGTCATTGTAATGTAACCCTTTAGTAAATGGACTTCTATTTAAAAGCCTGCGGATTGTTGTTCTTCTGCCACACAGTCATATTTTTGATTGACACTATGTAAAAGGTGGATTTGTTGAAGAATCCAAAGACACTGTGTACACTGATCAGCAATCATATTACCGCTTGCCTTACACTGAGTAAATCCCATTTTTATCTCCAAATTTTAAGCTAACCTGTCTGAAAAAGGACCTTTATTGGATTTCTGAAGGTCTGTTTTAGTATCTGACATACATCTGTCATTACAGTATCGAATCAGATAGTTTAGGTCCTGTTAGTTATGAAGTGGGACATCTGTGGACTGGATGTTTTTTCAGCACATGCTGCAGTTGCGTGACTGATTTAACTCAATGGAAATTTTAGAGGCTGAAAATAAAACTCTCACTGTGTCCTTTTAAATCTATTTATGAACCACAAAAAAAAAAAGTTAAATCATCTCATCTGGACAGTTTATTTTTTTTACCTGGATGAACTTACGCCTTCTTGAACATTCATGAACATTTTTGCATGCTGACAGAGTACATGGGCGTTTTTGGAATTGCAGGAACTTGTTCATAACACATGATTTGGCCAGTTTTTTATGTTTTTATTTTCTACTGTAGGAACTGTGTCCATTCACTCCTTTTAAAACTGCTTTTATAAATTATTTTTGAGCTCCTGCTATACTTATACATAAAGCTAATTATGGAAAAAAAAAATCACTTACAGTACCTCTAAGAAAAACAGACTACTACTGGTAGTTGCTAGTAACTATTGAATTGAACTCCTTTTTCTCCTCCAAGCAAAGTATAATCATTTGTATTTTTGTCTACAATTCTACTAGTCCTGCCTTATTGTTTTTCCCCCCCAGGCATTGTTAAATCACCTCTGGCTGGTGACTTCATGAGCATGCAGTGTAGAGAGTTATTTCAAGAGTTAAGTGTGGAAATAATCCCTCCTTACATGATTGCATCAAAGGTAAACGTTAATGTGCGGGGGGAAAAAAACACAATTTGAGGCATTTTTTCTGTTTATGACAATTATCAACTTTGCTGATAAATTTGTGAATACATTGTAGGATCCAGTGAGGGAGGGGTCCCCAGCCATCTGGAAGAAAAAGGAGAAACTACCTCAAGTAACTCGCTCTTGGCACAACTACATGTGCAACGTAAGCAGCAAACTGTTGTTTGTTTTGCAGTGCAGCAATGATTTCTTCAGATGATTAAAATGTGAACCATTTCTCTGCTTTGCTCTCTGCAGTGTGTTATCCAAGACTTTCAGGCATCAGTGCTGCAAGTTTCAGACTCTCCATATGATGAACAGTGAGTTAAAAAAACAACTTTACATTTAGGAATGCAACTTCAGACAAGAATTTCTTGACAAATTTAGATACCATTTCTATCCCATTATATTGCTAGATATGCTCAGGTATATTTCTTGTTTGTTTTTTTAGAGTCGCTGCCCAAATGCCCACAGTTCACTATGAGCTGCCCAACGGCTATAATTGTGACTTTGGGGCAGAGAGACTAAAGATCCCAGAAGGCCTGTTTGACCCCTCTAATGCAAAGGTTTGCAATCGTTATTCGTACTCCAGTAACAGAAAATTAATTCTACATATTCTATCTGAAAGATACTTCGTAACTACGCAGTACTTTGAATTTTCCAGTTTGTGGAAGTTAAAAACATTTCAATTAAAAAATATATTTCTTAAAAATCGCTTCATGTAGATATAATTGTTTTTTCTGAATATTTTCAGGGTTTATCAGGAAACACCATGTTAGGAGTTGGCCATGTGGTGACAACCAGTGTAGGAATGTGTGACATTGACATCCGGCCGGTGAGTACGAGTTCAGATATTTCAAGTTTTATTGTGGTTTAAATATATTTTATGTTTGTTTTAGACATTTGAGTTTATTTTCCAAGTTAGCTCTGTGGTTCCCAAAGTGTTAGTTCAGATAAAATGCACTAAGTGGGTCATAGTGTTGTCTATACTCTCTAAATAAATTATAGGTTCTAGCATGCAGCCATTTGTGGTATAGCATAATTCTAAAATATTAATCAAAACTAATTTTGATGTTTTCTAAGGGTTTATATGGCAGCGTGGTGGTGACGGGAGGAAATACACTTATTCAGGGATTCACAGACCGACTGAACAGAGAACTCTCCCAGAAAACCCCTCCAGTAAGCAACACTTAAATTCTCTGAATTAATATCTTGGTAAATTACTGCTAAATGAAACACTGCTGTGTCAGTTCAGAATGTGCGGCTGTTTTGTTTATTTAAGGAGTACCAATTTATTTACTGTCAATGTTTATTTGCAGAGTATGAGGCTGAAGCTGATTGCCAACAACACCACAGTGGAACGCCGGTTCAGTGCCTGGATTGGAGGCTCTATCCTGGCATCACTTGTAAGAACACATAGAAGCCACTTAAGAAAGCACCAATTATTCAGAATGACTGACATCTGAACTAAAGTGCCTGCCTGGCTCTAACAAAACTACAATTACTTATGTGTGCATATATCTTCTTTAAATGTTTTACGGCACTTTATTTCCTTTTTGATTTTTAGGGAACCTTCCAGCAGATGTGGATCTCCAAACAAGAATATGAGGAAGGAGGAAAGCAGTGTGTGGACAGGAAGTGTCCTTGATTTAACATCCAGCACCAAATAACCATCATCATCTTTGCCACATCATGAGATGTTCACTTCTGACCCAGATTCAGGAACACTCAGCATTTATTTTTTGTTTTTAAAATTGAGCTGATCCATACACCTGTCTGGAACTCACTGTAGGAGTCAAACGTTGATGCTCTAAGTTTTTTCTTCATGTCTAAAACGTCTCATCTTTTTGATGTCATGTTTGTTGCCAGGTTTGTTATATGTTGGTGGAAGCCGCTTCCCCTGACAGAAGCCTTGTCATCAAAAGATCACGTTTCACTAGGGAAAAAGTTTTGTTGTACAGAATTTCAACATCTTTTCAACAATAAAACATTGTGTGAAAAGGGTTGATCTTGGGAGAAGAGTAAACATCTTCTGATCATTTGCCTTTTTGGTGTAGCACATAGTGCCATCATAAGCAGAGGCAAGTAAGGTTTTGCCTGAAATTCTGTATTTAATTTCATTTTTACTCGTCATTGGCTACATACTGTGATCTTTTTAAAATAAAGTTTTTTATGTTTATATGAGTGTAATATTTCAATAGTCACAGTATACATGGTTATTTATTCTAGGGGGCTTTTGGGGTCAGTGTCTAAATATTAAATACATATGTTACAAATGAAAATGAAAACAGGACACATTTTATGTTTGCATAACAATTTGTTTTAGGATCAAATACCAGCTAAACAAATCCACTATTTTCAACAAATTGCATGAGCTAATTAAGAATGCAGAGCTGTACAAAACTCAACAGAATCATGAAGCAGGAACCTTCATGTGAGGAAACTTCTCCTGTAATTTAGCCAGTCTTTGCTTCTCTGCTCTCTCTTTCCTGACTTTTTCCCGAAGGTGCTTTTCTATACGCAACCTGCCCAAAAAAAACAAAACAAAAAAAAGTACATCAGGTTTAGACATAACTACTTGAGCATACATTTTATTATTAAATCTTGTAACCACACATGCTACATCTTACCTTATATATGGTTGGACGTATGATGGTGTGAAAAACCTCTTGCGGTGGTAGTGTTTATTCATGTACCAGGGAATCGCATACTCTCTGAATCGATACCTTTGAGCAAGGACATTCAAGTGAGCTGATTTTCAAGGGAATTATCAGATTCATGATAAACTAAAAGCTTTACCGTACTTACAAAATAATTCTATCAAGATCTATATCCATTAGTTTATCAACCTGAGACGAGTCTGTTTTCAAGGCTATTACAAAAATAGGTAAATTTACTAATGCATTTAAAGTATGGTAGAAAGTTTGTCATTTGCTCATTTGTTTTTATACGATGGAAATTCACCCTCACCAGTAGACGTATCCAAATATGCTCCTCCTCCAGGCTCCAGGTCGGGCCTTCTCTTGCCCAGTCTGCAGCAGACGGAGTGCGTTCTCCCTTTCATTCACCAACATGTCCAGTCTAATCATAGACTGTTTAATCTGTGAAGACAGTATTAATTGTAACCAATGTTCTTTTTAAAACAACATATCTTTTGTTACAACATGAGATGAAAACTGGTCAGTTCAGCCCCACACCTACCTTCTTGAGCCTTTCAGGACTTGGCATCGGAAGAAGTTGCCTTTTTGCTTCCTGCTCAAGCGTTAGCAGCATGTTTCTTTCTTTCAGCAACACATACCTGAGGCAGAAAAAAGTGCTATAGGCAATCTAAAAAAGCTAAGTCTGGTCCTCTGGACATTCAAATAACAAAACAAAACAAAGCAAAAAAAAATTGTAGAAACGTTTCGTCTTTCGTCCGAAAGACTTCCTCAGTCTGAGATGCTGTATTCAGCTCAGTCTTATAAATAGCACCCTCTCACAGTGGATCAACCAGTTAGCTGATGACAGCCGAAACCTGCTGTCCAGAGGACCAGACTTAGCTTTTTTAGATTTTTCTACCTGGATTATTGAGCATGCATCATGCTATAGGCAATGTTTCCAAAGGGAAGTGCCTTTTATCAATGCTCTCACTGCTCACCAGAGTTTGTGCAAGTCTTCACTGCTCTTTGCTCTCAGCTGTTTGGTAGTCCATGATGCTCCTACGATGGCAAACAATGACAAATTTAGCAGATTACAACAGGCATCATGGGAAAAAAAATTAAAGCAACAACATGACTAAAGTCCGGCTTGACACATTCATAATCACTTTAAAAGCTGTCTGCCGTGATGCAAACCCATATACCGGTAGATTTGGAATATTTTGCATATTATATTTTTGCAAAAGCGCAAACAATTGAATTATGCTCTTCAAAATGTGTGCGCGAGGTTTTTACCTGACTTTACGGTGAACTCTCCCCAGTTCTCAGGAAAGTCAAAAAACTCTTCCAGTCCTCTCCTGCTGGATGTTGTGTGCACTGTTCGATACTGGCCCACAAAACTAATGGGAGCGACCACTGAGGCCTTTTCACTAAAGAAAGAACAAAAGAATCTGTGAATTTATGCATTTACACCAGCACACTTATGTTAACAATTCTGCTACACGAGCACTTAACAATCATTGTCAAATGGTGGCTTGCTGTTGACAGAATCAATGACGTTTAGATTTGCTGAAATACAACCACAAAACATCATGCATTTCTGACGGCATTTAAAAGTAAAATGTACATTAAAATATATGAAAACTACTGTTGATCTTATTTTTTGAAGCTGACGTATTCAATCTTTTGGATAAGAAGAGCAACAGCAGGGGAACCGAGTGATGACGGCTTTCTAGTTGCTTACTTGAATGAAACGCCTCGGACACCATAACACATCATTACCTAACATACTTGATATGTCCTCTTGTCACATTTACAGCACAGTGCTGAGTAGTTACCGCCGAAGATATCCTGAAGACATTCTGAAACTGTTTGCAAAGAGTCAAAATGCGCCCTGAAGAAGAGGACGCCGCCATCTTGAACACTGTGTTACCCGGCATGCACTTCTTCGCAAAGCGTTTATTTATTTTTTACAAGATATACATTTTGAATTTTACTAAAAAAAAAAAACATTTTAAATAACAGCAATATATATAAGATTATTAAACTAAATATTTTAAATTTCAGGTTTTAGGCATTGACGTCACATTTCTTCGACTAATCACAGCCGGTGGTGTTGTTGGACTGATAAAGATGGTGGGCATGAGCCTTCTGAGATCTGCTGCTGCTTTTGCAGCCAGACTGAGGCCACTAAAAGCTGGAAATAATGCGGCAAATATACTCACTCGAACCATCCCAAAAGTAGATAAAGGTGAGAGACTCACGGCCGGTTCAAATCGTTCAAAGGTTTTATTGTTAAAGTGGCTGTTTAGCGTGTGACCTTGCGCTAGGATGTTAGCTTGCTAACACAGCTAGCTGCTAACCTGTATTGTTGCGCTATCAACAGTAAACAACACTAACTTTTAGCAAGTCGAGTTTGTTCACAATCACATTAATTGATACATTGGATTTGAAAAGTATTCCTTAGTTTATTTATGCCCTAAGAAAATCCCTTAAAATATTTCACTTAGTCATTTCACAATCACTGTTTTTAACCCATAAACCAATGAAATTATTGGAGCTTCATACAATTTTAATTGAACTATACAGTATTTTTAATACTCTTGGATTCATTAACTTTTAGACATGATGACTTTGACAAAAGTTAACATTTCGTTATGCCTGTAGTTTTTTTTTCTTTACCGATGTCACAAAAACGGTAAAATGAAACTTGTTTGAAAGCATAATCTTTTAACAAAAAATATTGCTGGATTATTTATATATGCAATAGAAAATATTGCATAATACTACTGTGTAGATTTTATTTCTATGGAGTATTTAAAAACGGTGTCATTATATTTACTGGTACTTTTATAAGAAATATTGGACTTCAAAATTTTATGACCAGCCTCTCTGTGACAGCTTATTAAGTTTCATGTAAGCTTAGAACATCAGTAAAATGACGGACACATCCATGTGTTTTTCAGTTGCCGTTCGATATAGTCATGGGAAGAAAATGTTCTTCATCCACTCCACAAACTACTACGACAAGAGATTTCTGAGATTATTGGTGAGTGGCAAAACTCCATTTCATACACAACCTCTGTGACTTTTCTCAAAGAAAGTTTCTCAATACCATTAATCTTCATCAAAAGCTGTGCATCAGCAACATGGATATTAAAGTGAAGCTTTAAATCCTTTCAGGTTGCTCTGAATAGAGAACGAAAAATCCCGGAATGTAGGATTTCTTGTAGCCGTAGTGTGTTTTTGTTACATTTCAGACTGATGGAATTTACCTAATACAGTACTGTACTTTGTTAAACTTTACATAGCTCTTTTTTGCAACGTATTGCATTTTCAAATATGATAATTTAAGTAATGTTTAATAGTGGATGCTTTTATATTAGCTATAAATACAGTATTGAATTGGATTATTTATGACATTTCACTTGTAATGTTATAAAGTCAAATTATACACAGTTTAGAACTAATAATTACTTCTACATTTGTAGTTCTAGAAATTCAAGCATTAAAATACAAGTTTGTAAAACAGCAGCTCATTTAGCCAAACAGTATTGTTTTGCGGACATAGGGACTTTGGTTAGACCCCCAATTCTTGTTGTGACTGATGTGGATCCATAGGATTTTCTTATTTATTTATTTCCATGCTTTTGTTTGTTTTTTCTTTCAGCAATATTACATTCTGCTGACTGGAATTCCAGTGGCAATATTTGTCACAGCAGTGAACATCTTTATTGGTGAGCAAACATGTTTTGGAGTTTAAAAGTCTTTTTTCTGGTACATTTTGGATCATCTGATGTGCTTTGATATATTTGAGATGCAATTTAATACGTAGCTAAGCTACAAATTGATAAGTTTTATTGTGTTGCATAGGTGAAGCAGAGCTTGCTGAAATTCCTGAAGACTATGTACCCGAGCACTGGGAGTACTACAAGGTGTGCATCTCTGCTCTGCTTCAACCTTGCATTATATTTCAAAAACAAAACCACAATATGTTTAAATTATCAATGTTTTATTTCTTTGCTGACTTCTGGTGAACATCTTTATTTTATCTTCATCTTTTTGATTACGATATGCGTATGATACAGGCTTCTACGTTAATTTTGTATACCTCAAATTTGAAAGTGCTTTGCATAAAAGAAAAAAGACGCCAACATAATTTTCTTTGACTAGTCCTTTTGGTTTTATCTGTCTATAAAATTCACAAAATTCTTTCTGCGTTATTATTGTTCATCAGTGGATGGTTGTTCTCTTACAAAGGAATTTTGAAGAGAAAATCCCTCTACTATAATTATTTGAATTCACAGATATAACTACTATTCTACAACTCTAGCAGTGACTCTTTCATAATTCCAGGTCTCTCTTGTAAATGAGTCCTCGAAGCTCAATGGGATTAACTTGCCTAAATAAAGGTTGAATGAAAACAAACAAACAAAAAAAATATGATAACAGTGTTTCCCCTACCATTATACAAGCGGGGTGCCCCACCCTGTCAACTGAACTGAGCACCCCGCCTATCAGCTAGCGGCACACAATACAAGTGCTCTAGCTAAAAAGCTAAAGGCAATGCTCACTTTGCCTGTTCTCTCACACTGAACCCCTCCCCACCCCCACACACATACACACTCAAAAACTGTACAAAATGGCGCACAGCTCAAATGTGTCGCGCTAAGCTAGCGTCGTGCAATACAGGCACGCTAGCTCATGCTGAACGCCCTCGCTCAAAAACTTTTGGTACAAGCTGTGCTCAGACATGTCTCTGTCCCCCCCATCAACAAAAATCATGGAAGAGATTACCACCCTGCCACGGCAAGTTAACTAGGGGAAACACTGGATGAAAATTACTAATCAACTGATAATTTGTTTTGATCAAGCATTTCAACATGTACGTATTTGTTCTTTTTATTACAGCACCCAATCTCCAGGTTTATTGTGCGATACATGTGTGATCCCCCTGAGAAGAAGTATGAAATGGCGATGGCTGCAATGCAAATTGAAGTGGAAAGGACAGACATGAGGTCAGTTTAATGTTTCTGTCATTAGTGTGTTAAGACCCCAAAGCAGGGTTTAATTTGTATAACAATTGATGCCGAAACAGAAATAGCAGGGGGTGGGGGTTGCCTGTGGTTCCTCTCCCAGAAAATTTGGAATAAAAGAGATGCCATTTCCTGCATTTTGGTGTATTTTAACAGGTTAAACATCTGTAAACTTTTGATTAACTTGATTAAAAACACGTATCTCTTGTAAATGAGTCCTTGAGGCTCAATTAACCGAACAACCCGTATAAATTATCACACCTTTATTTAGGCAGGTTAATCCCATTGAGCCTCGAGGACTCATTTATAAGAGAGACCTGGTTTCAACAAAGAATG
>JARVGV010000861.1:17635508-17650081 GCA_031762435.1 Hypsolebias longignatus
CACACACACACACACACACACACACACACACACACACACACACACACACACACACACACACACACACACAGTCATAAATGTTGTTTCATGTTTTAAAAGTTAAAGTTGAGCTTTAAACAGGTTGTTATTTTATATGTTATGAACAATTTGCCTCAAAAAATTTTTGAGAAATCTTTTAATTTGCTCAACAATGCAAAAAGGTAAAACTAAACATCCGAACTTGATTTACTGGAGGGCAGAAAAATGTGTTTAAATTAATTTACATATGTTGATCAATTAAAAAAATTATATTAAATATGTAGATGTGATTGATCGGATATGAAAAACTTGAGTATATTTCTTTAAACAATTTAAAATTCTACTAAATCTCAATTTGAATGCAATAGTTCTGTTAATGGAAGCTTGCTGTACTGGGTATTGTAACAAACAGCTTTAGTTGGTTTTTTGTTTTTTTATCCTCGAAATCTTAAATCTTAGCCTTATAAAATAAAGCATTTTAAGATACAACATAACACAGCGTAAAGAAACAATGTTAATCAGTTAGAAAGTGAAGCTTCAGGGAAAAGAGCTGTTTATCTCTCTGCATGCACCAGGCCTGATAATGGAGTGTGTCGCTCATCGTAAACACTCGGCCTTCAGCTTTTCCATGGCTGCGCTGAGGCGATACATGTTGTATATGGCAGCGACAATGAGCAACAAGCCTGCAGCCACGAGAAGGATGTAACAAATCATGAAGAACCCAACTAAAGTCCTGTTGGACGGCAGAAACCACACATACACCCAGCCGTTGTGATGGTTGTGATGAACATACTCGGGACCCTGCTGGACCACCAATATATCATGAAAAACAGGTGAGGCCGTGTACGCTTCCTTAGATGGAGCGGTGGCTGAGTAGGTTGTGGTCTCTGAGGTGGTGGATGTCACTGGTGGGGTGACCGACGTGACATGCAAGGGTTGGCTTTGTTCCATAACTGGCGTGGAACGAAAAGTCGTGGTACTTTTTTTAAAGCAGTGGTCAAAATCCTCGTCTCGCAGAGAGGTGAGTTTGCGCAGCATCTGATAGAAAGGACGGAAACAAATCACATCCTTGTTGTCATAGATGACCCGCTCGTTCTGCTTCATCCAGCTCACGATGTCTCTGATGGCACAAGAACAGTCCCAGAGGTTCCCACTCATGTTGAGATGCTTCAGAGCTGTGTTTGACGTGAAAACGTCTCCTGGGAGTGTCTTGAGGTGGTTGTTTTTCACATCCAGGGTCTCGAGTCCTGTAAGGTTCTGGAAGATGCCTTCGGGTAGGGCCGTCAGGTTGTTGTCGTTGAGGAGCAGCGTGCCCAGAGTGGTTAGTTTGGAAAAAAGCTGAGGATGAAGACGATTGAGGTTGTTGCTCCTCAGCGAGAGCTTTTGAAGTTTGGGAAGGCAGCAGAAGAGGTCTGGCGGCAGCTGCCTCAGACGCTCGTTCAGATGCAAGTTCAGCTGCAGCAGGCCCGACATGTTGGCGAACAAATTTCCAGGAACAGTGGCGAGGTCGGTGGAGTACAGATAAAACTCTTGCATGTGAGGCATGTGGCCCATCAGCTCATCTGGCAGAGACATCAGGGGGTTTTTGTAAACGGTGAGCTTGATAAGGTTAGGCATGTTGTAGAAGGTTCGAGGTGGGACTTCACGAAGCTTGTTGGAGGAGAGAGTCAGGGACATCAGGTTCCTAAGTGACCAGAACACCTGAGGTGGGAGGCGCGCTATCTTGTTCAGGAAGAGGCTCAGCTCTTCGAGGCTGACCAGTTTGTCAAAGATTCCGGCTTCCAACTTCTCCACTTCGTTGCGATACAACCGGAGTACGCGAAGTTTGGTCAGGGAGTGAAAGATCGTGGGTGGGAGCTTCTTGATTTTGTTCCTGCTGAGGTTCAGGTAGGTGAGATTGGTCAGCCCATCAAAAATGTCAAAGGACAAACTGGAGATTTGGTTGTGGTTCAGATCCAGAATGAGCAACGCACCAAGTCCCTTGAACAGATCGGGAGCGAGAGCATCCAACTGGTTCCCATCGAGAAAAATCTCCTCGACGGAGGTCAGAGAGCTGAACACGTGAGCGGGAAGGGCAGAGAGATCATTGGACGACAGCTTGACACTCTTGAGCTGGGGAGCGACGTGGAGGGCGCGGGGGTGGATGGTGCGCAGATGGCTGTTGGTCAGACAGAAACGCAGGAGGTAAACCTGCTCAGCCAGGTCCCGCTCATTTATGACGTTCATGTCGGTGAAGGTGAGATTCAGGGTGTAGGTGTGTTGCGGCAGCTTCCTCGGCATGCCTTGGATGGCGCTGCCGGTGCAATTGACATAACCGTCATCGCCGCACTCACAACCGCTGGGGCAAGAGAGAGTGCAGTCAAGGAGAGTGAGGAGGAGGAAAATCATCCACTTTGTACCTGTGCAAATAAAATACATGCGTAAATTCAAGTGAAACTCAACAAGTGAAAAGGTCAGACTTTAACAAAGAGTAAATATTTAAGAATACAACATTTATATATTAAAAATGACTGGATTTCCACCAACCTCTGCAGGAGTCCATCACTGTGTGGATGTTGATGTGTTCTGAGCTGTTCCGCTGTGTCATGCTGTCAAAAAGAGACGTGTCCTCACTGTCTGTCAAATCGTCCCGCCCGTTTTTTTTTTAATCAACGTCCGTCCTAAAACCATCACATCTTTAACAGTGGAGCTCAACTGCAAAATGATAATTATTTTAAAATGCGCATCCTGAAAGTTTACTTTAACAATCGACAAAGCATCATTTTGTTGTGTTGTTACATTATTGTCATGGATCTGATCGTACGGGACCCTGTCTCGTTTCATCACATGTGCCACATGTGGCGCGAATGACAATAAAGAATCTCTGACTCTGACTCTGTTGTGTTTTCTCCTCAACAGCAAGATGTCTGAATATTTTTTTTTAATGTTTCTGAACTGTTGTTTAAATGTTGTTGTTTTTTTTTGGGTTTTTTTTTTAGTCAGATTTTTTTCCTTCTTCTCATCAGAGGCTGTGTCAAACTTCTCTTTAACGAGTCAGACAGGAAGTGCTGCTCGTTTCCTGTTGTGGACTTATCTTGACTGCCGGGCCTTCTGGTCACAGCACACATGGATGTACGTCCTGTCAGCTCAGCAGCTGATTGGAGGACAAGGAAATGGTCAAAGTGATAAAACATTCATATTTCACTGTTTTTCTACCTCTGATCACACTGTGACTGTTACAAACTGCATGAGTCAAATTTCTTTTTGTTCTTTCAGTCAGTGAATGCACCACAAGTGTTGTTTCCATGAAATTACCTCTTCCAGTTGTCAACAGAAATGCTCTTGATTGAGTCTCGTTCATTTTTCAAGTCATCCAGTGTTTTAAAACGGGGTTCTCAAACTATTTGGGTTCAGGGACCCCCATCATAACCTTCATGTTTATTACATACTTTTCTTCAAGTTATCCCTTTAATGCCATAGAAATACTTTTTTAACATAAATACTTAAGACCTGTTCTGTAATAGCGTTAATACAATTTTTATACTTTTAAACATTGGGAATTTTTTTCATTTAAGACACGGTTAACACATTTTTTTCATTCCAACTTCCAAAAATTAGCTTTGAGAAAATTAACAATGTCAAAAAAAAAATAAAAACACTTTAAAACTTTATCTATTTGCACAATGAACATAATAAATGCTTGTTTGTTTTTTTGCAGACCCCCAAGCACCAGTTTATGGATCCCCGGGGGTCCGGGGATCCCAGATTGAGAACCACAGTTTAAAACTTGTCTGAGCTATTCATCTATTTTTTTTTATGTATTTTTTTTTATTATTATTATTTTGTTAAGTCTTTGAATTTAGTTTGTTTAAAGATTAGTATTTTTGTTTAATTATTTATCATTGTTCAAAATAAATTTGTTGGTTAGTCATTTGTTTATTTTTATTTATTTATTTATTTATTTATTTATTTATTTATTTATTTATTTATTTATTTATTTATTTATTTATTTTGTTTGTTTGTTTGTTTGGGATGTGGGTATTAGAGGTATAGGCTTTAGGGAGAGAGTCCCCAGGGCTCAATGGGATTAACCTGTCTAAATAAAGGTTGAATGGAAAATTTTCTTCAGTTACATCATTTTAACATATTATTTTGGTTTTCATAGACAAATAGTCAATTCAAAACTTATCACTCAGCTCTGTTGATGTGCACCGTGTTGCTTTATATGCTCATTTTTAAAACAGTTAATATCTGACATTAATTTACAATTAGACAAATAGTAGGAGTTTTTAACTAAGTGGACCTTTTACTTAAACCTTCAAATATATATAGCAAAATAGCACAAGACGATTTGACAGAAGATACTTAGCAATAATTTTCTCATTGGAAGTTTTAAAAAATACTCACAAGAATAGATACCCACTACATTTTTATTTACAAAGTAAAGTTAAGAGCAGTTCGTTCTTAAAGCAGTGAGGCGATTGCTGGTGTAATGGTGTAAATCTCAGTTTTGCCACATGAGGGCGACAAAAACACAACATTCAAATTAAAACAAGGTATGTACTGTATTTATACATCTTTGCAGTCAAGAACATTTCTGTCAATATGACTATTTTCTTTCCCCAGTGAGCATTCGTGCACGGGAAATTAGATGTTTATTGATGACTTTGGGTCACAACTATATATTGCTGGATAAATACATGGTGGTTAAGTTACTTGTTATGATTTTAAGGCTTTGTTAAGCTTTGCAGCACATTTTCACAGTGGTCTTCTCTTTGGTGTCCATGTCAAACACAATACTTCCAGAAGCAAGCTGTAGAAGACACAGATGTGCAGAATCAGGATCGGTATTTCTATTAGGCTACAGCTGAATTATTTTCAGAATACTGAATGCATTTAACTCACGTTCACCTCTCTTCCGTGTTATGGATTTTTCTTCTGCCAAATTTGCAGCAATCTTCTCCAACTCCAGAGCTTCCCTCAGTTCTTTCATCTGTACGCAGAGATTAAACATGCCTGGATTATTGTTAGAACGTCATCTATTCAGGCACTTTAACAGCAGAATTTTTTTTTTTTTTTTTTTAGTGTCTTATATCTAAGAATCAAAACAGCTGCTTGGTTTAAATTGAATACTGAACAAATTCACCATCATCAAACCAAAACGCAAGCATGCATGTAAAAACTACAAAAAGACTTCACCTCTTCAAGCTCAGCTAATGTGCTGGCCAGTTTCGTACCTGAAGACAGAAGATCTAGTTAGCATACAAGCGTGCATTCAATTCACAATCTGAATTTGTTTTACTTCAAGGACCAAACGTACCCAGTACGTCGTTGTTTTCAACGGGATCTGAGTTTTTGTGCAGTAAAAGAGCGAGAATCTTGCTTTGAGCGTCTGTGTCTTCTTTGGAATTAAAAACATGGTTTCCTGCACAAACAGACCACATCACAACACTATAAACACAAAAGCATCCCCCACCCCACCAAAAAAAAAAAGATTTTTAATGGCTTTCGTCCCTTAACTTTATGCACATGTCTAAAATAAAACTACAAAGATTAAATTTAAAATGTTCATTTTTTTGTCACTCACCAGAGGTAAATATGCTCCTCCCCTCCACGCTGGCAACTCCCTGCAGCATTAACAAACCGAGGAGTGCTACGCAGCAGTTCACAACTGTGACCCTGTCCATGGTGCAGAGTGTCCTGAATGAAACTGGAGCTGTGAACCTTCTTCAAACAACTCAAGCAATCCTCTCCTTTGAGTCCATCTAGTCATATTTATACGCTCCTTGGCTAAAAGGAGGGGCCCCTCTCCTATTTGGACCCTAAATCAGAACCTTAGTCATCTTTGTCAACCGCCCGGCCTCTGACAGAGACCGTGAAGCGTTTGAATGAAATACAGGCTCTGACGTTGCAGCGGAGGCCACTACATCACTTTGGCATGGCCACATCAAGAGGAAGTTATCAATCATCCAGTTGCTTATGAGGGACCTCTCTGTCAGATGGTCTTGGCATCGGTATGTCTTTGTCTTTCACAATAATTGCTTCCTTAAAATAGGCACATGAGAGTGTTTGGATGTAGAGAAAGAGAGGTAAGTAAATTGTTTTAATCTGTATGATGGCCGTAGCACAAAATGAGCTCCTCGGTCTTGGCTTCAGAAGTGATTTAGAGCTGGAGGAATATCCATCACTAAGACCGAACCAACATCACTTAGGTCACCACTGTCTGCCCTGTGCATCAAGGAAAATCACGTCTCACACCTTTGCCAAAAAATAAATAAATAAATAATAACTTTATGCTCAAGTTTATTAAGGAAATGATCCGGCTCCCATTTGCCAGATTTGACCAATGGGCGGCTGGTTTAGTCCAGGTCTTGCATTGAAGAGTTTTGCACCGACCTTCATGGATGCTTGACTGTAACTGGAGTCATTCGGTTGTTCACTGATAATCACAACCAAGAGATTCAAATAAATAGAAGCTGAAACACTTACATAACAATATAAACAAATAAACACAATTAGCTGATTAAAAACAGAATGTGGGAGGTAATTCATTTTAGCAAAACAAACGAGAAAACTTTATTTTTTTAAGTGTTTTAGGTTTTAACTGACTAATCCATTTAAAACTGACCACTTTATATGATAGTTGGTGTTCAGTAGAGCTGTTTGTATTTTAACAGGTGAGCTGCAGGTGACTGACACCAGCAGAACACTAGAGGGAGCAATCATATAAACAAAAACCCACAAAAGCAGCTGCCATAAAGTCATATGGCAAGTGTTTGTAAATGACAGGAAGTAGTGAGTATCTAACCTGTTGCCTATGGTTCATTCAAATATACATCATGTCAATTGGGTCCTTTTTATTGATTTTTTAATTTTTATTTTTTAAACATAGACAGAGTCATCATTGTTCATCTTGATATAAGATCTGGCTCCAGGCGTCTTCGAAGAACAGACATCTTGAAGCTGCAGATGTCAAAACAATCACTGGAGCTTTCATGTCCAGACGCAGTAAGTTATCAAGTGATACCGGAAGTAGAATAAACTGGCCTTTCAACTTAAGACACGTTAATAAACAGTCTTGGATTTTCATCTTAACTAGTTACTGTAAGGAATTTTAAAGCTGATTTATCAGTGATTTAATAAAGAACTTACCTGAAATCTACCAGATGTGGATTTATTCTTGAAAAAGACATGCTCGCTGAACAGCACATTTTGAAAAACAGACAAAAGAAAATAGACAAAGACAGATCACGCATGCAGTTTGATACTGAAGCTTTAGTGTCCAAGTTTTGCACAGTTTTGCTTTGCTTTGATTTAGTTTATTATCCCTTTAAAATGTAATTTGCTCTTATTTATGTCTCAAATTATTTTTGGTATTTTTGTGTTAATTTACTAGAATTTGGGCCAGTTATCTTCATTTTCCAGCCCACGTTTGTTCTTGAGTGCACTCACATTTCCCCCTGAAGAGAAACAAGTTGTGCTAGATGCACAACATAATTTTCAGTTCAGTCTTTATGGGATTGATGATCAACTCACACTTAATGAATGTACAACTGATTTTACACATCCATCCTGCACCCCCACCCTCCACTCATATGAGGATCTGTGGTGGAAGTGGTCTCCAGTTACAAGTACTCCTCAGTTGGGGCAACAACAACACCAGTCTGATCAATAAAGCACATCAGAGACTACTTCCTCGAGTGGCTGAGGTGAGCTGGACTTGGGAGCTCAGTTCTCACCTCCTCGTGCAGTGGAGAGCATCCCGTGCTCCAGCATCAACGTGTGGCATGCATGGGAGCTGCAAATGCTGCAGAGAAAAAGGTTCTGCAGAGAGTGGTGAAGCTGCACAGAAGACTGTTGGAGTCAATCGCCCCACCATCTCAGACATCTACACCTCCAGATGCAGGAAGAGTTCCACCTGCATCGTGAAGGACCCCACTCACCCAGTACACACACTTTTTGCCTCGCTCCCTTCAGGCAGTATGTTGCGGAGCATTAAGGGTAGAACCACTAGACTGAGGAACAGCTTCTACCCTGAGGCTGTTAGACTCATAAATCCCTAATCAGGAAAATCACTATGCCACTTTAATTGGAGATTTGACATGTTATCTGTGCTGCTGATTATCCATGCTTCTGATTTCTTACCTTAAGCTACTATACAGTATACCAATCTGCTCACAACAGAGTCATGTTCAGGCTGCTGTTTAAAACACCGTAATATGTTTCATTTGTATCGCTTAGCGTATATTCTAGATCCTTGTATACTGTTTCTTTTTATACTTTATATATTTGCTATTTTTGGGTGTAACTGGGACCATGAGTAAACAATTTCGTCCCACCTCATGTATCACATGTGATGTGAATGACAATAAAGAACTTGAATCTTGATGAGATGGTTTTGTACCCATACATGAATGTGTGTTTTTAGTTGTTTTTTTATCGTTCCTTTTAGATAGACAAAAATGTTTTCTAATTTATTTGCATCTACAAAAACACCACAGGTAACAGTTTGAGTGAAATGAAGAATGAAGCGGAAGCTCCAGCTTTTATTTTGACAAGCTATCACCGGAAGTGTAGGGCCTCTCGCGAGCTTTCTGGTTGGTCGGAGCTGGTCAGGAGGGAGGGAGTGGACGCTCGCAGGAAATCTGACTCGCCAACTTCGGCTGCGACGTTTCGGAAGAGGGTGGCTACCGAAACTAATCAGCAGGGCAGTCCAGCACCTGAGCCATCAATCGGGTTTATGAGTAAAGGCGGTAAATCACCGGCCTGCCGTTAACCTTCGAAAGAAACGCCGCCACCGTCAGCGGGTTTTTGACGTATTTATCGGTGACAACATGGCTGAATGTAGCATTAGCATCGACAAGAATAAACTACCGGGAGTGAAAGAGGGTAATGTCCATATTCCTAAGTCAATGCAAAGCTAGACGTCGCTAGCGAGGCTAATGTTAAACAAATTAAGACTTTTTTTTTATTTTTTTATGTTTTTTTTCTCAGGCACTGTGATTACAGTCTGCTAATGATGCTAGCTCATATAGTAATCACAATTAGCCTGGCTGTAGGTGTCATGCTAGATTTTGATTCCCGTTTGAAATAATAAAACTACAGTATATTATATGCATCAGTATAGGTAAATTTAAAATAATGTTTGGAAAGTGAAACAATGCCTCCACTCTTCATATCCAACACTGTATTTAACTTGTGGTTGAATTATTTATGGAAATGGGATAAATGGCATGTCATTTGTGTGTGGACGGATTTTTCTTTTGTTGAGCTAGCTTTGATCACATGGATTTGATGCTTGTTTTTAGGTATGTTGTTTAGCCAGACCTCTAAACATAGGGTGCATAATGCCAAATCTGACCCATCCAGTTCTTGTTTTGTTTGTCTATGAAAAGTCCACCGTCCTGAAACAAAAAAATCTCAAAAGTATGTTAAAAACAGCACCAGACCTCAAACTGTATCTATTGTGACAGCTGCCAATAGGAAAATTGAGTGTGTAGAGGTGGTTTTAATTTAACTCAGATCATGGCTGGGAGGTGATTGAAAGGCAGCATCCTGTGTGTGTGTGTGTGAAGCAGCTGCCCAGCTTGGTGTTTGTTATTCTGGTCAGAGAGAGAAAGCTGCATTTTTAGTGCTTGTCCAGTCTGCCCGAGGAAAGACTCAGAAAGCAACTGGAAAAGTTTCAGGTCCATCCCTACATGTGTGAAAGATAAGTAGAGATGCTGGATTCGTGGTGACTGGGATGAATTCTGAAAATGATGGTAGATCGATGATTTCTGATGCGTAAATGATGGTGTGAAAATAGTAAAACTTCTGTCACCATCGTTTGTTGTTGTAAACACCATGGTTTCAGCTCCCACCTTTATTGTTAGATGGTTTAAACTGAAGACAAGATAAACCAGCCACTAAAACTCCTTGGTTTCTTGGTTAAGAAGATTAGGCATATGGTAGGAAAATCCTGTGTTAATCAAATTCCAAACTGGCCTGGGTCGATGTGAGGATTTAAGCAGGTCATGACCCTGCGCTTTTTAACATGTTTATACCTCCTTTCAGTCAGTCGTCTGCCGTCTACGGTGAACAGATGATCGCAGCCCATGCATTGATGTGAGCTTTGTAGGAATGGCAGCAAAACATTTAATCCAAGCTTACTCTAATGTGCACTGACATATATGATAGTCACATCAGTTACTAGTCATTTTAATTCTACTCAGATAAAATAATCTGCGTGAGGATTATTGTGTAGCTCTAGTGCAAAACTTCCAGTTAAATAACTTTATAAATGGGCTAATTTTGTTTTTTTACCTCACATGACCTTGATGTTTATTTTTCAGGAAATGCAAGGAAAAAAAAAAAGTAAATTTCACATTAAGTTTACCTGAGATACTCAAGTTTTAAATGTCCCCCGTAGCTCTACTGTACAGGAAGCTGTTCATGTGTGAGATTTTAGGGGGTTTATGAGGAAAGTACCACTCCTGCGGAAGTCTGCAAGAATAGTTTTCAGGTTGATTGCTCACAGCATGCAGGCATCTAATACTGAAACCACTGAAATATGGAAACGTCATTTTGTAAAAGTTGGAAAATGACAGTTACCGAGATTGTTTTTTAAGAAATTGCTGTTGTAGCTGTGTTGTGTTGCTAACGTGTTTGGGTTAAATAATCCTGTAGTTTAATGTTTTCCATGTCTTAAAATCTCATCTTCTGATGGGACTTAAGCAATGTTTTTAATCTTGTGCTAACAACAGACACAAGGTAGTTATTTTAAATGTTTTGCAACTTTTCCAGTTTAACGTTTTGAACCCACAATGTTTCTGTACTGTCAGTTTGTCACTTTGTATGACTCTCTCCCCTGTAACCAATCAAAACAAAACTTTGATAAAACATGCATTGATGTCTTATCTGATAAGACAGCTTCAACATAAACTTGTATTTATGCATACAGTGCTTCCTCTTTCACAGTTTCACTTCTTATCCACGTTGATAAAAATAGGTGAACTCATTTGCAAAATGATCATTTTATTTATGAAGCTGAGAGTGTTGAGTTTTGAATCTCACATGCAAGTTTTTAGTAGTCGTCACGGACCGTGCTTGCATTGTAAACAGAGAACGAGTTCTGTTGTTTAAAATGCTTTGCTGCAGACTGATTTTTGATGGCTTATAAATTCAACAAATTTAGTGTTTTATTTTAAAACTGTCTCATGGCTGATGCAGTTGTTTGTTAGCATGGCAATTCATTTGACTTTCCTCCTTAATTGTTGGTCAGTTAAAAAAAAATGTTTTTTTTGCAGTTTGAGTTGTTCCTTTTTATAGATTCTGTTATGATTAATGCCATTTATTTAGAGTATAGGTTGACCATCAACTACTAAATAAATACCCTTACATGTGCATCTTTCTGTTTTTTGGTTTTCCAGTGTGCCGAGATTTTGCAGTGCTTGAGGACCACAGCCTGGCATACAACCTCCAGGAACAAGAAAGTAAGACATTTACTCATGCCTTACTTTTTCCCTCAAATCTCCATATTTTCTAATTTAAGGAATGCAGAACACCTGCTTATTTCAAATATGGATTTCTTATCCATCCATCATTATCTTTTACCTGCTGCTTCTTTTTCGGGTCATGGGGGCCACTGGTATCCATGTCCAGCCATCACTGTGCGAGAGGCGGGGTACATCCTGGACAGGTCTCCAGTCCCATCACAGGGACACATAGAGACAATCACTCACTCTCTCACTCACACCTAGGGGCAATTTAGAGTTACCAGTCAGTCTAACATGCATGTTTTTGGTCTGTGGGAAGAAACTGGAGTACCTGAAGAAAACCCATGCATGTACAGAGAGAACATGCAAACTACACCCAGAAAGCTCCCGGGTTGGGATTTGAACCGGTGACCTTCAAGCTGAGATGCAACAGCTCTACCAACTGTGTTAAACAAATGAAAAAAAAAATCTTCCTTTGAACCCTGCATTCTCATGAATTTAATGAGTTCTAAATGTTAATTTTAAGTTTTGTCACTGCATACTGGTTTTATTAAGAAGTCTTACTGTGGTTAGGGCAGCAGTCCTTATAAATTTATATTAAAAACCTTGCTTCAGCTACACAAAAAACTGCATAAAATCTGGTGCAGGATGTCACAACAGCACTTCATGAGAACAACATTTAGTTTGAATCCAATTACAGTACTTTGTGTGTGCTGTAGTGAAGAATCAGCCTGGCTTAGAGCTGAAGGTAGACACTGAGACACTAGTTTCTGTGTGCTATGTGTCCCTGCACGCCCCGTTAGATCAGCTCGTAGGACTTTAATGTGAGTTCATAAGATCTAACCAGCTGCAGGTGTGTTTCCCTGTTGCTATTGTTTATGGTAATTAGATTAAAATGCTTCTCATCATGTAATGCTTTGGCATTTTTTGTTTGCTTTTGTAATAAAATGTTGATGCTATAGGTTAAGTCACTTCTAGTTTAGGCTAGAAGGATATTTTCTGCCGGTAGTCACTAACAAAAATGTGGCCTCAGCCAAAACAAGGTCTTTCACATTTCCAGTTCTCTGCAGATAACACCTTCACGTGTCCTTCAGCTTCACACATTTGTACAAAAGTACCAGAAATCCAAAGAAAAAAACTTGTAGAGAAAACTGGTTAATGTTCAGATTTAAGGGCTGATTACTATATTTCTACTGCAAACACAGTCGACAACTATGGATGTTGAACAAGTATTTTCCCCCCACAAGTATGACACTTGAGGTTACCATGAAAATGTTAATTTTGTAAAAACTCTGCCAGAAGAAGCTCAGATCATGACAGTTGTAGCCCGTGTGGGGGTCAGGTCGCATCATTTGGCTCAACAGATCTGATCTTTGTGCAGGAAAAAATGTTCCTTTCTCTTCTGACCCTGGAGATCAGAGGAAAACACTAGCCATTATACCGTTCACTCCTTTAAGTGCAGTGTGTAAATTTGTGTTTTGCTTTTTTTTGTTGTTTCTGTTTCGTCATGTGGATGTTCAAAGACGCTTTTTGGCACATTCCAAAATGATCAGGAACAACAGCTGGCTTTTATTTCCATGTGGATTGTTGATCATCAGATTGTCACATGGAAAACATTTCTTTGTGGTTGTGTCAGCATTTAAACTTTAATTGTATTCCCTGAGAATTTTTCTCAGTTTGAGTGTACGACTCTATTTGTACCCGAAGTTCATGAAGTTGGTCTTTTTAACTCATTTCTTTTTCCTGAATCGTGTGAAACTTCAAGGTGAAGTTTGTTGGAATGGGTGAACGTCATCAGTCTGGTCATGTTTTTTTATTTTTTTATCTTTGCGTCCCTTGAAATATAAATCATTGTTTCTGTTTGAACAACATAGCATTCGATAAATGACAGCCCTGTCAGAGGTCGTGACATCAGTGATGCCCTTAAATATGTTTTGCAAGGTTTCAATACATCAAAAGGAATCAATACTAACCAACTGACTGTGTATCAGTTTGGCACATGGCTTTGTTTCCTCTTTCAATCTCAGCTGACAGAAACGGAAACTTTATAGAGCTTCTCATGGTTTAAAAATTGCCACATGTGATTTGGTCTTTTTTAAAATGGCAACGGATCAATAACTGGGTGAAACAGTCGAGTGAGTGAGTGATGCTCCCCGTGCTCTCAAAGTGCAGAAAGTGCGTCAGCAAAGCAGGATTTATTATCTGTATTGGCAACAATGTCCCATCGCACAACCTTGGAAAGGCACCTCAGCTGCAAACCTTCATTTGTCTGTTCTTTAACATTTATCTTATCCTCTGTAGCCTGTTTTTACAGCTCCTCAACCAAAACTCCAGATAAACTTCCAAGCTGTTAATTATTTATCTTAAACCACTCGAGCCTTCTGTTCTGACTTGCTCTGTGCATACAGTTTTAAGAGCAGTGCCTTTATGTTTGTCTCCGCAGTTGAGAGCCATTTGGCTTCCAACGTCCACAAGAGCCGCCTGGTGCAGCAGGACCTGCAGGTGGCCAAGAAGCTGCAAAAGGAGGAGGAAGAGATCGCCAAGATTAAGAGCTTGAAGCAAAATAATGACATGTGGGTGTCTCAAATGCAACAGTACACACCAGTTTTAGGTGAAAAGGGAACTAAAATGTTGATTAAATGGAGTGCCACTCCAGAGGAGCCTCACTTTTGGGCATAGAAGCATCTGATGAAAACCAAAATAACTCATGTTTGTACCAGATGTGTTAAGTCATTCGTCTCCTTCTTTAGCTAAAGTACACGCTGAGTAGTGTTTGCTTGGTTTTTAAGAGAATAGAATAGGTCAACAGATATTTAATATTTGTCCTTCAAAGGCTGCTTGAAGTTGTAAACTCTAAAACATCTACCCATGAGATGCTGCTGCAGTGATGGCTTCTGTTTCAGATTAGTGTAGTCTGGTGTAATCACTGTTATACCAGGTTAATTCTATACCAGCAAAATTATTCAGCAGCCCTACTGTAGATAACGCCCACTACTTCCTACGTAGTTTAAACAACTTTAATCCTGTTCAAAATACCCTGATGCATGCTCAATAATCCAGGTAGAAAAATCTAAAAAAGCTAAGTCTGGTCCTCTGGACATT
>JARVGV010000861.1:17653772-17666914 GCA_031762435.1 Hypsolebias longignatus
CATAGTTCAATGATACAAGATATATATGTTGTGCCATTTTATGCAAAGTTCAAACATCATGTCAGTTGACCTTTAAGGGTCATCCAGGTTTGTATGTCTTTGAGACATGCTTTAGTGGTGATGTGGAAAGAAGGAGATTCCCAAACAGACCAAGGTGTATTTCATCAGATTTATTTACAAAGCTTTGGAGAGCAGGCCACCATTCACTGAACATGCAGTTACACGATTACACTGTTATCAGTGCTCTCATCTGTGTGAAAGCCTGAACTGCTCAAACTTCCAGAACTGGACAAGTTGGTTTTATAGAATAACCTCCAGCCCAGGTCTCAGCTTTTCCCCTCCATGTCTGAGCCGTCATCGAAATGTCCGCTGCAGACTGGAATGAGTGGATCTGAGTCAAGGACTCTGCTTGACACACGTCACCATATCATATCAACTCTACCATATCAATATCATATCAATCAGCCCTTGATTATATTAAAACAACCAGTTCTTTCTGTTCCTCACTAATGTCACAGTAAGAGTGAAACTGTTAATATCACACATCACAAACGAGCAGAAGGACATTGCAGAACGTTCCCACAGAAACGTTATTGATCCTGATGAGTGCAAATGATACGCATTACACTGGCATTGGCCACACAGACCAGCATGGTAGCAGAACTTATATGTCAATGTAAAACTAAATCTGGGGATGTTTTTTTTTTTTTTTTTCAAAACTAAAGCTTCAGCTCGTTAGATAACTCCAAACAACTGATCGTGGGTGACGCTGTTGTTTTGTGTTGAAGAGTTACGACTACTTTGTCAATGTGTGCACCTATCACTGTCTCTGGATGTTTGAAGAGGCTGAAATGTTTCACTTTCGTTAGTTAGATGCTAAATTTACAAAATTATCCAAGTCAGGTTTTCCTCCTCACTGCTTTTTACCACAACACAGACACATTAAAGTGACAAGCGTTTCTTAAAAGGGAAGATGAAAACAACTAGTCCTGGTATTGTGAGCCTGTTATGGCACTGTGTGTGTTTTACTCAGAGCGACAGGCAATCAGTTTTTAAACACCGTGTTAGATAACATGAATTCTTCTCCAGTGACTCTGAGCAGCAATGATCGTGCTTCTCCAACGTGCATTTCCACTCTTTTGTTTTGTCTGTTGCATGCCCTCTCTCAGCAGACCGGTTTAATGAAGGTGTTGTTCTGTTTCAGGTTTACTTTGTCCGTCGTACTCTACTTCTCCTGAGTGTTCATGCAGAAAGTGTACATGGGTTACTCAGTAATACATTAAAGGAATTCAACATCTTTCATTTTCTAACACTAATACATCTGTTTTTATTGAACACACACTGCTTTGTTTTAACTTTGTTGTCATTTTTACAGAGAGACCCACCTTTTCTTGACATTTGGGTGCGTTTTACATTTTCATATTGATACTTATCCTTTGAGTTTCATCCACTTCTCTCTTCACAGGCGCTGTTAGTTCTTACTAACTATCTTGGTTTATATAATCCTGTCTGTTTTTATTTATTTATTCATTTTTAACATTTTCCTCTTCTCATAATTTCCTCCCCTTCATCCTGATCAGCTGCACAACCCCTTGATGTGGACAAACACACTCGTCAGAAATCACGGTCTCCTGGCCGACACGATTCCTACTCGTTGGAGCGCTCACAACAGAACCACGCTCCAGATTATTACTCAGTAGATCCCAAAAAGAGTGGGTACCCAAAACAGGATTCTGTGGCCCCTCGTAACCATTCCAGATATCCAGAGCACTACTTGGGGACAGAAGGAGGGCGAAGCAGATATGCAGATCCATATCCAGAACACCTACCGCCCTCCAGAGGCAAGCATGAAGACGGGTATCCAGAGTTTGAACATGCTCGTACTGGAAGAGCCAGAGAAGAAGGAGGGAGAGATGCTGAACGAGCGGTGAGGAGGAAAGAAAGACCAGCTAGACCACCTCCACCAAAGTTTCCTGTAGAGAGAGATGAGGACTGGAGCAGAGAGAGACAAAGACCTGATAGAGGAAGAGACAACTGTGTTGAAAAAGATTACAGGAGAGATGTGGAGCAGGACCTCCGGCCGGTGAGAGACAGGGAAAAATCCAGAGATCGGGTAGCTAGTGGGGACAGACATGGAGAGCGAGACAGACAGAGACAGAAAGCCACAGACAGGAGTCGAGGCAGAAGCAGTGAACGGGCACTCGAAGAGGACTTTTTAGATCAAGGATGTAGGAGGGACCGGCCGAGAGACACCGGGGAGGAGGAGGAGGAGGTGGATGGCGAGAGGAGGGCCAGGAGCCGGCAGCGTGTCCACTCCAACCCTGTCCAAGTGTTTGACGGGTACATGAACGATAAAGAACGAGGAGGCGGCAGGGAGACATGGGACCCCCAGCAGGGGGGCGGCAGTCATACTTACACCAACAAGGAGACAGGTACCACCCCGAGCCCCTCCTCTTGGCTCTGTGGGGGCGTTTGTGTGGTTTGCTGCTTTCTGCAGGTGGTGGGTTTTAATCAGAATGAAAACGTTTCTGATGGTTTGAAAAATCTGGGGGCTCTTGTGCTGCGGGGGGTTTCCTCTTTCTTGCCATGTTTGCCGAGCTGCAGCGGCGAGAACAACGACCCTGTGTTGAGGCCGGTGTGTGATGTGGGTTTCCTGTAGCATAAGCTGTGAATCCAAATGAACTGATGTGATTTGGCATTAACAAAGGGTTTCAGGGCTTCTGAGCTGATTATATTATCTCAACAAAACTCCATGTACATAATTATTTTGCTGCTGATTGAACTCTAGCTTTTAATTGTATTTTCTCAAAATTGCCTAAATCAATGTAGAAAACAAAATGGTAAACACCAGTGGAGATGCATTGCAGCCCTTTAGATGCCTTACGACTTTAATAAAACACCCGTGGATGTAAACGATTTTATACCTAACCAACTAATGCATAAAACATGAAACCGAATAAACCTGTACATCAAGTAAATCACCTAACGGTTGATAAAATAGAACATGTAGCTAAAGACATGTTGGCTTTCAGTCATTTAGATTTTATTTCCAGATTATTTAATAATTTAACTCTTTAAATTAAAATCACAACTGCTTTCCCGTGTGGTTGCTCAAGTAATTTAAATGTGCCTGCAGGTCGTATTGTGCACAAAGGAAGTGGAGCGGTCGTAACAGAAGTGGACTACGGGCTGAGCGAGGCCACCCAGGGGCTGATGAAGCTTGATGTTCGCAAGCAGGAGCTGAAGGACATGGAGGTTGCAAGAAAACTCCAAGAGGAGGAGCTCAAAGTGAGGAAGAGGCATTTAATCATAAGCTTTATATAAAACGGGGCTGAGTATAGTCTGACACATCAGATCAGATAAACAACTATTTCTGTTGATTTAACCAAATGTTTTTAATTGTTTGTGAATTTTGACAATTGTAGGTCTTCAGCAGATATTTGACAATATAATAAACGACATGATTCATTTGTTTCAGGCAAGCAATTTGCATGTGCGTGCAGCCCAATTGGCAAAGGATGAGGCAAGTAACGTTTTTATGTTGTCTTTACCATTTTTTTTTATATATTACTCTGTTCAGCTGACTTTTTATGTGCATATAGCTGAGTTTAAGGCCATAACTAAACAAAGGATTATGCAATAAAAAAATAACCTAGTTTATTTATTTATTTATTTATTGTATTTATTGGTGCTTTTCTAGATAAGCTCCTTGCTGAGCACCATCTCGTTTTAAGTAGGATTTGTGCCATTTAACGTGTGTAAAATCTTCTTGGACGGAGATGTGTTTTTCTATGCCTGTGCACATGATCCAGTTTTGTTGTTGTGGCAGGAACTGGCTCGACGCCTGGCAGAACACGAGAAGAAGGAGTACAGAAGGAACCGAGAGCGGGAGAAGGAGCGAGAGAGGCTGGGCTCGGAGAAGATGGCGATGGAGAAAAGGCGACATGAGGGAAACTACAGGGTGACTTGTCCTTAACCACACCTATTTTTTTAATGTGCTCTTCAGTGATTTGTTTTTGCTGTTATTTTGTACAAACGTCCACCCCACCCCCCACAATAAAATCATATTTTTTGTTGTTTTTCTTTACAGCACAACTCGGAGGAAGTTGTGCGTCCCAGAACACGAGACGAGTACGATCATCAGAGGCACAGAGACCACCACAAACCGGCCAGGTATAAAGCCAGACTGGGTGTTTAGGGCAGTCGTCCTCTAATGGGGGAGTTGTGGGTTTGATTTCCATCAGCAGCTGAACCCCTCATTGCCTCTGATGTGTGTCCCATCACTGTATGAATGTGATTTAAAGCACTGATTTGAATGATTTGTTCAGATTATCTTTGTAGAGATGTAGTAGAGTGATGTATGGACGTGTGTGGAGGTAAACGAGGCACCGATTGTTCTAAAGTGCTTTGAGTATCTTGATTAGATAGAAATGTGCTATTTAAGTACAGCCCATTTACCATTTAAGACCAAACAAATGTGAAAAAGCAGGAATGAATATTTTCTGTTTGTCTCAGACCTCCTCAGCCTCGTACACACGACTATGAGAATGTGACCCCTGGCTATGGCTACGCAGGCCACCCTGCTCCCTCTCGTCCCACCACAAGACCTGATGCTGCTTACAGAGGTGCTTCACCTTTCAACTAAAGAATAATCATTCATTTAGGGTTTGAAACACTTAACTTTAAACTAAACGTGACTTGTCATGGTTTACTAAGGGGGTAGTCTGTTCTAAATTAAATTATATATAAAGCAAAAATTTTACGGTGTTCCTCTTTAGAAGGAAATTTTCTGACAGCAGCTTGAAAGAAGTGATGCTTTGCTGATCACAGTGTTTGTTTCCCTTTTATAAAAGAGAATCTGTTGAAGAAAAAAAATCACCAGAAACAAATGAATTCTGTCTGAAAGGAGAGAAAAGAGTAAACATCTGATGAATTGAACCAACACGTCTCTCCTGTTCATCTGTTCCAGGTGCCTATCAAAAGCGATGACTTGGGCCCCAAACCAACTGTAGACATGCTGTTAGTCCTTCATTCTTTTTATTTTCCTTTGCATTTTTATTGTATTTATTTATCATCTTGCTTTTTGACCAGCCATTTTGTTTTGATCAACATCTTAGAGACAATCTAAAGAGCTTTGGGATTTTTATTTTCTCATCCTGGAAGTGGCTCTGAGTGCTGGGACAACACTCCCTTTTATTTTTTTTATTTTTTTTATTTTTTCCATTTGAAACTTTTTTTTAATTTTTTTTATTGAGATGACATTAGTACTAGCCAAAGGACCAGTGCTGCGAAACCAACTCCCATGATTTCATCCAAGCCGTTGGGAGTAGATGAGCTGGCTCTTTATCCTGCTGTGCTCATCATGTGCTGACGTCTGTCCAGCTGTGGATTGTGCCATCAACAGGGCAACAAGCAGCCCTCTCCATGTGCCACACAGCCTCAGACTCTGAAGGGATTCATTTCTATTGCTGTAGTTTACTGAAACAATGGAAATTAAAAAAAAAAAAAAAAATCCAGCTTTTATCTTGGTGCTGGCAGTTCTGGCTTTGATAAATGTTACAGTGCTGAAGACCTGGAGCATTTTTGACGATTCATGAACATTGTCTTTTTCTGCTTATTGGGAGGGAGGGGTGGGGGGCAGGTTTTAGCCTCAGTACTCATACTGACAGTAGTGTGGCTGTATACAAGCACTGTTTCTCTGTGCATGCTTACTGGGAGTGTACAACTGTACATGCATTTCAGATCTATATCAAACAATCTAGCTCCTTAAAACTCAAAAAGGGCTAAAGCCACAAAAAGCCAATATATTTTTTTAATGAACCAAGTACCTACTTGTTCGTGTTCTATTGCTGTACAAAATATCTTCTGCAGCTATATTTACCATTCAAAACTGAAATGCATGTATGTTGCTTGTCTGCTAAACTTGTGCTAAAGGCACTTTTGTTATACGTTTGAATATTTGCCATTTTTTATGTTGTCCAACTATGAAATCATTGTGAAAGTAATTGTCTTAAAATCGTTATACTAGTTATCTCTGTTCACAAAGGGAACTTTATATTTATTTTTATACTATATTTTGACATTCCTCTCATCATCTTTCCTTGAATTTTCTTTCACGTCCAGGTCTTTAGCCTCAAACTCAAAGGCAGACATCACTTTCTGCTGAAAAGACAAACATCTGAACAGTGCAGCACATGTTGATTTGGATGAAGAGAAATTGGTCCCATTTCTTCACCAATTCTGTTTTTTATGGCTCCAAAATCTGTCAAATTTTTGTTTATATTTAGTAACTTAAAGAAAAATGAGAAGCGCATTTTATTTTATTTTTTTTTCAGTTAACGTGATCCAGTCTTAAAATACTTAGTGCTGCCTTTACGTTTAACTAAATGTTGCCAAAATAGTGAGTCAGCCAAACATGTTGCCTCCTGTAAGGAGAAATGTCAATTTTCTTTAGCCAAGTATGAAACGTTTGTACAGTAGAGGCCAAACGGGGAGATATTGAATCATTATGTGTTGAATGTTGACTGAACAATATGTGTGCCATATGTTAATACTGTACAGGGGCCTGAAAAGGACACAGATGTAAAGTTCAGGTTGTAGCAAAAGTTCTCACCTGGGATTCCTTTAGTATTCTTGGAAGTGAGCGCCACCTTGTGGACACCAGGAGAGTTGGAAATGAAGTGTTCAAACTAAAGATCCATGTGGATCTTTGTGGATGTGAATCAGGGATTTGAGTGTTGTCCACACCAAGTTTCAAATTGTATAATCTTGGGCTTTTATGCAATCTACTGATTTAAGAATCGCCACATGCTGGGATTTGCTGTACTGTAAAATTAATGAGTTCTGTTGGTTTATAACTGGAGCTCCTGAAAATATAATAAAGTGTATCAGCATTTCCACTGACTCGTGTTCTTGAAACGAAGTGATGTCAAACGTTTAACAAATGCTACTTTTGGAGACTTCAAGTGAACAAGTAACTTCTAAAATGTTGAACTACTCAAGATCAAAGACAGTTTGTGATTTATAAAAACAACAGAGGAGTTACTGTCCAGGAATTTACTTTGTCAAAACCGCTTTCTCTGGAAATGTTAAATGGCAGTATGTAAATTACCTTTAGGTTAAGATTGTGATGCTGCATGGATTCAGGTCTTTTCAGAACTAAACCAGGCAGCCGGACCAACATCAAAATGTGGGTGGAAATGGTGAAATGCCCTCATTTGTCCCACTCTGGGCCCTTATTTTTAATTAAACTTTTTTTTTGTTTAACTAGATAAAAACCCATTGAGATAAAGATGTCTTTCACAAGGGTAACCTGGCCAAGAAAAGGCAGCAGTGCACTTCATAAAAACAAACAAAACAGAATAGGACTTGGAAATACAGTATATAAAAACATACAATATAACAGTAAATGGCAATTGTATTGATAATTTAAAACAATGACACACAGGCACTGTTGTTTGCAAAAAGCACCTAATGCAAGAAAATCTGTCAGTTTTAATTCAGCTTGCAAGTCATTCCAAGCTGAGGGAGCAGGAAAGGCCTTTTTCTGTTTGCACATGAGGATAAAGGTGCAAACAGTCCTTAGAGCACAAGGCAGCTGTAGTGTCCATCCATTCTTCGAATAAAAGTACCGTACATAAATAATGTAGAAGCAGGCCAATACTTGTACACCAAAGTCATCCAATGTACATACCACCTGTACAGGGAAGATACTGGTTTTAAGATAGAGATCACAGTGATGTGTAACATAGCAGTAATAAATCTTACTGCACAATGGATTCAAGGACTGTAGACAACTGATTGAAGCACATGTAACATCGCCATAGTCAAGTCCTGGCAAAAACTAGCTGTGATCAAAACAAGATTCCCAGCTCTAAGGGAGAAACATGATTTGTTTCTGAAGAAGAACTCAAGCTTCACCCTTAATTTGGAGATTGGGTGTTTCACGTGAAATTTAAAAGAAAGCTCCTTGTCGATAGTTAAGTTTAGGTATTGTAGAGGCCCTCTGGAGAATTCTACATTGGCAAGGCAAGGTCCTTAACCCCCACCATCTGCTCCAACAGGTCTCTTTTGAAAATGAGTCCTTGTTGTGACTCAATGAGACTGTACAGTACCTGTATAAATAAAAAGAGGAGTAGCACATTGTCCTGTTGTACATCTTATCCTTGTGTTCAGTTCCAAACTCCCCTACTTTTCCTGATCCAAGAACACAAATGAATCCGTCCCTTTCCCACACACTGGTTGCAGAGGTGGACAACTTTTTAAAAAGTTTGGGGTTTTTGTCCAAACATGGGAGATGTTACTTCAGCAATCCCACTGCCACCTACTGGCCAAAAAGTACACCACAAATCCAAGAAGACCAGTGGGCTGTCGTCCTAAATATCTCACTACTTCCGTAGGTGAAAGTTCTTGGAATTAAAACCTTTTTAAGTCAGTTTGTTCCAAAAGCATTAATAGATTTGATCATGTTCATACTTTATTACTTTGATCACTTTATACTGTATTTTTGCTATTTGTGGGTGTGACCGGGACCTTGTGTGCACAATTTCACTCCACCTCATGTACCACATGTGATGCAAAGGACAACAAAGAACCTTGATGTTTACAAGTATTGTTTTGGCAGCATGATGGATCAGTGGTTAGCACTGTTGCCTCACAACAAGAAGGTCCTGGGTTCAATCCCCGGTTGGACCTGGGGTCTTTCTGTGTGGAGTTTGCATGTTCTGTGAGTTTTCTCCAGGTACTCCGGTTTCCTCCCACAGACCAAAAACATGTTAGGCTTCCTTCAGGTCCAGACCTCCCTTGCAAAAGAGATTTCAATGTGATTTGCCTGGTTAAATAAAGGTTAATAATTTCAACCTGTGCAGGTATAATTGTCTGACAGTTTTCACATTTAATTAGCATATTTGGTAGCACAAGTCAGGGTTTTCTTTACAGCATGGAAATTAAATCCAGCGACAAAACACCTACAGTGACGTAGTCATCAGTATAAAGTGTAAGTGATGATGAATGGAAACCAGAAAATTAATTACACTGGAGTAACTGGAGAGATGAAGATACTGAAGGCTAAAAGCTGGGAGAGCTGGTGACATGACGGCTCAAAGGAAAAGTGAACAAGCTGAAAGAAAGTTGCCTCGTTTAGGAAACTAAAGTGAAAGTTGAGCGAGAAAGGCAATTTTATTAATGAAACAATAAATATGGATGAAATTGTGCACATCGTAAATCTTTCTGCACTTAAAAAAAAAACCTCATCACACGGTGTCCAAATGATTTGCAACACTAAATGTCAGGAAACTCATAAGTTTGTAGGCTAAGTACATGTTTACTGTAAGGCAGAGAAATATGGTTTGAAATGTCTTGTTGATGGATGAGTTAAAAAAATTAAAAAATAAAAGATGGTGTAAATGAAAAACAAAGATATTTGGCGTGTGTTAGGCGTGAAGTCTGGTTCAACATTTATTTTGGCATTAAACCTTTCAACTGATTCATGTCCACAGGAGCATCTGTAACACATCAAAATGTATTTGTATATAAATATAATTAAACGTGCCTGCAGAGGTAAGACATGTTGGCCATCCAGTTTTTTTAATGCTTCATACACAAAATAAATACATAAAAAATACATATAAGTATGGCAAAAACCAAAGACTCCTGGATTCATGTGCAGACAGTGCGTAGAAATAATTCAAAGACATACACAAAACAAAAAAGTAAATTGGTTTATTAGATCAAAAATCAGAAACAGCGAATCCCCAACATCTGAAAATTACCAAACGCCGAGTACATTTCCTGCTCAGTGAATATTTAGTGTTCAACTAGTTCCTCGTATGAGCGACACACAATCAGCTGCTTTCAGGTCTTGCTTTTTTTTTTTTTTTTTTTTCCCTCCACCTCTCATTATTTTAATTAATTCTGACACCTCAGAAGAAAAGTACAGAGTTACACCCATCATCCGAGAACGGATGAGTGGAGCTGGTTCACCAACATACCTGACATACTGGAGGTTTGTGTGCATGTGGTAACACCACTGCCGTACCCTCCTGTGGAATATGACAACTTAACTTTGGTGATTTAAAATCTCCACTTACACTAAAACGGCTGAAGGTGTTGGGATATTTCAAAGGGTTGAAACCACAATATCAGCTTTACACTGGTAACCGCTCATGTGATAGACTGATTTAGAGGATGAGGCCTACTAGCATGTAGGTGCTTCCCTGTAATCTCCACTAGTTTTAATTAACCAGACCTTCGAACAACGACTGCTGGCATGAAGCTACCGAACATAAGAGTTGATTTCTGCACCTCATCCTTAGGACTTCACGCAGGATCTCCTCCAAACCCTCTGGCTCTCCTGCTCAGGCCTTTTGGATGCACATTACCCACACGACCAGAAACAATGACTGAAATTTTAGGGCTCAGAAATTCCCAGGCAAAGTTTCCAGCTGTGTGGATAACACAAATGTTGTGACATGAAAACAAGCCTGCGAAGAGAAGAAAGAATTTTTTAAAAAGTCACGTTTGCTTGGGCGCAGGTGCAGATTAGGAGTGTGCGCTCTTCCTTTCGCCTTTAAAACAAATAAGAGAATTACGTGGAGGCGCAAACAAATATTTATTCAGGCTCAAGCGCGTTACCTGTGTGTGTGTGTGCTACCGCCATGACAAGTGTCCTCACTTCAAACTGCAGCTCACTACAAAGTGACACAAATAAATGTATTCTCACAGGTAATTCAGCTCACCTGCCCTGATGGCTGCGTTGGGGTCAGGGGGGTCATCCAATCATCCAGGTGTTCACCTCATCTGGGGACGGCAGCGAAGTTGTTGCTTTAAGAGCGAGGACAGGTCGTTTTTTTTCCCATGTCTCACCTGGCAGGTAGGACTGAGAATAGAGCCGTGTATTAACTGCAGCACGCCGTGTTGGGACACGAAGACACACCCACTCTTTGCAGAGGGAGAGGGTGGAGGAGGGAGTGGGGAGGTGTGGGTGCTAATTACCCGCCTCACAAGTTTCTGTATTTCCAGAAGGTAAAAATGAAAGTTCTGTATGAAAATAAATAAATAGCAATATATATAATACATATATATTTTTCCCATTTGACTCTTTGATAAGTACTTAAAAAGTGCTTGAAAAGAAAAGAAACAGGGACTTGTCCTCTTTAAACTAAAGCAAGCTGATGTTCTCTTCTGGGTTTGATGAAAGCCTGAGGCGCATCTGCAGGAAAAACCGGTAGAGGTAGTTCAGGGAACTATTCAGTCAGACCACGAACCAATCCAACCCCCAGAAGTATCCAGGCTCTGCTTTTCCAAGGTTCACACACGCTCGCATAAAGAGACAATTAAATGATGAGTTGCGGAGCGTCAAGCTTCTAACCCTGCCAGCAGCTCACCTTCATTCTGGACCTAAACATTTTGTAATAGACGTAATAGTTTGTGAGAGAAACTAATGAATTTGTGCTTTTGATTCAGTACAAAATCCATAAACCAACCAGAACTGTACAGGATTGTGTTCCTGTGAATCATTTGATTTACAGGATTTAGACGTAGAACGTGTAGATCTTACATGAGCTGATGTTTAAAACCAACGACTGTCTATCATCAAACCAATGCAAAATACATGACACAATTTCTTTTCATCCATATTGGTCCTCGTGCACAACGCACATTTTATTCATACATTTCAATTTACCCTGGATCTAATCATCCTACTACATCAAGCTGATAAATCAGATTGTCACACATTTTTAGCAGAGCCTGTTAGATATATTTTTTTAAAGGCTGAAAAAAGCTGCACCATTTGACATCTCATGAGAACTGACATATGGGACATTAAGACTTAGGCCTGAAAAAAAAAAAAAATCACCCAGCCGTTTGGCCTTGAGGCACTCAGTACTGTGCCTGTTGCAGGAATGACATCGGACTGGTTTAGGATGGCAGCCAGGCCCATCAGTGCAAGCAGTCACCTCTGTGTGCACACCTACGCAGTGCAATGGGGCTTTGTTTAAGCATGCACAAAAAAGAGCAGCGAACTAGTGACGGTTTTGCTGAATAACGATAAGTTTGAGATAAATGGGACTCGTGTAAGCAGAAATACCAAGATGGTAATGTCACGGGGGAACTGCAGACAAAAACCAGGAGTCTCTGTAAACTCATCACACAACAGCACACAGACAGATGAGAACAATGTCATTTAACTCTTCTGAATTAAAATACAATAGGTTGTGAATTTTAAACTTTTAATAACTTTAGTGTCTGCTTTGCTGCTTAACACACCTCAGCTTTGCTCATGAGTCATCAAATAGAAAGGAGCATGATTAATGCTCCACCTGTCTGACAGGTCAAACTTTTACTGTTAGCAGGAAATGTTTGTTAGGAGACAAATCTCAGTCCTAGTATCCTCCTATAACTTTTGTGACTTTGTGACTCTCCAGTCAGATCACATTATATAGCTTTAACATTGAAAGTTATAGTAAAAATTAGTAAATGATGTGATAGCAGGTATTATCTTGAACAGAAACGGAGTTTGTATTTGTTTTAGATTGAATAAATTGCATTTTGTGCACAAAACAGATTTGCAGAGTTGCCTTGACACTAAATGAAGATACAGAATGTAACTAATGTGCAAAATCTTCCTGTGTGGTTACAGGCACAGTTTTTACATTTTCAATTTGTTCAGCTTACGGATCTGGTTATATAACTTTGCAGTTAAATGCAGTGGTGGAGAAAGTACTCAAACACTGTACTTGCTGAATGCATTAACTAATGTAATGGTCTACAATACCATTTAGTGTGCCTGTATGTATATTTTCTGTAATACATTAATAGTGGTGTTTTAATGAACAATGCTGCAGATAATACATGTTTTTATTGAGTTTACTCTGTGACACAGTTCACACTTGGAATTGTGATTCTGTGCATCAGAATTTCAGGGATGACGTGCAGAGTTAAATGTCATTAAGCAAAATAAGAAAGAGGAATGATTAAACCTTTGAATGTTTTTATTTAACACAGAACAAAACCAGTGTGTCATTTTTAACTGCAGTTAAAAAACTTTTAAATAAAAGTTGTCTTCCTGAAAAAAGGAGCATTAGACCTAACAAAGGAACATCTGATCATTTCAACTCCAGTTTGTCATCAACTCTAGTTAA
>JARVGV010000861.1:17707816-17726012 GCA_031762435.1 Hypsolebias longignatus
GTTCGGCTCCGACTTACGGCAGAATCGAGTTACGAACCGTTCTTAGGTCCGGAACCCGTTCGTAAGTCGGGGACTACTGTATTGTTTAAATTGTGTCTCCTTCTGTCTCTGCAGCTCTCTGAAGTTTTGCTGAGTGCCTTGAATCAAAATCTTGTCCAGTTCACGTTGCGGCCGGGCGTCCAAGTCACAGTGTACGCAGCTCACCTGTCAGCAGGTAAACAAACACAACGGTCTTGGGTTAGTCCAGGAGGACCTTCAGTAGTGAGTGGGACAAACAAACAGCATGGGGACTTTTAATAGACACAGTGGACAGTCAGGTATAACTTTCATATTTTTATTGCCCCACCACTCAACTAATAACCCCACCCCTGTGTCTGATTGGCTCCCACCATGTAGCTACACAGAGACATTCAGAGAGTGAGCACCGTTACACGTATGTGTGCCTCTTCCTATTGGGGATGCTGCTACTTTTAGGATAAAGAGTAAGAAGAGTCCATATATTAAACTGATTCATGATTCACATGGGTGTCATTTCTGTTCACCGCTCATTGCATGAGTCAGCAGGTGCAAATACAGCCCGGCTCAGCGGTTGTGTTGTTGACGGCGTGTGGCGCTTGTCTCCCTGTCTCTGCAGCGCCCCTCGTGGACACCGGTGAGAACCACAGCGGCTCTGCCATGCTAATGCTGCTGTCGGTGGTGGTTGCAGGTTTAGCTGTGTTTGTCATCTACAAGTTCAAGAGGTAATGTTTTCCTGAGGCTCCGGGCAGTCATCATGTTGTGCACATTGGTAAAGAGGTCAGAAAGGATGCACCAGTACCAGTAATGGATGACTGTTTGGTATGGTATATGCCTACATTATACCCCTAACATGTTCCAGTATGGTAGTACCAAATGCCAGAGTGATTTCAAACACCTTTTCAAAAGAATTGTTCGAAGTGTCCATACAGCCGTCATCAATCTGTTATTTTACAGTTGTGTCAAAGTCAGGTCTCAAAGGCAGTAGCTTGAACAGGGAGGTCCAGACATCTCTGTCCACAGCCACCTCTTCTGGAAGGACTCCAAGGTCTTCCCTGACCAGCTGAGAGACATAGTCTCTCCAACATGTCCCATGTCTTACCCTGAGTCTCTTCCCAGTTGGATATGCACAAGAAAACTATCTAAGGAGGCGATCAGGGAACAGCCTTACCAGATGTTAGAATCACCTTTACAAGCTCCTCTGGATGTGGAAGAGCAATTATATGCAGTTCAGTTTATTTGTATAGCTCCAAGTCACAACATAAGATCTCAGGGCACTGTACAGAAACATTACATCATAAAATACAACTGGTAAAAGTTATCTGTCTAAGGAAGCCAGAAGATTGCGTTGAATCTTCACTTCATCTGAGTTGGGACAAAGGAGACAGAGGAAAGGAAAAACTCCCTTTTAACAGGAAGAAACCTCCAGCAGAACCAGGCTCAGGATGAGTGGCCATCTGCTTCAGCCGAATTTGAGAGGACAGGAAGTAGAAACAGACAAACATGGGTCCAGATGTACTTTCTGGAAAGACAAAAACACATGTAAAGATAATTACAAATACAAACAGGTAGAGAAGAGCAAGAAAAGACAGTATCAGAGTGAGGAAATGTGGTCATTTTGTCCTCCAGCAGTCTGAGCCTATAGTAGCAGTACTACTCCTAGTCTCTCCTGGAGAAATCAACTTCTCACCTGATCTCTGAGGGAGAGTCCAGCTACCATGAAGAGAAACCTTATTTGGACCTCCTGGATCCAGGATCTCATTCTTTCAGTCTCTACCAGAGTTCATGACCATAGATGAGGGTAGGAATGTAGACCAACAGGGAAACAGAGAGCTTCTCCATACAGCTCAACTCCCTCTTCACCACAACGGACCAGAACAGAGTATGCAACTGTAAGAGTTGTGACTCAACATTTGGAAGTACTCAAAAAAAAGTACTGGTTCTAGATTTGGAGAAAAAAAAAGTTGTATTGGTGCATCCATACAGTTGCCCAAAGGTATGGAATTGTCCCGACAGCTCAGTAAACAGAAGCTGCAGGCGAGGCTACAGAAAAGGTTGATCGCTGTCCATCAAAGCAACACTTCTGTCCATTCGTTCGACTTTTCCCCTCAAACATCTGTGGGGATCCTGTCGAAATGCTTGTCAGGTCATTCCCCACAAAGAGAAACGCCATTCAACCTTCAGCTGCTATCAATATTAAGGCCTTTGAATGGAGGCAGCTGACCTTTCTGAAATGTTAACGTGTTTCCGTGCTGAGGTGGAGCTCCAAGGGAAAGGGTGTGAAGGGTCGAGATGAGCTACAGAAGCAACGTATGAAACATTATTAAAGGGTATAAGTCTTTATGTCTGTTAGTGTCATAAAATCTGAATAGCTAGAGTGAAAGGGAACTGAGGACACTCCACACAAGAAGACCAGTGCTTTTATTTACACTGCAGCAATGTTTGGAACTAGACTGGATCCCTGGGGAGCAAGGATATCTCAATATTCTCAGGTCACTGGTATTTAGAGTCTTTACTCAGAATGTACAGTTCCTTACAGGTTAGTGGTGTTAGGTCCGTCTTGGTTCCAATCAATAACAGTCCAAGTGATGGTCCAGAGATCACTAGTGAGCATGCAGTAGGAAACACAGGAGAACAGCTGGAGCGCATAGGCAAGGACCTAAGTATTTGGTTTTGGTACATGTTTCACTGGATGTACTCAGGCAGTCACACTGGAGGAGTAATCACAAGTATTGATACACACAAGGCACAAGAGAGCACAAACCATAGGCGAGGCAATGCTCCAGTGTCGGATGAATGTCTTCTCAGCCTTAGATACGCCAGGAGTTCATTAGAGGATTGGTTGCAGCTGTCGGAGTAGAGTGACCTCTGGTGGACAAACACTGTAACTACTAAATTTAGATTATTTTTATGTGTCAGTCCTTGGACGTGTGGTTGTTGCACATTATCCGATCTCTGTTTTAGTTTAGGCTTCGGGTTTTATCCGTTTGCCTCACTGTAACTCTTTCCTCAAGGAAGATCCCAGGCCTCAACGTCTATGCGCAGATGCAGAACGAAAAAGAACAAGAAATGACGAGTCCAGCTGATTCAACAAAGGCCACGCCCAGCTCACAGCAGGACCTGGTGCCTTCTTTGGAGATCCTGGACACCGAGTTCAACTCACGGCCCATCGGTGAACACCGTCACGCTCATCTGTCGCTCACAGTCCCTTCAGTTTTTCACCCCACTGTTCTGTTTCACATGGTGTTGACACGACTCTCATTCTGTGCTTTCTGTTGTGTTCCTCAGTGAAGTGGTCCGGACCACAGAAGGACTGAACAAAGCCGAGCATGTGAAGCAGTACAGAGGATTCTGAGTGGTACAGTTAAACACACTGCCCTCCTCTGTGCTGCTGGGCTTCAGTCACTGCCAGAAAACATGAATAAATACAGCAAAGTACAGCTTCTGAAGGACACATCTGTTTTTTTTTTTTTTTTTTTTTTTTTTGTTTGTTTGTTTTATTTTAGATCTGCTGGATTTTAATGCACCATCTTAAACATCATTTCATCCTGTTTATCTTATTTATTTTTTGGTTGGTTTCCTGCCACTTACCACATATTATGATTTGTTTTTTGATTAATTTATTTGTGTCACTTAAAGGTTTTCTGTACACATTCCTAATGGTTTTTACAACTTTATCACATTTGAAGAGCTTTGAGTTTTCTTTAAATTCTCGTACAAATGTGCGTTTGATTTTATGTCAAATTGTTAAACATTTAGTTCAGTTTATAACAAAATATTTTTCTCAGTGCTGCTAACAATTTTACTGTAAAGTGCCACATTTCTTGAATTGTGCTACCACTTATAGTACTTACAGTATTTGATCCTACCACAGTAATACCGCAAAATACTATTACTCCAACAAAATGACAAATTCACACAACTTCCATTATTAACTTAAGCTTGAACACTGAATGCTCAGTGCCTAAACATCCAAAACAAATTTGTTTCAAGCTTATTTAGGATATAACATGCTAAATAAACTGGTAAAAAAAACTAACAAAAAAAGGACAAAAGATCAAAAACAACAACAAAAAAAAGTGTTTGATAAAACATATAAAAACAATATTTGTACAATAAACCATTAAAGTTATTAAACATATATGTTTCATATTAAAACTATATATAGGTGGTCCCCGACTTACGGTGCCATCGACTTACAGCAACTCGGACTTACGGCGCCACCCCCAGTGACGTCATCACACCTCACGTTGACTTTTTTATGCAGCATTTTATGGTTTTTTTTTAGGGTATTGTGTTAGCTAACTGCTTGGCAATACAGAAAAACGGCATTCTAACTACGCTGTTGTTGTGTTACATTGAAAAAAACGTGTTTAAAACGACGTTTACCGTTCTTTTTCTGACTTATGGTGAAAATCCGGAGTTACGGCCGCCACGTGGGTAGCACTCCGACTTACGGCAAAATCGGGTTACGAACGGGGCGTAGGAAAGGAACTCGTTCGTAACTCGGGGACTACCTGTATTTATTTATTTATTTATTTATTTATAAATGTATATGTATGCATTTTAAACCATTTTCACACCCTTGCAATATTCTAAATAATGTTTCTAAACTCTAAAGGCTCTAAAAGAGCAGAGCATGTCATGATCTCCACTCTCTCTGCCAGTTCTCTCGTCCACGCCCACTTCTCTGCTGCAGAGCAGAAATTGACATGCTGCTGGAGTGAGTTGCAAGTGTAGTAGGTGCTAAATAGTTTAAAATAATGTATTTTAAATAAAAAAAGTCCATGCTGATCGTGAGGCTCATCGATCAATCAGCCAATTGTGAGTCATGTCCAGTCTTACTTTGAAAAACCGTGAAAGAGCGAGTCCACGAAAGTTGAACCGCAAAGTAGTGAGTGACTACTGTACATGCAAGCACATTTTGCAGGAGTCACAGCTGGCTGTAGGTGCAGCCTGAGGTACTTCTAGCCGGAATATTATTTATTTCTCCCTAAAAAACTGGATTACGTGAAATTTAGGATGACAGGAAGGTTTATGAAATTACATTACATTAATCGTCTGCAGGATTGGATGTATGTAAAATGTAGACACAGAGAGCTCAAAATACAAAACTTAATTTTATTTAAACAAAACAATAAAAGCTGACAGAGCAGCAAACTTACAAATAACTCGAAATAATTTAGAGGAACACAGAGACAGCCCATGTCACATAAAGCTAAACACTGCACCACTGATGTGTGGAAGAGAACTGAATGATCCGGCTGGGCTGATGTGAAAGTAGAGACACCTGAGCTGAGAGCGGTTCAGGAACAGGTGAGAGTGGGCGAGTCCTGCTGACAGAGCAGGAACTGAACTAAAGAGGAGGAATGAATACTTGCACCGAAGGACACAGAGACACAGTGTACATACAATAGAGTGTGTGTTTGTGTGTGTGTGTGTGTGTGGGGAGGGGGGGGGGGGTGTCACAAGAATCACAAGACAAATAAGCAATAATAAAAACTAATGGACTAAAATAAAACTAACAAGAAAACATATCCTGACAGCTAATGGCTAGAAAATTAGTCAAACCAGAAGCTGAGAACAACCCAGCCCCACTCAAACTAAGGCATTAGATTATCTGTTCGTTAGAACTACCCGGTAGTAATATATATATATTTTTTTTTTTTTTCTTCAAACTGTGGCTGTTCAACAAGTGATCTACAACATTAGATACAGTTTTAATTGATTGTTACAAATTTACAGAATCACACTGTTAAGGTTCTTTTTGAATCGTGTCTCATGCAGTTGCCACATTCTTGCTATTTTTGTCTGATTTTTTTTCTACTTTGTGAAAAGTTCATGAAAAAGAACCTGTGATTCACATTTTATCCGTTTATTTTAAGAGCCATAAAGACTTGCACACACAACATTCAGAACATGATATATATATCTTCAAAAGCTAGTTTAAAAAGTAAGAATACCACAAAAATACCACTCGATAATTTCAACTGTGTTTCCAGAGATTATGCTCGTTATTCCAAAATTCTGTATATAGAATAGAAGTGTTTGTGAATCAAAGTCAGATGTTAGGGTGGTCTGTCAGCTTTAACCAAGGATTTTGTGGCATACAGAAAGAGAGCAGATGTTTAATTCCAGTCCTTCTGTGTGTCCTATGTGCCAAACCACTTCCTCACACTTTATTTTCAGAGCTCAGTCCAGACCTTAACCTAACAAGTTTCAGCCTTCCTCACTCAGGTTTATTCATCCAAAAAGCACATTTTTTGGACCGTTTTATTTGGCAGCCTGTCTTGTTGTTTGCCAAAGTCACAGCTCATATAATAAGTTTCTAAACAGTGAAGTGACGGAGCTGCCAGAATCAGAAAGTTCCAGCCTTTTCTTTTTTTTTTTTAAGTCTCACATTGTGTTTTTCTTCTTTGCTTGACGTCTACAAGCTTTCATACTTTTTGTGTCATTGTTTGACGATCACTCGGATCCTCCGACAAATCCCTGTCTTAGCTGTACCCACACATACTGGACTGCACACACACAGGCAGGGAGCTTCTTATGCTACTTTCTTCTTTCTGTTTCCAAACTGGTCTGATTGTGACTGGTTTGACCTGAACAGGTGGTCGTAAAGGGCTCTGTGGACGAAGTGCTTGATCTTACAGCAGAAGTCATGTTGATTTTAGTTCCTGGTCCAAAATGATTGATGGGGAAACTGTTGGCAGGTCGGCCGCTGTGCCGTAAATACTGTGTAGAGCCGATGGTTACCTTTTTCGTCTGATGGTATTGATGGTTTCAGGATGGGCTGTGCTGAGGCTGGAACTCCTTTCTGTCAGTCATAAAGAGCATTGAGGGGAAAATGTGTGCATGCACACACACACAATTGCTCATTACTTATAATGCTCTGTGCACTTTTTTTTAAAGGCTGTAAACTTTTAGCCAAGGACTACAGTCACATTAGATCACATTCATGTTCATTCAAATTTTATTTATACAGGTTAGTCTCACTGAGCCACGTGAACTCATTGACAAGAGAAACCTGTTTTAAACACAGAACACAGATGAGGTACAGACAGCAATGGACAATCATATAAAAAGCATATAAAATGAAAAGTAAATAGAAAAATAATGATATAAAAACAAAACTGAAACAGCTACATTATAAAGAGATGTAAAAAAAAATACTAAAAACAGGAACATGTCTGTGATGGTTTTTGCCATGAACTTAGCAGTTGTTTAAAATCCCTTAGAGAGGTCAAGGCCGAGAGCTTCAGATCTTTTTGCAGCATGTTCCAGGAAACAGGAGCAGAGTAGGAGAAGGCGCTTTTGCCAAGTTTGGTCTCCAATGAGGGAACACTGCAAGTAATAATGTCCTGTCTCACACAGTAACTTAAAGGAGGAGATGTATGGCAACAGACCAAGGAGTGATTTAAAGATGAAAATGTACCAGTGGGAGAGTCTCTGTGAAATTAATGATAACTAATTGACCAGTGAATACAGGGTGCAGTGATGGGTACAGTTGTTACAGCCAGTTATGAATCTTACCATGATAGACTGTGTCCAACATCTGCAGTGTGCTTGTAGGAGCATTCATGTAGATAATGTCACCTTAAGGAGGGATGTAGCAGTTACAAGATGTTTCCTAGCATTCAGAGTTCGACAAGATCTATTTCTGAAGAAAGAAACCCAGTTTCAGTTTCTTTACTGCTGGTGGAATCAAACACTCAACTCCCCCATTGAAGGACAACTGTTCAAAGTATTAAGATTAATTATCTTAGTCTTCTATTTTTTAATAAATTTGCTATTAAACTAAAAACTTTTTTTGCATATTATCGTAATGGGGTGTTGTGCGTAGAATGTTGAGGCGTTTATTTTATTACAATTTGGAATAAGGCTGTAGCATAACAAAATGTGGAAAAAGTGAAGCACTGTGAATGCTTGGTGTTCTCCTGCACTCTCGTGTTTTTCCTCTTTGTGTCAGCTCCTGTCTCACCTGTCTGTAACCCCCCCCCCCCCCCCCCACACACACACACACACACAGGTGTTTTTAATTCTGTCTCATCAGTGTCCTGTATAAAGTCTGCGTCCTTTCACTCCTCCTTTGTTCAGACATTGTCCTTCCAAGGCTTCATGTTCTGTGTCTGCTCCGTTTGTCGGTTCATCTCCTTCAACAGAAGTTTTTGTTGCCCCGTCAGTTCTTTTTTTAATTTTTTTAATTTTTTTGTGTAAAAATTTAAGTAATTATTATTTTTTTACTCATGAGTTTCCGGCCTCCACCTGCATGTGGGTTCAACCAAACAGCAGAATCATGTTGTTATTGTTATGATTATTATCGTTATTATTATTTTTTTATTGTTATTATTGTTATTATTGTTGTTTATTATTATTGTTGTTATTATTGTTATTATTGTTGTTTTTAATTATTATTATTTTTTATTTTTTTTAACTGGTCCAAAGATAAGCTTTTCTGCTTTTTGTTGACAAATTTTGGTTAATTTAGTGAGATTTATTTTCAGACTTGCTTAGATTGTTTTTTGGATTATTATTCTTTGCTTACTTTGAAATCCAATCCAAATCCAGAGCAATGTTTTGTCTCCCTGATTACTGCCTATGAGTCTAAATAGTTTAAATGAAAAAGACAAGATATAAGACATGCAAACATTGAGTACACTGAGGAGTCCTCTGTGTGTGGCCACATTGGATTTGTTTCAACAGGAAATAAAATATAAACATTGTTACTAACAGACAAGCAAATAGTGCTTAGCCGGGGTTTTCAGTTTTTTTCTCAAACACATGGGAAATCTCAGGCCTGGACCTAATTTCTGCGACTTACAAGACATCATCTTTTTTAAATATTTCAGTCACGGGTACACAAACTTTCAGTCTTTTTCCAATTTAGAAGAAAATAAATACTGAACGTGCAGACCTTGACTAAAGTGTTTTTTATTAGTGTGCAGTCACAGTGCATCCACATTGCCGATGGTTTGGTAGCTTTAACACTTGTGTGCAGATGTGTGGGTTTACCCTTATAACACTGAACAATGGAGTACAGAGAAAAAGTGGGAACAGCTTTTTTTTAAATAAAAGAAAGAATAAAAACACTAGTTGCAACCATGTTTTATGGCCTCTAGTATAGGACAAAATAACATGGATTGAATTAATTCCAGCTCTGAATTTATGAGCATAAAACAGCGAGGATGTTGCAACTTTTCTTTTTGTACTGTTTGATCTCTAACTTCTACATTGCAATGATGCATGTGCATGGCTCAGTACTGTAGCAACAGAGATAATGCCTCTCTATGTTCATTTTTACGATAAATACCACAGACCAGATTACACAGTACAGCTGGAGAGACCTTCTCTTAATAACCAGCACCTTTCCTCTGAAGCGCTAAGTACGGTTTATAAAGGCGGCAAGGTCACAAGTTATCATCACTTTACTTTGCAGGACTTTTGATAACATCTCTGTAATGGTACAGTAAAACCAAAGCAACGCTCCAAACGTAGATGGAAAATTACAGTTCATCGCAGAGTTTCCAAAGGGTGATATCCTGCACTTTTCACAAGTTTAAACCTATTGTCAGTCAGATGCTCCACTCTGATGCATTTGTCCAATATGTCAGGTTTGGTCATGAATAAATTGGAATTATGACTAAATTATGTGGAAATTTTTCAAAATTTTAGGCTAATCTGCCCTACAAAATTTACACTGAAGCCCACATTTGAGAAATGCTTGGTCTTTAAATGTGGTTTCATATCAGATCAAATAATAATAATAATAATAATAATAAAGTGTGTTAAATAATGTGAAATACATAAGCACATCTTTAAATAAAAGGTTTTATATGTGTCTAAAACATGTTGCCAACAAAGAGTGAGAAATCCAAAGTCACATTCATACATTGCTCAGACTGATTTGAATTGAGCTGTGAGGGGAGGCAGGGAATGTCTGTGCCTCTGTGGACTAATAACAAGGACTACCCGGTACTTTCCATGACTGAGCTCTATTAATAAAATACATTCATCACCTTTCATATGCTCTTATTCACTTGTTTCTTTAAACCAGCCTAAAGTTGTCTTCCCAGCAGTTTTGGGAAAAAAGAAAGGAAGGTAACAATCTTCACTTTTGCCTGAAAGCAACTATTGTTTCATGTTTAGTAAAACTAAATGTTTAACACTTTTATTTTAGATGTAAAACAACCAGAACCAACCAACCACCTGCAGTTACTAAAAATTTTGTATCAACATGGAAGATTTAGTTCATCATCAGCAGCGCTTAAATGGGGGGTACCGCAGGGGTCCATCCTCAGTCCCTTTCTATTTTCTTTACACCTGCTGCCACTATGTGCTATATTGTACAGAAACACGACGTACTCTTTCACTTCTACACGACAACTGTCAATTTTACTTTCACCTAAGACTCAATGGTACGCGCTCTATTCAACCTCTGCTTGACTGCCTGGCTCACATCAGAGACTGGATGGCTTTAAATTTCTTATGTTTCAATGAGAAGAAGTCTGAAGTCATGTTGTTTCCTCCCAATGACACAATCAACAACCACTGCATTGACCTTTCCGCTCTAGCTAGCCCCATTAGAGAAACAAAGAGCCACTAATCTGGGAGTGATAATGGATCCTTCCTTGAAACTCAACAGTCATGTAAACATGATTGTTAGACACTGTTTTTTTTTTCCCAGCTGAGGCGACTGTCTAAGCTGAAGCCCATATTGTCCAAAAATAACCTGGAGACAGTAATACTTGCTTCCATAACGTCTAGGCTCGATTACTGCAACTCGCTTCTGTTTGGCATTGGTCTGACCTCCATTGCACGACTGTAACTGGTCCAAAATGCAGCATCCCGATTTTTAACCAGTACAGGCAAAAGAGAGCACATTACATCAGTTTTGGCCTTCCTGCACTGGCTTCCGGTTCACTTTCATATCCACTTCAAAATACTCTTGTATGTCAATAAATCACTGAACAGCTCTGCACCCTCTTATCTCACTGATTTGTTGCAGCCTATGTCCCACCGCGTTCTCTGAGGTCAGCGGACCAGTTGCTTCTCACAGTTCCAGGAACCCATCTTAAGCGCAGAGGTGACAGGGCTTTCTCTGTCGCAGGTCCAAGACTTTGGAACAAGTTACCTCTGCTTGTCAGACAGACCCCCTCCCTCACCATTTTTAAATCCAGCTTAAAAACACACTACTATTCCCTGTCTTTCAACACTGTATGATTTGTGTCGAACCTGTATGCATCACACTGTGTTAGTCATTATGTTATTCTCTGCTATTATTTTGTTTCTATATTTTGATTTTACATTAAGTGGTGCTGTGTGCTTTGCCTGTTTGTTTCTGTTTGTACAGCATTTTGGTTGGCCCTGTCACTGTTTAAAGTGTTTTATAAATAAAATGGTATGGTACGGCATGGTATGGTAAAACTTGCAGCAGCTGTTCATAAGTACATGAACAATGCACAAGTTAACTTTCTGGAACAGTTGAGGCAACGATACAATATTCTGATGTTGTACAATTTGTTAATAGAATGGACATGTTCAGAAGATGTTCATTAATCATGCCAACCTTTAGAGACACACTCTGATGTTGAACGCTTTCTCTTTAAGTTACTTCAGACCGAAGTGGCAGATAAAGCGTCAAACACTAAAACGTCAACATAGAAACATATTGTTCTTGTTGGCTTGATGCATATTTTTGTCTGATTGAGGGTTTTTTTTTTTTTTTTTTTGGTGTTTTTGTTTTTTTTTTTTGTTTGTTTTTTTTTCCGAAAACCACTGTGGTCATGAGTCACATTGGCTTTTTGATGGCTGCCTTTAGCTTTGTACATGTGTTCTTTAAACTTGTGTTTCAAACCACTGTAAATGCATAAAATTAAAAACAAGACTCACAGCAACTTGCTTGTGTTTACTTGGTAAATTCTGTTGCCTAATTTTCCTAGTTGTATTTTGGCTGAGTTTGCCTCCTGCGGACTGCGTCTTGTTTAAATTCCTCTGAATGCAGCTTGAGAATGCGAGGCATGCTCATTTCAGGGACGTCTGTCTGCGAGGTCATCAGCCTGGCACCTTTATGACCTCTGACTTGAGCTCTGTTTGGCCATTTTATCCACTTTCATCATAGGGAAGGGGCTGTGGACAGCATGCCTGTCTGTGCAGAGCATTTATCTTCCAACAGGGAAACAGAGACAGGTGTGGACCTGCTTACTTGTGCAACATTCAACACACATAGTTTTGGCAAATTAACATTTTGTGGAAACAGATGGTGACTTTATGACAAAGTAAATCATTTGGGCACAAATGTGCAATGTTCTCAGAATTTTAAGAGTATCCTGGCCGAGCCTTTTCATGTGTTTGTGGATTTTACGCCGTTTGGTTTGAGTTCCAGTCAGCATGCTGTGAGTCAGGAATGCTAGGCTTGTGTTATGTGACAGCATCAACAGTGAATGTCATATTTATTAAGTCGGCACAGATGGCTCCTGAGACATGAAAAGAGATCCACTCCCCACCCCTTAATTCCTCTGTGGGTGGTTTGTACGGTAATTAGCTACAGGTGAGCTGAAAACAAGGACCCATTGTGGTTAACCTAATTCTCAGCTCATATTCTTGGATGATTTTTTCTTTAGAATCATCTGCTTTTCTGATATGTTACTCAATCTATGTTACTCAATCTTGGAAGTAAGAAATAAGTCCTGAACTGAAGAAAGTTATGGCCTAACAATTTTTTTCCCCCATGAAAGTCATCTTCTTTCTTTTTTCACTGAAATGATGAATGCTTATGTTTTTATTAATAATGTCGAAATAGCCCCTGCACAACCATTGCCACATTTATAAGATGTAGAGATCATTTGAGATGGGAAGTCCTCAGCCTCAAAACCAATTTCTGTTCACACTTGTGTTTTTTCCCCACCTGATCTATATGATGTTAGTCAGTCATATTTTTCGTACTTTTGACCGTACATGTAATGAAAACTGCAGTTTTTCACATACCACAGTCACAAATGTTGAACTGTTATCATTTTGTATTCATTGTACGTATTCTTACTAAGGTTTTAGAAAAACTGATAAGCTCCCAAGTCAAGAAGTATTTGGATTATTTTAACATCTTACCTCCCCATCAATCTAGTTTCAGGAGAGAAAAACAGAACAACGACTGCTTCACTGAAGGTTTTTAATTATGTTGTTGAAGCTTTGGATGCTAAGGATTATGTGCCGCACTTTATTTAGACCTATCTAAAGCTTTTGACTCTGTGGACCATGACATCTCATGTCATAAGCTCTCAGAAATTGGTTTCTCAGACCACACTGTTGGCTCGTTCTCTAATTATCTCTCAGATCTGAGTGTTCAAAATAATGGTACTTCTTCCAGTTATCTAACTGTTAACAATGGTGTACCACAAGGTTCAGTCTTGAGACCCACCCTCTTCATCTACAGAAGTAATGTAGGCCGGATCATTCCTGATGCATCCTTACATTTCTATGCCAACGACACAGTAGTTCATTTTCGAGCTAGAACAGTTGCTAAGATTTTCCAGCTTACACAGTCTGCTTTCAACATCCAGTCAGATTTGTTCCATCTCAAACTGGTGCTAAATGCTGCTAAACCCAAAGGGATGCTTTTTTCAAACAGCAAGTCAGTACCAGCAGTCCTTCCTTCTATTTTAGCTTTGAATGGTGTCCCTATTGAGTTTGTCAATTCTTATAAATACTTGGGTATTTTGGTCGATTCCCATCTCTCATTTGAGTCTCATGTCAAAAACTTAAAAAAAAAAAAAAATAAATAAATAACTGAAAGTAAAACTGGGTTTCTTTTTTAGAAACAGATCCTGTCTAACATGGGACGCTAGGAAACTCCTTGTAACTGCTACATTCCTCCACTCCATTGACTACAGTGATAATATTTATAATATTTACAGCTCCTGCAAGCACTTCGCACGCTGTTTATCACGATGTGATAAGATTCATTACTAGCTGTAACTACCATACCCATCACAACACCCTGTATTCACTGGTTAACTGGTCATCATTAACTTCACACAGACTCTCACTGGTACATTTTCATCTTTAAATCACTCCTTGGTCGGCTGCCTTTGTGTGGCGGCTGTGGCTGAGTGGTTAGAGCAGTCATCCTACAAAGCAAGAGTTGGGGGTTCGATTCCACCACCAGTCACATGCCGAAGTGTCCCTGGGCAAGACACTGAATCCCTCATTGCCTCTAACGTGTGTCCCATCTGTCTATGAATGTGATAAAGTACTGATTAATCTTTGTATAGATCTAGTAGAGTGCTGTAAGAATGAGTAAATGAGGGAACGGATTACAGTATAGTGTAAAGCACTTTGAGTATCTTCATAAGAAAGAAAGATGCTATATAAGTACAGTCCATTTACAATTTACCGTATCTCCTCCTATATGTCACTCTGTGAGTGTACAGTCTGCACTCTCAGGGCATAATTACACACAGTGTACCAGTGAGGCTCGAATTTGGCAATGTGGCCTTCTCCTACTCTGCTCCCGTTTCCTGGAACACCTTGCAAAAAAGATCTGAAGCTCTCGGCCTTGACCTCTCTAAGGGATTTTAAACAACTGCTAAGTTCATGGCAAAAACCAACACAGACATGTTCCTGTTTGTAGTATTTTATATCCATTTAAAATGTAGCTGTTATTGTTTGGTTTTAATTTTATTTCTTCCATTTACTTTTTCATTTTATAAGCTTTTTATATGATTGTCTATTGCTGTTTGTACCTCATCTGTGTTCTTTCTTTAAAACAGGTCTCTCTTGTAAATGAGTCCTCGTGGCTCAAGGAGACTAACCTGTATAAATAAAGTTTGGATGAATGAAAGTTTAATTAGGGTCTCATATGCTTACAAATAGAGAATAGTCATAATTTAGACTTAATTACAGTATGTTGTTTTGCACTGCAGACATTTATCTACAAAATACAGGATTTTAAAAGCAGCTATGATTTTTTAAATATAGTTTCATATAATATGCTTAAAATTTTAAGTGAATTTGTTCCTGTTCAGGTTACAAAGATGTAGAACAAATATGGGTTCAGAGTTATCCAAGCCTTGATCTTGAAATGCCCTCAAGAGTGCTCTGAGTTAAAAGAGTTCATCTAAATGTAAAAGTGTAAGGTAAAAACTTTAACATCTGATGCAGCTTTTCCTTTTGTTATTTAAACCCACTTCTCACTTTTGAACAGGGTCACACATATCAGCCGATATTTGCTTAAAAAACATGTTCCATGCATCTACTTTATAGAAGTCCAGCCACTTTTTAACATACCAGCTTACAGATGTGATTTCTACCAAGTTCACAAGTTGGCATGTGTGTTCACACACTCCGATCAGCAAACCTATGTAAAAAGCCAGGGAAATGTGTTTGGACCCCCCTGCTGTGGCCACAGGGATGGGTTTTTCAAGCCGTACTCAGGGGGGCAAGAGTTAGTGTGCTGAGAAAAACTCTGAAAGCTTTTCTGATAACACTTCCTCAGAGGATTTATTTTCCTTTTGTGTCATTGGATTATGTGCAGAATGTATTTTTGCCGTGCGCACCAATAAATCTGAAATATTACTGCTGTCACATTCAAGAACTCTTTGCCAAAATGTCAGAGTAGGAGAAAAGTGTGAGTGTGCATTTGTACTGATGTGCAGTATATCTCTGCACAGTTGGACCTTAAAGCATTTTTTAAGTCGTTCATTTGGTTTCCAGCTATTATGAGAATTCCTTCTCTCCACAGTAAAATTTCCAACCCATTTTAGATAAATACGTATGTCGAACAGTTTGAGAAAAGTTAAACAGCTTTGCTTAATTTCCTTTACGTGTTAAATAGTATTTGTACCGTTTGGCCTTTGAAAAGCAGTTGAATGTTGTTTACTGGTAAATCTTGTAAATCACTGTGTAAATCTACTGGTATATCACCTTTATCAATAAAACAAAGATCATGATATTGACAATACTAGTATAAAACAAACATTTAAATTAGGGATGCACAATATTGGATTTTTTGCCATATCCGATATGACAGTATGTCCAACCTTATTTGGCTGATAACCAATACCAATACCGATATATTGCCCCTAGACCTACTTACAGAGACTACATACCGGTAGCTTTCTCTGCTGTGGAATTAAAATACTACATTATTCTGCATGGTCTTGTCAGTTTGGCCTGCTATCAAATGCAGATTCTAAAAAGGAGTCTGAAAATGATGTAACACCAACTTGGATTATGTTTAATGTCAACTTTATTCATGACATTTACTCTCTCTAACACAATGACAACACTTGAACAGTGCACATTTGTAAATTTTCGCAAATCTAAACTCAACCTGTTCACAAGCGGCAAGTGAAAAGTGCATAGTGCATTAATAGATATAGACAGTTTCTTAAAAAAAAAAACTCAACTTAAAACAGAAGCCTTTTATATCTGTGAGTTATTTTGGTGGAATGTCCAATGTCCGATATTTAACTGTATCGCTGATATCGTCCGATACGATACCATGCAGATAATATCGTGCATCCCTATTATTTTAACTTGTGTTTTATGAAACCTAAAGTTTCACCTTTTCTATCTGCAGCCGAGCACAAGAGAGCGTCCGGCTGCATTGGTTCTAGTTGTGATCCCAGCAGGGGAACCAAGTGAGTAGCTCTGGGAAGTTAGTACCACTATAAGTGAGGAAATTCTACCGAGTCAGTACACAGGAAAAAGAGGTTTATTTTCTGGCTCAATAGACCCACAGCAGCTCACACTTATGTCCTTAAACACTTGAAATGTCTCTGTGTGGTGTACCTTACTGTTATGTGGGTAGATTAGTCACAGCTTGCAAAATACCAGCAGCTTCAGATGCACATAGTTCATAAAATCTCCCATACTATCTCCCATCTTTCATTGTTTGATTTAGCTCTCTGACAAAAGATGGCTTCATTACCTCCTCAGCAGGCTGAATGTGAAGTTTTGCACAGGAAACTCTCCTTCAGGGTTTTCAAACTCTCTGTAATGAGTGGAAAATTCAGCTGACACCAAACATAAATATTGTTTAAGATGACATTTCTGTCATGGCTGCTCAGTCATCGTCATCAGTAAGATTTTTCATTGGCATGGAAAATTCAATTTGAGAACACATCAGTGAGAAAGAGCATATTATAAACAACTGTGCCAAATTAAAATTTAAGATATTTGTTGACTTATAAGGGGTTCAAAAAGTTAATTGTGTTTATCACATCTGTAACTGATCTTCTGATGTATTTATTTTTTTCCACTCCAATCTCCTGTACTAATGATTAGATTACATGATGAGGAAATAGATTTTTAATTTCTTTGTGGTATGTTCTCAGCAGACATGGTGAAAATAAAGATGCAATGAATGCTGCTATTGTTTACTGGGGCACACATTGTCTCACTCACACATAGACGCTGTTTTCTCTGATTGTGTAGGTCCTCCTGAAGACAAACACATTTGTATGCTTAAGAGTTAACAGTTAAACACCACATCATGCTTATCATTTTGTCTTTTTAAAGACTGGTGCCTTTAGAGGCGAGTGGGGAAGCTGAGTGTGTCCACACTCATGCTGACCTTTGACCCTTGTGCGTGGGAGGGTTGGAAATGTTTCCTTCAGATGTGCTGCTTCTTGTAATATTTGTCTCAGATGGCAAATCTCCAAATTTCCACAAGGTTTACAGCGAAAAGGAGTGAAAGGTTGATGATGTGACTGTTTTTCTCTTGTGCTGTTTTCTCTGATAGTTGTGACGTTTCCGCAGACTTTCTAATTCTGTATAATCAAAAAATAGTTTCATATTTTGCTTAGTTTGATGGGTTTCTACTGCTTCATTTGGACATTTAGGAGGTGTTTCTGCAATATTGTTCTCACTAACAACTCCAGTTTGTAATGATACTATGTCCTAATCAGCGTAAAACAGGCTCACACCCTCTAACATCTGGCTTTTGTCTTCAGTTGGAAATAGTATAATCTGCATTTATTCCCTGATCAAATGTCACCGCTTTAGTCACAACACATTGTTTTCTCTGGCTCTGATAGACTGGAATGCAGACATTATTCAGACACACGCACAAGTTACTGTAGTCAGAAAAGGACATCCTGTTTTTGGTTAGCTTCTGACACTTTTTTCTATCTTGGCCACAAGTTTTATACATAAAATCTACGTTTGGTTTATAAAGGAGGGTGGG
>JARVGV010000861.1:17803673-17815350 GCA_031762435.1 Hypsolebias longignatus
TTGGGGGATGCCTGAGAGAGATTTGATGGTTTTCCAGAATTTTTTAGGGTCGTTTAGATTTTTGGAGGTCTGAGTTAAGAAATAGTTACATTTTGCAGCTTTGATGGCAGTTGTGCATGTATATTCCTCAGCTGCCGAAAATTCAACCAATCAGTGTCTGAGCCTGATTTTCTCGCTGAGGCCCAAAAGTCTCTCTTGTGCAGGAGAGCTAGTTATTTACCTTGGTATTCAGTTTGTCGCCTGCTCCTTTTGAAGGCAGCAGCTTCTCTGTGGTGGAGTTCCTGTTCCTTCTCACGACAGCTGAGTGCTCAGAAGCGCAGCAGAAATGTTGACACCACCTCCTGTTGCTCAAGAGAGAAACCACAGAAACATTGGTGACCAAACTAAAGCTGCTTTCTTGAACCTTCAGTTCACAAGAAAAGGCACCGTAGTCTAACTTCACACACAATCACAAATGCATCATAATAAAGAAAATAAATCATTCATATTTAATTTAACATTACAGATACTGGTGGACTTTTCAACCAGATAAGACCTGACTCTCAAACAGCCTGATGCATTTTTATATAGAACAATTTGCAGCATAAAACATTTCTCATCTATGTTTTAGATTTGGTCACATTTATTGGTTGTAACACACAAGGCCACAACAAGAGCACAACAAATAGTCCTCACAACTGATACTTGGTGTTAGCAGACTATTCTGTATGGAAATCCATTTCTGTCACTCCAAAGAAATAAAAACTGTCTAATTAGGAGATACTACTGTATTTCAAAATTATGACACGTTATTTCAGAATGATGAAATACTATCTCGTAATTATGGCTTAGCATGCAGGACTTAGCATTTCATTATTATAATATGTTAATACATAATTATAAGATGCTAGAGATGAAATTTTTTCATCAAAGTAAAAAAAAAGGGTGGTGGTGGTGGGGGGGGGGGTGTTCCATATTCCAGTAAATCAGGCTACAAGTCTTATTTTTTGTTACATCAATGATGCAGTATCACAGTAGCAATACATGTTTTTTTTTTGTCAGAGAGGTAACTTGCATTTTTTGCACATTTCTGTGTGCACTTTTTTGAACAGTCTAATCAACAAAAAAATCAACTTGGCAATTTTACAATTTGTATGTTTGTCATTATTTAATACAGGGAACAACACCTAACTTCTTGAATGTTTTGATGGCAATCAGTGTAACAAGATGTGAAAGTTTCTGTTCCAGATTTTGCGCCGCTCAAGGTGGCTGCACGTTGGAGTACCTCTCTTACATTCATTCTGACATTTTGCTTTTGAAAACTTTATTTCCTCTTTTTTCCGGATGTAATTTATTTATTTATTTATTTTGATGATTACTTCCTCTGGTATCAGGTGCTGTGCCGCTAAAAGAATTTTTACTGAAGCCTTTTTTTTTTTTTACTTGTGAACATTTGTTATGATGCATAACCATGCCAACGAGGGGGGTTTCTACAACCAGGAGCAGCTGATTAACATCTCAAAAGCTTAAATAATACCTTAACTACAGCCCCAAATCCCAATCGAGTTGAAAAGGAGGCACCATGGATGCATTCCCGTCTACCTGGAGGCTGTGCTCAAGTGCTTCACTGCTGAGATCTTGGAGGTAGTGAAAAACGTGGCTCGTGAAAGTGGGAGGGCCAAGATCGTACCCCAGCACCTGCAGTTAAGTCTGCAGCGACGAGGGGCGCGACAGGCTGCTGGGAGAAATGGCCAACGTTCTGGGAGGAGTTTTGCTCGGCATTCCTGCTGCCCAAGAGGACAGAGAGGTCTGCTGGGTCTGGGTGGACGCATTGGAATCTGTAGCCAGTTTCTTCAGATCCGCTGTGGGATGGACTGCTGCAGATCCTTCTTGCCCACAGCCATCAGAATCTATAACAACTCAAATTAACCCAGGATGATGAGCTACAGCAATTAATTTCCCTTTGGGATTAATAAAGTATTTTTTGAATTTAATTTAACTGAATGTGTTTTTTAAGAATGACTTATCAAGAGTTTTAGTAGAGGTTTAATATTTGTACTATCAATATAGGTGTGGAGAAGTGTGTCACTCCACCAGTACACGGCAGAAGTTTGACCTGCCGAGCCAGTCTACTGACACCTCAGCAGGGGTGAGAGCCGTGCCACTACATTCAGAGGAAGACTACGCTGTAGCAGCTGAGGCTCAGTCTGACTCAGGTTAGCTGTCCTTCCTGTGTTGATGAGTTGCCACAGCTGTGCTGCTATTTATAAAGCTGCCCTTGTTGTCTCTGATGCCCTGAAGTGCTCGGACCAGAAGGGGGCAGAGCCCTCAGAGCCGGAGAGTTCAAAGAACTGACCCTCTAACCAACAAATGCATTTTCATGCATAGGAAAAATAAAAACATTCAACATTTCCATTTACTTCAGTGTATGGGTTATTATATTTTATGACAAAAGCACAGCAAAGAATAGGACACGGGAACAATGACACTAAAGAATGGGGGTTTCTGATGAGCTTGAATTACATTAGTTGGCTGGTTCATGCAAAAGACTCTGTTCTCTTTTATTGTTTTAGTTTCAATACTTTTGTTAAATTGTCTAAACCTCAAGTGCTTTTGTTGCAGATTTTTAAAAACGCACTCATGCTCTGAAAGGAACGCTTGATAATTTTTCAACTTCTTTCTATTCCAGTGACACAGCGAGTCTCAGGTTGCAGTTTTGAGTTTTAGCCCAAGCTTTGACCCTTCCGTTGGGGGTTTCCCAAAACCTTAACTCCTCTTGCTGGACACTGCTGAAAGTTGGCAACTTTTACTACTTTATTGTATTGTGACATTTATCAAAGCAGCCTTTTTGAACACTGCTGCGCTAATGCTGCTTTGGGATTAATGAGTTTTTGTGTGCCATTTTCCCAAAAGAAATCTGTACAGTACTTGTATTTATTTTCTGCCAGTTTGCTCAGTGAGTCAGCAGCAGTGCACAAGTCATTAAATGAGGCAAAATATGTCTGCAGCACAGTTTTTATTTACACTCGTGTACAGTGACACAGGCAGTTTCTTATTTTTTGCCAAACAATGATGCATGCTGAAAGCTTGAGTATGACCTCTGATGTGAAGAGGCTCTAGTTTCCAATGGCATGTGACCATGTGGTTTTATGTTTCAGGCCGATGAGATTTCAGCCTGTCTGTCCAAGTCTGACCAGAAAGGCAGCAACACAGTAGGTTGGGTATAATTCGAGCGTAACAGAAAGGAATCTGATGTCTCTCTCTGCTGATAAGTCAGGAATCCAACAGGAAGATAACAATGTCTGCATCTGTTTTTAGAATTCAGTCCACCCAACCACAAGTGTCCAAAGTTTCAAAGTTCAACCATACATTTATTTTTAAATAAATGGCATGCAAGCTGTATAATAATTAGCGTAATAAATAAAAGAAGGTACCAAATGAGTGCTAAAACACTTCAAACAAATAGACCATCAGAAAGTGGTCCAGCTGTGACGTTGACCTGGATGGGCCCTTGTGCGCATGCGCGCTCTGGGCAACAGCTGAACGTGCTGCAGGCTCGCGCCGCAGGGGAGTAACGGTACTTTTATGGGAACGCCTCATCGACCCCCAGTCGAGCTGTAGCAGCTAGCAGACGCTCATCGCTCAGGTCACTGCTCTGGGTTTTACTTTTTTAACTTCTGGCACTCCTCAAAGTACTATAGTTAAGTACTAGTACTACCGTAACGGGGAGCACAACACCTCACTGAGTAGGTAAAGTATTTTTTTTTTTTAATTTAACTATCACGTAAACTGATATTTAGCATAGCTAATAGTTACGGTGTAAACTGCACTTAAAAATAATCTGGATTCATTGTTTTCTTTGTTCAACCTGTCGCTGTTGTATTGTCCAACATAAACTATTAAACATGTAAAGTTTATACAAACTGCTTTGAGTGTGTAAAACTCGTGTTTTGTAATGATTTATTATGCTAGCTGTGTACAGAAATAGCTAGGACAGCTCTTTTAAAACCTAAAAAAGTTCCACTTATCTTTTGTTATTGTTACATTAAAAGCCATTCATTGTTTCAGTCCATTTTTAAGCCAGATTCTCTGGGGAATACTTCATGTGTGACTACATTATATAATTGAAATACAGTATTCATTTCCAAGCTCATCCTTAATCAGTAAACAATGTACAGTAATTGTGATTCAGATGACTGTGTACCTATTGTAGAGACTGCTTTAGTAAAATGGCTTGTTACATCCCCATGTTATTCTGTGCTTGCTGTCACCTTGTATTCATCTCTGATTTATATGAATGAAAGTGGACGAAATAAATAAAGATGCCAATATAACTTGAGCAGGCAACTTGTCTCTGGTAGATTTAAGTGACTGAACTACAGTGATTTCTTTCATCTGATGGTGAATTCAAAAATTTCCTGTAATTCTGTTTTCCAAAACTCAACCCACCTAGAATATTCAGCATATTGAAAACTGACCATATTTAATGTCATAACATTAGCCTTCATATGTTGATAGTAGGTTACACTGAAATAGCTAAGCTTGTGTTTAGCAGCATTCCGCCACAATATGATCATCACATCCTGAATAGTAAAGGTATTTGTGTTTGTTAATAACGGCAACTTCTTCCAGTGTGGGATGATTAGTTCACACAGCTTTCTTTCACTTAGCTTCAAGCCTGGCCATTTTGTCAAGGGTCTGCAGGGGCGACATGTGGGTGCCAGCTTCATCTTTGTCCAACTGCCTTCCACTTATCAGAAATAGCTATGATCACATGTTCTGGACTCCTAAGTGGGCTATAAATAGGAGTCAGCAAACTTCCACTGCACACTTTCCTGACATAATGAGAAGTCAAACTATGTTTTTCGCCCCTAACCTTGAGGTCAACAAGTCCCCTGTTTCTCTGTAAATAGAAAAAAAAGTAATTTAGAGTAATTGTGAGAAATAAGCAATATTCTTTTAAACTGTTGTACTGTTGGCACTTTTTCAATATAATTTGAAAAGAAAATAGAAGCGAATGATGCAGATATGCAGCAATCTAAAGTACAGAAAACTACATGGCATCAAAAATCAAAAACGCAATTAATATTGTGCTCAAAATCTTAAGAAAGGACTAATTTTTGTTTGGTAATTAGATTGTTTTCTAGTATTGTAATGTCTGGTAACACAAGGAACACATAAAAGAAGAAAAACAAAAATCTCAATTTTTTTAATGACTTAATAAATGTGCATAAGTCATCAGGAACACTTTTATATATAGGACATCTTTTTATCCTTTGAAATGAAAGGTATTGTTTTCTTAATGTTGCCATGTTTTCATTGTCGTCCTAACTTGACATGTCCCTTTTGATTTGCAGGTAAAATTATAACAGAGCCTGTTAGTCAGCTTGTCGTTGCAGCAGAAATATGACGGAGGTGGCGCAGGTTGCAGCCTTGGATGCTCATGACAGTGAAGAAAACACAGAGGACTATATGGGGCAAGAAGAAAATGATGCAGAGGAAAGAAGTGAGAGCGAAAATACAAAAGCTCACCATGAGGATGATGAAACAACCAATGAAACTGAGAAGATGCACCTTAATGGTGTGGAGAACAAACAAAACTGTACAAGAGAGGAAATTGATGGATCAGAGGATGTTAACGAAAAGTCACAGGAGAGCCTAGAACCTGAGACAAATGATACAGAGAATATTTCTGATGTTGCACTAAAGAAAGAGGTGAGGCAGAAGAAAATGCAGACAATCTTTTATACAATAACATTCTACCCCACTGGAACAGAACTAATAATATAATGTGGTCTGTACAGAAACTCCTCAGATCTAGAAAGCTGGTGGCCAGAAGCTATGTGCCAAAGCTGAACAAGGATAAAGCAGATGTAACGAGTAAGTTTGAGGCCATGCAGAAGGCCAGGGAGGAGCGTAGTCGACAGAGGAACAGGGAGGAACAGCAGAAGAGGAAGGATCAATACGTCAAGGAGAGAGAGTGGAATCGCAGAAAGCAGCAGGTCAAAGACAGATAACCCCACTAACCTCCGACTGTGACCTGCATGGCATGATGGGGCATGATGGAGGTGACAAAGCTACCAGTTGGAGTGAGAATTCAGTCTTTTATACAACACATGTATCAGTCACACTGCGTTTCATATAATGCAATTAACCTTATTAATTGCAATTTATATTTTTTTGTCATTGTAGTTGTACACTTGAGTAATGGCCATTCAGTGGAAACATAATTAGCGGCTGTTGTAATGGCATGATCAACTCACTAAACACTCACATTAATACAAAATATATTAAGACAGGTAACATAAATGCACGACTGAACTAAAATAATTAATCGATTAATTAGTTGTTAAACAAGATAATTAAGCATTGATTCCAGAGCAATTTGACAGACTAAATGTACCTAACTGGGCACAATCAATAAGCAAATTGCATGTATCACAATTGTTTTTTTAATTGTGGAACAGACATTTATCATTCCCAAACGGTCACTAAAACATAAAAGCTTTAAGATAGGAAGTTATTTTTGTCTTTTCTCAGGAGTATATTTGAGTATGTAAATTGCTTTTATAGTTTACAGCATAACAGTGACCAGTATAATCATTCTTCTTTTCACTAGCTGCCCTAATCTTTCTATCCAAGGAGTCTGTCAGTTTATGTTCATTACCTATAATCTACTAGACCTTCACCAATAATGGTCAGAGTTTCAATGCTTTTCCTCAGTGTAAATCCTGTTCATAAACAGGCCCAACGTTGTTTGTAGGAATGAAGTGAGATAAAGACGAGGGCATGTCGTTTTTGATGGCCTAGCAATATTGCTTGGATTTATGTGGTGAAGCATTTGTCTGCATTGAGATAATAGCTATTTTCAGTACTGCATACTACAGTATAAAGTCCACTTTTAGAGGAAATTTACCTTTATAGAAATGTGCAACAGGTTTTTAAGTTTATAATCTGCTTGGAAAGGTTCAAACTCACTCCTTTACCCATTGTAATCGGATACATGTTGATGTTAGGCTGCCTTCGGGCTCAGGCCTCCCTTGCAAAAGAGATCTGTGATACCAATGGGATTTGCCTGGTTAAATAAAAGTTAATAAATAAATAAAATAAAACATATCACATGCTTTCCCCTTACAAGCCTGATGTAATAGATTATTAAGAAAGGACGAATTATCACAATGTTCAAGTGAGTAACTTAGCCAAATGTTAGTTTTCCTAAATAATTGTTTTGATTTTTGTTTTGAACCAATATTCATTCAGCCTTTATTTATACAGGTTGGTCTCACTGAGTCACGAGGACTCATTTACAACAGAGTGAACAGTGAATAATGATATCAATGAACAATTCAAAATGGCAGCTTTCAAACGATTTTCAGATTTTTTTATTTATTTATTTATTTATAAGGTATTGTGTTTAAATTAGTTTATGACCATGCTCAGTGTATCTTTCCTTGAGATCCACTTTCATTCACGTTTTATTTGCCCACATAGCCTTTGAGAGAGCTGCTTTAAAGTTTCTTTGACACTTAAGCCTGCTTGTATTATTCAGCGATGCTTGTGTCAGCCTTTATTAAACAAGTCTCTAAGGATTTCAGACAGTTTACCCAGAAAGATAGTTCCAGGTAAGTATTATAGATAGTGGTTCTTTAAACTAAGAGAAGAGGAATTTTAGGTTGCTTTCATGTACATTTTATTTAGTCCGAAGCAGTTAATTTGAACCTTTGGTTCTCCGTGTACTTTCTGAAAAATAATTGCAATGAAAAATTTTTTTTTTTTTTATTCAATTTTAGTTAAAATATTTTCAAGAGCATTGCATTTATATGAAACATATTTATTTCCACATTCAGCTTCAGCATTCCATTTTAGTCCATTTTACCTCAGATTTTATAATTGTAATAAAACTATGCAGCTATTACGTGTAAAACACAGACTTGAGAACACTGTAATTGCATTGCAAATCAGAAGCATTTTGCTTTTTAATAAGCAAATCTTGTATTGGGTGACTCTGACAAAGTGCTTAGAGTGGGGTAGATCAAAAATTCAAGACTAAACTGCTTTTCCTCCAGACTTACAGTAGTCAAATAAATACAGTGATACAGTGTTATGTGAGTGGATTATCAGTGATAATCAGACACAACAACCTTCATGTGTACATGTTGTGCCACTGCTAGCCAAGCTTGGACACCTACGCTCATCCCCTGTCAGTGCAGCAACACTGCAGGCCAATCAGAAGCTCACCTGAAGGCCACATGATGTTGCTATTAACAGGGATTTGGCTCTTGTTCTTGCTCGGACCAGCATGGCTCCTGCGTGGCAGAGGAGTTGATCCCAGCTAAACCCTAACCTCACCACACTCTCCATCTGATCTGCCTGCAGATAAAAGAACTACTCGCTTCCAGTGATGAAGAAGAGGAGGTAAAGCCGAAAAAGGTGGAGAAGTCCTTCGTCCCCAAAATCACAGGTAAAACATAAACACGATGCCACCACCAGTTTAAAAAAGTCCAAGAGATGCAGGAGAAGGCTGAAGGTCTATGTCTTTTCTTCGTGAAATAACCAGGTAGTGTGAAGGGGAAGTTTGCAGAGATGGAGAAACAAAGACAAGAGGAGGAGAGGAAGAGGATGGAAGAAGAAAGAAAAAAGAGAGAAGCCCAGGACAAAGTAGAGAAAGCCAAAATCAAGAAAGAACTGGCTCAGAAAGCTGCTGAGGTCAGTGAACCTGTGCTGGTACAGAGTAAATCTTGTAGACATCGGGGCAGCTTGATGGTTTCTGTGGTAAAAATATGGTGCACTTTTGTCTGTAATGATTAAGGTAATCCTCAGCTGCCACTTGGATGAGTTATTTTAAGTGGCCTTTGAGATGGGAGCAGTTGGCATGGGCTGAATATAGGTCTGCAACTAACGGTAACATTGTTGACATGACTAGCCTGTTAAATGAAAGTAAATAGGTCATTTCCGTTATATGTCAATGATTACATGGTGCTGTTTATTTGCAAATTGCCAGGGAAATCATTCAAATATTTCCAGTCATAACACGCTGAACAGTGTAGGTTAATACACTCAGACAGTACTGCTCCTGGAAATTGTTATGTAAGTTGTGCCAGGTAGATAATTATAGGCAGTTATCTGCTAATTGTTCTAATTCTGTTCTAGTGCAGCATAAACATTTACAATGATGTAAATGTTGTATTTAACATGAAACTCCTATTACAGTGATGATATGGTACAGCTTGTAACTTGTATATGTCCTAAAAATTGAGTAGTTTGGAAGAGTTATGTCATGATTCATTTTCTAATATTGAGTAAAAAAAACAGCAAATTGTGATGTCACAAACAAGGCATTTGATTTTGTTTAGTTCTGCACCAAACTTGTTTTTACTCGCTTGTTACATTTCACGTTGCGATAAAGTTTACCATCAGAGCTTCATTTTACACACTAAAAAGATAACTATTGACAAAAAACAAATAGTTGAACAAAAACTTGTTAAATAAAACTTACAATTAAAACTTATTACATAACTCTATCATGTAAACAATTTTCTGTCTACTACAAAGATAAATAAAAATTATTTTGTGACATTTCCACATTAACTATAAGACAAAATAATAATTTAACTATTTAAAACTATTTCACTATAGTGGGCCATAAGTTAATTTTCTATTTGAGTCATTTTGCCCATTTAAGGAGAAAAATATTTAAAAGAATAAACTAAAAGTTTTTTTATTTTATTGTTTAGCAGAAATTTTGGGATCTAGAAACAACTGAAATAGATCTGCCAGGTGTAGACAGCACATGACTGCCAACTATTTCCCACACCTCCCTGTGACAAAATTAGGCCTAGACTTTCCTCATGTGACTGATTTAGACTCTGCAATCCTAAACTGACACCCATATCAACTGCAAATGGTGACATTAGCCGTGCAGTCTCATACGTTATCTTTCAATACAGGAAAATAATTTGCAGCTCGAGTGACCAAGTCATTTTTTACCTCATTCTCTGATTGTTGTGGCTGAAGTCCACGTGGTTTATGTGTTATCATTTAGGAAGGAGATGACACAATCCTGGTGCGCGTGGTTCCAGCTAAATCTTCACGACCTCCAGGTAAAATTAAAATGAACTTCGAGGACATTGAGAAGAACCGAGAGGAGGAACTGAAGAAGAAAGCAGAGGAGGAGAAGAAGAGACGATACGATGAAAACAGACGCTCCTTCAGAGAAGCCAAGCGACGCTCTATTGTTCCAGAGGTTGCTTTTAAAAGAAAACTGCTTCCTGCTTTAAATTACTGTATATATTTTTTCACAGCTTTTCCGTAATTGTGAATCTTATGTGAATGTCCTGGATTTTCACATTAATTTGACTTAGGATGAAGAGGAAAAGCCCACAGAGAAGGTGGCTGTGGCTCCTGGAAAGCTGAAGCTGACTTTTGAGGAGATGGAAAGGGAAAGGCAGAAGCAGAGGAAGAAGCAGGCTGAGGAAGAAGCCAAACAGCGCTTGTTAGAAGAGAAAAAGGCTTTTAAAGAGGCCAAAGAGGAAATGGTAAACAAAATAACACTCTATTAAAAAAAAAAAAAAAAGCAAATAATTTCTGTAGCTAAGTGTAGATTTGTGTATTGAATGTTAATGTTGCTGATCTTACTTATATAGCGCTTGTAATAATTTGGTGTCTTATCAGGAAGATGATGAGGAAAGCTCTCAGCCAGACGAGGAAGACAAAGAGGAGTTCCGTCCTGGAAAACTGAGACTGAGCTTCGAGGAGTTGGAGAGGCAAAGGGTGGAAGGAGTGCGCAAAAAAGCAGAGGAGGAGGCCAAGAGACGAATGGAAGAGGAGAGACGAGCTTTTGCCGAAGCCAGGAGGAGCATGGTAAACACACTTTGCAATAATAAATTAAAAATATGTCCATCTGAAAACATCTGTCTGTAGAAAATATGGTGTCAATATTCTTAGTAGGCATGAAAAGTTAGTGCAGAATTGTATATGAACCATAATCCACACAAATTAACCAAAATGTGTTTGTCAGCTTGTAGATGAAGATGACGAGGTCCTGATGGCCTTGCTGAACTTGGAGGGAACTAAACCAGGGAAAATCTGCGCCAGTTTTGAGGATTTAGAACGACAGAGACGTGAGGAGGAGCAGAGAAAGGCTGAGGAGGAGGCCAAGAAGAGGTTGGAGGAGGAAAAGAGGCTCTTTGCTGAGGCCCGCAAGAGCATGGTGAGTCAACGTGACTCGGTGACCAAAAATCAAGCATGTGAAAGCACATGTAAGGCTGGTCACTAACATGTTACCAGTAACATGTGAGGTGTGCTGGTGTTCAGGGTTCTAAACCTGTTGCTCAGTTTTCTCAGGATGAAATCTAAACTCCTAAATGATTTTCAATCACCTTTACACATGGAGATACACAGTTATTGTACATAACCTTCACATTTTTCATGAAAGGTGTGCAAATAACCTTTGGTGATGACTACTCTAAACAAAAGCAGTTCTGGCCCAAGTTAAACTAGCATGTTTACCTTAAAGTACAGGTAGTCCTCGGTTTCCGTTAGAGTTCCGTTCCTAAGGGCCGATCAACTTGTTTCTCAACTTGTCTCCACCGCCCGTGGCGTCCGTGTGTCCGGTGGGAGGCTTAGCTCCGCTATTAGCGTTAGGCCCGCTATTGGCTCCGTCTCCGTTAGCGTTAGACCATCCAAAACAAAGGCTGCT
>JARVGV010000861.1:17829331-17841214 GCA_031762435.1 Hypsolebias longignatus
CCCCCCCCCCCCCCCCCCCACACACACACACACACACTTCAGTGTTGTAGTATCATCGTGAATGTACTACCCTCTACTGCCTTGTGCCTTCGCATGTCTTTTTCAATTTCGTGTAATCTGCTTTTTTTTTTTTATTCTACCATTTAGTAAATGCTACTGGATGCCTTGAATCTCATCTGTCATCTAGTGCAGGATAAGGTTACAGCTTTATCGCCTTTTTCTTTCTATGTCTAAGTTTTAAAATAATATTTATTGCTGTCTGTAGTATTGACTGATTTTATGTTCTCAGCAGACCTCAGTTTTACACACCAACCAAACAAAATATTGATCATTATTTATATTTTTATCATGATGCTTAACCTTGTTTAGTTTATTTTTTATTTGTGAAACATTTGTAATTTATTTGTGTGCCTGGAATTCCATACATCCCAAATAAACTTATCCAGTTGGAGAAAAAAAAAAAGTATTTTTACTACTGACTGACTATATTTATTTTAATTCACTTAAAAAAAACCCCACTGTTATTCCCTAAGAGAAGTTAAATGTAACTCATCATCCTGGTTTCATTAAAGGGTTGTTCTAGATGCTGATGGCTGTGGGCAGGAAGGATCTGTAGCGGTCTGTCTTGTAGCAGATCTGAAGACTGTTGTTGTATGACAGTCTGATGAAGAGTGTGCTGAGGGTTGTCTATAATGTTCTTCATTTTGTGAAGATTCCTTCTTTGTACAATCATCTCCAAAGGAGTCCCCAGAACTGAGCCAGCCTTCTTTATGATCTTTAAGTCACTTGCTCTGGTGCTGCCACGCCAGCAGATGATGGCAGAAGAGAGTGCTCTCTACAACAGACCTATAGAAGATACGGAGCATCTTGCTGCAATCATTGAAGGACTTCAGCTTCCTCAAGAAGTACAGTCTGCTCTGTCCCTTGTAGATGCTTCACTGTTGCATCTCCAGTCCAGTTTGTTGTCCAGGTGAACCCCAAGGTATTTGTACTTCACCACTTCTCCCATGATGGAAATAGGGTTGGACCTGTTCCAGTTTCTCCTGAAATCTACAATCATCTCCTTTGTTTTATTCACATTCAAGATGAGATGATTGTTTCCACACCACAAAGTGGTCCACTGGTTCCCTGTACTCAGCTTCTTATCCATCTCTGATACACCTGACCACTGCAGAGTCCTCTGAATATTTCTGCAGACGACAGGAGTCGGTTTTCTACTGGAAATCTGAGGTGTACAGAGTAAAAAGGAAAGGTGAGAGTACAGTTCCCTGTGGTGCTCCTGAGCTATTGTTGCTGATGCTGAGGCCTCCACCTGAGTCTTCTGGAGTTTCCAAAAGTTCAAGTTGCATCATAAGCAAACTATTCTTTTTAACAAGATGTGAGTTATTCAACATGTAGATAAAATTACATTTCTGTGAATCCTGAAATATTTTTTATGGAAAATTTGTTTCTTGTAACAAGGTTATATTTATAATTCTTGTTTCTCGCTCAGTTAGTAGCATAATATTGTTATAACTCTTACATACTGGACTAAAGGGGAAAAGAAAATCATCTGAGAGGTGGCGTGCTGCAGTAATTAGTTGTGCTTTGTCTTGGTGGTGACAGGCATCACAGCACATACACAGTGAGGGGCATGCAGAGGGGGTGGCACGGACGCTCTGCCAGCACAAGTGCATCAAAGAAAAGGAAGCGCAGCAGATCTCTTCAAGGTTCTGCACCGACCAGAGGCCAGATCAGTCTGTCAGGTGCTGTCAGAGCCCATAAACACCCGGGCCTCAGATGGCATTTAACAAAACAAAAGCTGTTTTTACTTTTTCACTATGACAAGATCTCGTTTGTGATATTTCCATTTTGGCGTGGTGAAATTGTTGGAGACGAGCCGACTTTGCTGATAACTCATTCAGCTGTCAAACCCCTAATGGAAGCCGTAATATCTGAGCGTAGATTATTGGTGACTCACGGAGGATTTGAACAGTCTACATAAGACTTAAGAGGAAAAATGAATTAATCATGAGACATGAAGTGAAGCGGTGAGCTCCCTGTGACAGTTCGGCTACTGTGATTACTATAAATGCTATGGTTTTCCAAAATGGTGCCTGGGGGGTGGGGGGTCTCCAAAATTGGATTAGTGTTCATTTTTGCCACCAAATGCTTCTGTGAATCGGTGGGGGATTTGCTATACGTCACAAGGAACTGTTTAGGTCCAAGCATGAAATATGTTTGACAAGAAAATTTGAAACAGGAATTTAAAACCAGTATAAGACCAGGACAATCGGTTCGCTCGTTATGATGACACCAACCAAAGAGTCCAAACTTCACCTAATGACTCATGTTTGTCTGTTGTAGTCACAGCGGAGTGAACCACAGCAACAGAAGCTGAATGTGACAACAATAACCTGCTTCCTACTCCTGGGCTTTAATGGAGCTGGTGCAGTCTGACAGGAAGGAAATGGCATGGCTTTGGTCTCTATTTACTATTTATTACACCAAATTTCTCAGAGGTACCAGAGGAGAGGTTTGGTGTCGGTGTGTAATTGTGTTAAAGCCTTCCCACATGCTGTCCCTGATGCATCTTCTGTCTCCTCTCCTAATCTGGGCTGTTCGTCTCCAGATAACTGATATCCTCCTCAGATTAGGATCCAGTGTCCCTGTTCTTCCGGAGAGAAAAAGGAATCCCCATTGCAGTCCCATGAGGTGCGCACAGTATTTTTAGCTGCCTAATCCTTTTATAGTTTGAGTGTTAAACGTCATCCTTCACTTAATTGGCCTGGGCATCATCAAACAGTCTGCCAGCGCGATCATTTGATTCTAATGTGAAGCCCTATAGTTGTTCATTTTGTCTACATTGTTTACGGTGCATGCGTTTCAAAGCTGGACTCTTCTGCTTTTATAAGGAAGCAGTGATTTGTAGGCAGAGGCCATGTTTTATCGCCCTGCAGTGCAAAGCAAACTCGTCTCAAGTTGTAACCATAACATAAATTGAGATTACAGTCCCGCTGATGGGATGTGCACACAATCAGAGACGTTCTTCTAGTAATGCAGCTTCAGACCACAGATGTTCAAAGGAAGAGTTTGCAACGGTTGACCCATGCGAAACAGAACGCTCATGCGAGAACTGAGTAGTTGTTGTTTTTCCCAAAACCTTATCCATCAACTCCTGCTGGATTAGTGTTTATTTAAAATGATGACAATCAGTCACTATTCTCTGTAACCTTTACGATCAAAAGAGCCATTTCTGCCCTTTTGTTCACTAAATTAAACATGTCCAGAGCCACAAGTCCAGCTACGATTGTCATTATCAACTGGTGGCCCATGGGCCACTTTAAGTTTGTTAAAGGAGGTTTTTCTGGCCAGTAGGCGTGAAATTATAAAACTGAAAACATCTGATGATTGTTGACATTTATTGATATTTTTACATTTTGAGACAAAAGAAAAGACTGGATTCCATCCATCTATCCACTTCTTCCTTTTTTGGGTTGAGGGGGTCACCAGTGCCTATGTCTAGCAGTCACTGTGCGAGAGACGGGGGACACTCTGGACAGGTCTCCAGTCCATCACAGAAGACTATTCTTGTAAAGAAACAATATTAATGTGTTGTTTTTGCCAATTTGTTTTAAAACTAAAGCAATGAGCTGTGAAGACGTGATTTTTTAATTTTTTTTTTCTTTGTGGAGTAATTCAGTAAGAAATAAACGTATTTGTGTATTATCCACATATTTGCAAATTAAATGACAGGAAAATTGCTAAAACTAGGGTTTTTTGTGAGTATAATATGCTAAAAAAAAGTTTTATGTTAGTTTTGGTCAATGCTTGAAAGAGCCGCTGCAGAGGGACCAAAAAGCCACATGTGGCTCCAGAGCCGCATGTTGCAGACACCCGCTTTTGACACAAGAAACAGGACAGGATGAGACGAGACAAGAGGAGAAATCTCAGGACTTCATAGCACTTTCTGTTGAGATATGTAATCGTTCTCATGAAATACTCAATGACGAATTACAAACAGCTGTCAAGTGTTTATCTCAGAAATGACAACTCTTTATTCTCCTCATATCTGATATGCACTGTTTGTTATTTCCTGTTAAGCGAGCCTGGAAGAGAAACATGAGAAAAACAAGGAATCTTGACAGAATTTATTTTTACATGTTTGGCCTGAAGACAAGTGCATGTGGACTTTTATGAGAGCTGTGTATTGGTTTTCAGTTTCATGTGGTCTGAAGCTCTGGAACAACAAAAACACTTCATTGTCCTATTGATTACTTTATATGAATTATGAATTCGGTTTAAGATTATCTTCACTCCAATTTGCCTGAGCTGATAGCTGTGATAAAGTGATAGCAATAGGAAAATACTGCCAGATGTTTTGCAGTGAATTCTGGTAAAATGAGTGTTATAGCACCTTCGTGAAGGAGCTGAGGCAGCAGTTTGCATCATAAAAGTGCTGAAAAATGTTAAAGCCAAAAAGATGAGAAAATATGAATTCTTAAGCCAGTAAATAAAACTCAGTCTTGTTTGATGCTTTCAATGAGCAGATTTCTGTTGAATGAGAAAACAATGGGACAAGCACAAAAAGCTGATGATGCTCAATTTATTCCCAATCATCACACCAGCTGCCTCTTCATCAATAATCACAAAATCTGCTGTGCTTCAATATTCTTTATTCATAATGCAGCGAGTAACCACCATTTGTATGATCTCATTTGTCAACAATCACTCAAGTAAGTGCCTAATAACATTTAAAGATGACAACGATGGAGCGTAACATCGCACAGTAGTACAAGTGGACTTTGTATAGAAAAAAACACCATCAAATATAACTTTTATAACAAAATAATCAGATCTTTAATGATTGTTAGGTTGTTATGTACATATTTGTTCAATAAATAGGTGCATTCAATGTTCAATTAATATTTCCTCACAAGTACACAATCTGTTCAGGTCCATCAAAATGAAAAGCGCTCGGGTCCACTCATGAGTTTCCATTCTATAAACGAAACCAACAAATTGACAATATACAAACACAATGTTCTTATGTCTCCCGTGGATTGAAAGGCACTTTCTTGGCAACGCATCGATCCCTCTTCCATCAACCTGAAATTAAATTCCAAAACAAACAAACAAAAAAAAGCTGATGAGCACAAGTGGCTTTTGCAGTTTTAATGCCTCTCGTTAAAACCATCGTGTTCAGACTTGGACGTTGACACATCTTGACTTTTTTTTTTTTTTTAAGTCGTAAAGAAGAGGGTCATCGCTGCCCTGCCCTCACCAAAATTCATAAATGTTACCAGAGCTCACTCAGAAACGACCAGAATTACTAAACTGTGACTCACTTAAAGCGTCTGAATGATTGTCAATTGTGGCATAAAGGTGAACTTTCAGAAGAGAGCCTGCAGGATCTTATTATACGATTCCTCAGAATGTGTCAGCCTCCACCATTATATTATCACCATCTGAACCCAGTGACCTGAAATGACCATTCATGCAAATGAATCTGTTCGCAGCAGTCACTCATCGTACTGGACTAAATTGCATTCTGCTCGAACACACGCTTTTACCTACATTTAAAACTAGACGGGAGAGAAAAGGCTGTTGTCAAAGATCACTTTAACAAAGGGATGACGACACATCCAAAATGACTCCACTGACGACAGTCGGGGTTCTTTTTTTTTTGTCCTGGGCGAAGTGGTCTTTGGTGTATTAAAGGTGAGCTGGAGAAGCGTGATGGCGCGACACGTGATGTGACATGCTAGGTTTTCACATTCAAATGTAAATATTTCAACACACTTTTGAGTAAGCTTAAAGTTAGACATAATAAAGTAGTTTTAGAAGTACTGAGTCATTATCAGTATATGCAGGTATATATACACATGCTACACTATATTTCCAGGTCACAGGGGTCACTGGTGCCCATGTCCAGCTATCACTGTGTGAGGGGCAGGGGACACCCCGCACAGGTCGCCAGGTCACATGAGACAAACAACCGTTCACTCTCTCACTCACACCTAGGGATAATTTAGAGTTACCAATCAGCCTAACATGCATGTTTTTGGTCTGTGGGAGGAAACCGGGAGTATCTGAAAAAAAGCCCACACGTGCACGGAAAGAACATGCAAACCCTACACAGATACATCAAAGTTCATGCTCAATAATCCAGGAATAAAAATCCAACAAAGTTAAGTCAGGTCCTCCGGACAGTTTCTTTTTTGTTGAAACGTTTCAACTTTCATCTAAAGGACTTCATCAGTCCAAGGAGCCGCAACAAAGTCCCATAAGTGGCACACTCCCGTAATGGGTCAACCAGTTTGATGATGATACGATGGCCAAAGTGGTTCAAAACAACATAGCTCATGCTCACTTTGACCATGGCTGCCTCAGAGGAGTCAACGGGGGAGAGGGCGGATGCCAGAAACCATCTTCTCACCATCAAACTGGTCGGCCCACTATGGGAGTGTGCTACTTATGGGACTGAGTTTGTTGCAGCTTCTTGGACTGACGAAGTCCTTTGGATGAAAGACAAAACGCTTCAACAAAAAGAAACCGTCCAGAGGACCTGACTTAACTTTGTTGGATCCACCCAGAAAGATCCCCAGCCAGGATTGAATCCGGCAACCTTCACATCGGGAGGAAACAGCTCTACAAACTGAACCCCATTAAGTTTTGAAAGCTTTCTGAAGGTTTTGTCCTTGGGCTGTGGCTGCTCTGCGAAATATTCAAGCTTAAAAAAAACTTCAAAACTGAAAATCTCAACCTGTACTGTGTCAACACATAACAGAAAAATTGTCAAACTATTAGCTGAACATTTGGCATACAATTGATGATTAACTGATGGATGATGTATCGACATAACAGTTTAGTTCTAAACAAACTGCACATTGTTAAAGCTCAATTTAAAAGACCTCTAACAAACCTGATAAAATACTGATGAAGACCACTTTAAAAGATTTGAAGAAAGTCTGTCTCTTTGGAGGCAAAATCTAAAGAAACCAGGAGGGTTTTAACTTGTGTGGGAATAGTAACACTTCAGCCTGTCCAACATAAAAATATTGTATTATGTAAAATACATTTGTTGAACAGATGTGCAGGGGATACATTTCTGATTATATGTCATTTGACAACAGAGAGTTCTTTAATAATCTCAATCTTAATCTTTCTTCTTGTTAAAACAGGCACAGATTTGAGCTTAAATGTACAATGTGTCTTTATTTTATTTTATTATTTTTATATTTTTTAATTTAACCAGTTTGTGTTTTTCACACAAAAAGTGTTGAAAAGGAACCAAACTGTTAACAGAGGAACCTCCAAAGCAGAAAAAAGTACCGGTACTCACATACAGACTTCTATGATTGCATGCAGAGCGGGCTCATTGCTAATCGTGTGAGCAATCTTGCACATCTTTTGTAATCTGAAAAGAAAAAGAAATTATCACAATGATGGTAAAAGCACATATCAAGCAAAAACGTAGAAGTGCATAGGAAAACATTCTTATTGTTTTACAGTTTAATGCACATGTAAAAATAAATAATTGGTGGTGTCAAAGTTAAAAGACAAAGGTAATAACTTTTATTTTACCAGGCAGGTAAAAAATGATGGTGTTATCAATAACAACAGCTGCATTATTGCCATTATTGATTCATTTATGAGGACTGTCAAAACTAACCCTTGATCCAACTTGTAGACTATTTAAAGCACCACCTATTGAACGACTAGAAAAGTTTAACACTTTTTAATAAAAAACAGATTCATGCTCAGATTTTTTTTTTTTACAATATCTGAGTATATAAATGCTGACCCGTCACCATGTGAACAGGTTACAGCTTCACATGCATGTCCTGCAAATTTAGGTGAAAGATTGTACATCATAGAGTCTTCTGTAGGGTTGCAGAAAATTTTAAGTTGTTTTTGTTTTAAAAATTATGAAAAAGAAATACATACTACACCATTTCTTCCCTTTTTTCTATATTTCTGGAACTAAAATCAAATTGCATTAATATGTGAAAAATGTATCTTTCTGTAGCTGACCTGCCAGCCAGTTACAAACATTTGCAAAAGTGTTGCAAATCAGCTGAAATAATGCAGCTCGCTAATTGTAGCTTTAAGCTAATATCATGCAGCAATTAAACAAATCAAATCTCCAGAGTTTATGTTTTTTTAAAATGTAACTCTGGATTTTTTTTTTTTCCAATTGTAAACTTTTTAAAATTACCAAACATAATTACAAAATAAGTACTAATAAAGCAGCAAAGTACACACAAACAAGATTGAGAAATGATAAAAGGGGAACATTTATATAGGGTGTGACAAGTAACAGCAGTTATGATAAACGGGAAGAGGTGAAGAAGGTTTAGGCTTCTCGTGCTAGGATGAGTCAGTGTGCACATTTGTGCCAAACTCATTCAAAAAATTGCCAATCAATAAAAAAATATGAATGGCAATAAAGAAGTGAAGTTTAAAAGCATTTACAGTTTAATTCAATTTGGTTTACTGTATTTATATAGCACCAAGTCACAGCAGAAGTTGTCTCAGGGCACTGAACTGGAACATTCATGTACTGTATATAATTTACAGTGAGGAATTAAGATTCGGGGAATCTGGAGGGAATCTCACTTCCAAGTTGAAAATGTCTTTTGGAAGCACATGCCCTCCAAGGCACAACCTCATGAAAAACTTTCACTTTGGGTTGATCGATTTAGCCTCTTGGAAGATGTTTTCAATCTGCTGCAGTCAGAAATCATAAATTCTAAAGGTTTTCTATAATTTAATGAAAAGAACCAAATAACAATTGCATTTGTATTTAAAAAAAAAAAAAAAAAAAAAAAAAAAAAAAACGAAAACAGAAGTAATCTTGTTATAATTTAATTTACTGCTAGTGAAGCTGATTCTAACACAAGTTGTTTGCAACCTCTGTAGAAACGACGACTAAATCAGAGTGACAACGAAAATAATTTGCTCACATGCAACCACTTTAATTACAACAACAAAACATAAAAAATGTATAGTCAAGATAAAAAAAAAACAAAAGACATACGTACACGCTGGTTTTGAGCAGTCCCTTGTGGTGTGGTATAGTCTATGAAAACGTGTTTTGCATTCTGACGAAAACTTGACATGTCCTGCTTAATAAAAAATAAGCAACCATTAGACTAAATTAAAAACTTTTTATTTATTTACAGATTTCACATATTGTTTTCTAGAGTGACATAGTACAAAGAAAACTCTTAACGTTAGAATTTCTTAGAAACAAGATTTTGAGGATTTGTTTTACTTTGAAGGATGTATGTCAGTGTAGTTGCCCTCTGTTTGTCTCGACTCAGAAAACGCTAAATTTTCATTCAAGCTGTAATGAAAACCTTTTTTTATTCAGCCATGAAGCATCTCATGATAGAGACTTAGGATGAAAATATCTGCCTCCAAGATGAACTACAGGAGACTGAATGATTCTGAGAATGATGAAAGTCAAACACTATACTGTATTCCTAAAAGTAAACAACTTGTTTCAAATCAACTTAATACTTAACCAATAATAATAATAACTGGAAAGTTCCTGAAGAAATGTTGATGGGGACTGCCATGCTGCTGCCATTTTAAATTTTTGATTTGACAGTACAGTACTATGTGTTGGGGTTCGCTCTCAGCCTCTGCTATACCACATTTCAGCTGAGTAGCTTTAAAATAGGCTGAGTTATCATATTTTTTCCCTTTCAGCTAAGGTGTCCATCTTGGATTTTTAATTTGGATTCAACATGTGTTGGAAAACGTTCTCAGCTAAAATCGCACCAAATTTCAGCTCTGCACGTGTGAAAAGGATCTAAACCCATTTAAGTGTTGGTTTGGTAACCATCTTCAATTTTTAGATTTTAATTCAGTATTTAATGGACATTGACTCTGGATACCAACACATCAAAGTTTAGCTGAATAACTTTAAAAATGGCTGATTTATAGTATTTTTCTGTTTTAACTCAAGCAACCATCTTGAATTTTGGATTTGCAGTCAGAGTCTGTTAGGGATCATTCTTGGCTACCAATACACCAAATATTAGCTCTGCATGTGTAAAAATATCTGATCTAAACCCATTTAAATGTAGCTTTGGTGACCATCTCAAATTTTTAGATTTGAATTAGTATTTAATGGACATTGATTTTGGCTACCAACACATTAAATTTTATCTGAATAACTCTAAAATGGCTGACTTATGGTATTTTTCCTTTTTAGCTCAGGCAACCATCTTGAATTTTGGATTTGCAGTCAGAGTCTATCAAGGATTGTTTTCAGCTACCACTACACCAAATTTCAGCTGAATAGCTCTAAAAATAGCTACGCTATTGTATTTTTCCCCTTTTAGCTAAGGTGGCCATCTTGGATTTTTGATTTGCAGTCAGAGTTTATTAGGGATCGTTCTCGGCTACCAATACACCAACTTTCAACTGAATAGCTCTAAAAACTGCTGAGTTGTCATATTTTCCCCTTTTAATTTTGTTTACAAATTTCATCACCGTGGCAACTCGAAAGTAATAGCACACATCACAGTGCTGAACCGGTCGTTTTGAAATAAGATTTGTGAGGGTACACACTGTAGTTCGGGCCACATTAAAGATGGCAGAAGAGTAAGATATAAAGTTAAGAAACCCTTTGTTAGGTGGATAATAATAGGTGCTGCCTCTTATAGGCAGCCCCCAATTATTGTGTTTTGCAAAGTTAGTTAACAACAGACACTGTAAAATAGCCAGGGTTCAGCTGGACTGGCTGTAAAAGAGAACCAAGTTTTCAGTTCTAATCACGTTTAGGAGTTCTGCACCAACGATTAAGCTTCTAGATTTTCATACCAATAATGAAGTCTACTCACAGGTCCTGAGACAAATAATCAGCTTAACTTAGCAAGGCCTTCAGCTTCACTCCGTCAGCTTCAGACCATGTGCTGGTTCTCTAAACTGTTGCCTTACAGCTAAGCCAGGCGACCCTCTGCTGACCCACAGAGGTACCCAATGTTCACAAAGCTGTCTATGACTTCTCCAAACTATGCTGCCTTGCAGGAATGAAAACGACTCTTGAAGCAAAGCCATGAAACAGCTTCCAAAAGTTGCATGGGAAAGCACCAACTCTGCTCTGAAAGGTGTTTGCCAGATAACTGTTTTGCAATGCCTGGAAAGGTCAGAGGAGAATCAGGACTAAAATACAGTATTTGCACGTGTGCAGAGATGTTTGTTGACAATGTTCTTACCTCCAAAATGCTGAATGAATTTTTCTTTCAGTTGTGCATCTCTAGCAGCGATCTCTGTAAGATAAGATTACCATGAGGTTTTCAGAGCTGAACCAGCTGTCATACAGAAACTTCCTTCTGATATTCTCTTTTTCATCCATTTAAAAAAACAAACTTTGTAACAGTTTTATTTTTCTTTATCATCACATAAAACGTTCAAATCCAAAGAATCGAGGACAAGACTTGCAACTCCAACAGTCTCTGGTTTACCATTGTTAATAAGATAATTGGATAACCGCTATACTATTAGCAGTTTGTGACAATAGGGTTTTTTAATTTGTTGTATAAATTTTGCACGTCACATTCATAATCAGAGTCAGAGTCAGAGAATCTTTATTGACATTGCACCGAGGTACAATGAGAATATGTACGCAGAGTTGTCCGAAAGATGGACCAAGTGTGTGAAGCTGCAGCTTGTAATCAGCGCGGCCATCGTATTCCTTATCAGAATAATAATATTAGACATGAAAAGGGAGAAGAACCATGAGGGTAGATAGTGGTATTACAAAAAAGATCTTTCACATCTTGTCCATCAGGACACGATCTGAGACATCAAAAAACTCTACCAGCAAGCACAGTTAAAAACAGATTACATAAGCATTTGAGGTCGAGGTGGTGAGATTTGTCCATG
>JARVGV010000861.1:17841314-17851329 GCA_031762435.1 Hypsolebias longignatus
AAGATGGTGACAATTTAATGATTTTACTTCAACTTTTAATTTGCTGGCAAAGTCTGAAGACACTTTTTTTTTTTGGGGCCGATTCATCGATTAATCGATAAAATGTCGGCCGATTCTTCGATTGTTGAATTAATCGTTAGTTGCAGCCCTAATTCAGACCCGTCAGTGTAGAGCTTTTTGGGACTGGGATGATGGTGGTGGTCTTTAGGCAGGTGAGAACTGTCAGAGTCAGAGTAATCTTTATTGACATTGCACCGAGGTACAATAGGAATATGTACGCACAGTCGTCCGAAAGATGGACTAAGTGTGTGAAGTTGCAGCTGGATCAGCGCAGCCATCTTATTCCTTATCAGAATAATAATCTTAGATATGAAGAGGGGAAGAACCACGAGGGTAGATAGTGGTATTACAAAAAAGATCTTTCACATCTTGTCTATCAGGACACGATTTGAGACATAAAAAAAATTCTACCAGCAAGCACAATTAAAAACAGTTACATAAGCATTTGAGGTTGAGGTGGTGAGATTTGTCCATGAGCCTTTCAGATCAGCCAAAGTCCTGTTGTTGTTTCCAGCCAGCAGTTCTGATAGCTTACACAGAAAGTTCTCGGTGGGGGGATAGATGAAGCTTGTGTCCTTGGTTACTCATGTCCCAGGAGAAATTTGATAGTCAGCCCATTCCAAGGCTGTCATGGAGTCAGATTCAGATAAGTTTGATTGTTGATTTCCTCAGGCAGACAGGCTTTTTTTCCTTTTAGCCTTGAAGTCCATATGGACGAACTGATTCCAAAATGGCCTAATTGTGGGAAACATTCCACTGATCCATGCTATGAGTCTCCCCAAAGGTTGTCCCCACCACGCTGACGAGTCCCAGCCGCAGGTGGCCTGCGATTCTCAGAAATCACCTCCAACTTACGGTTTAGCTTGTAAATCTGCTGATTTATCAAAGTCACGGCACGGATCAAACCTTCACACTGGCCCGGAAGCTTGATCATGGCCAAAACTGGTCCTGAGACCTTCTTCAATTTCCAATAGAACAGAGCTCCTCCGATGCCAAAAAGTAGAGCTCCTGTTATCATAAATTCAATTATGTACACGTCTTCAACATCCTCCACAGACAGGACTGAGAGACACATCACCTTCCACTCTCCCCACGAGTTGATGACGAATCCACCAGGGTGCGTCTGAGCAGGGCAAACCGGTTCTCCAGGATCTTGTCGTTTTGTTGAAAAAATCTTGTCAATAGAGTTGATCGTCCATGATACCAGATCCATGATCTTAATTTAAGTTTGGGAGATGAGTACTCGAGGTGCTTCACACAGACAAAGAGCAGTGCAGGAAAAAGGGAGATAAGGGAGGAAAGGCCAGAGCAGCCACTCTCGACCAGAGCAAGATAGTTAAAAAAAAAAAAATCATTAATCATTTTATGATAAGACAAGTATTCTAGAGATGATTTTAAGACCCTTTAACTGTTCTTTTATGACCAGCAGTGAGGACCTGACCCCAATGTTAGAAACCACTGGTTTAAATTGACAATTTAGATCCTTTTATTTGAGATTTTATGGAACAGTGATGAAAAATTATTATTTTACTTGTTGGTCAAATTGATGAGCTAATGGCTGGTCTGTGTTACATTTACCTTGGAAGTTGGAATTCTCATGGAGGAATCCTGTCAGACATTATTTCATTGCACTTCTAGTTCCAAATCCAAATGAAATAATTAACAATGTATTTCTCTGCATATGTGTTCAAACACTGCAGCAACGTGTTCTGAACATGGAGACTGACAGGATATGTATTTTGGTAGTACTGTATTTTGTGTTTCTTTTTGGTTTTTATGTTTTTAAGTAAGTGTTTTATTCATTCTTTCAACTTTTATTTATACAGGTTAATTCCTTTGAGCCTTGGGGACTCATTTACAAGAGAGATTTTTTTAAAAAATGGTTTTTATGATTTTTATTATCTTTGTTTTAGTTCAGTTTATCTGTGTTTTCCTCAAAACAACCATTTTTTAGTGGTTTATGCAACCACACTTTAATAAATTTTTACATAGCTGTTAATTTTAAATTACAGTATACAATTATTTCCATAGAGTTGGATGATTAGTGCGAATAGCAGCAGCTGCTAACTGCAGCACGTCTAAAGCATCTGGGTGCACTTTTATCATACTATTTTTGATGTAATACAGTAATTGTGTAATATGCAACTGATTGCAATGTAAAGGTTTGGAACACAGTCTGCAATAAATGTGAAATTTTGGAGAGTGAAGTTTTTTTTAAGGTAAACGTTAGAAAATCACTTGTGTCTTGACTCAGTGAAGCAGTTAGCTCTGCAATAAGCAGAACTAAACTCTTATTTCTCCAAAGTGGGATCATTCAGAGAGCTGCCTGCAACATGTTAATTGTTCACAACATTCCCCCCACTTTAAAATATCAGAACAATAACTTTAAAGTGCTTTGACACCAGGGTCATGCTCGTTCTTTGAACGCTTCAAATGTTGCACTTCAAAATTTAAATGTATTACATTTCTCAAATTTGTCAGCATTTGGTGAGATGAATTTGAGGTAAGGGCATCTTGTAGTGGCTTCCTTCACTCACATACAGGGGGGTCTAACAACACAGCTGATCTGCCAATATACTAAAGAGATTATTATATGCAAGTACTGTATAATGCTGATCAGAATAAGTCCTCATAAGTAGTTATTGGGTTAGTAGGACTTCAGCCCCCAGACCTGCAGGCTTAAGGCTGCAACAGGAAATATAAGGATGTGAATCAGCCAGAAGCTATGAGAATGGCTGATGAAACAGAAAACAGCGTCAACTATTTATTATACTTATTATAAACTAAATCATGATGTGTTGAACGCAAACCCATGTTTGAAGTTAAAATTAGATCTTTCTGTAACTGTGTCACCATATGTGCAGACCTGAACTAAAACAAACCAATTTGACAAATATATAAAGCGACTTTCTAAACCAATGCTCCCCTCCTGTATTTATGTCTGTCTCCACCCAGCTAACACGCTGATGACGCAGCCCCAGTTCCTAAAGGAACAACTGCAGGTTTCTTCCCTTTCATCCTCAAAGCTAATATCACTTTGTGATCATGGTGCTCTGGTAGCGTCACACGCATCAGTGCTAATGTCTTTGCTTCTAATATCCTCAAAAGATAAATTCCATCCACTCATTGGGCTGAGAAAGGTACTTTTCCAATTGCATAAGCTTGAGTCGAGGTTTGAGCTGCAACATCCCTCCTGCACAGACTAATTGACAGCGTCAATACAAAGAATGTGAAACTTTGTTCGCTTTTAGCACTTACTGACCTCAGTAAAACACAATTCTCACACTCTGAATAGATGCTTTCTGTTGCAACAACAAAAACCAAAAAAAAAAACATTCATTCTTCACTTCTGGATTATTTTTTCCCCAACATTATTTGAACAAATCTGGTCTTGAACTTAAAAAAAAAAAAAAAACATATATGTAGAAAATACTGTATTTACTAAAGCACTTTAACGTAATAGCTGCATTTCCAAAGTAAACCAGATATCAGGTTTGGTACTGATGTTGCGACATAACTTTCATCAGGTGAAATTTAAAGGTTCAAATAGTTTTGTTTGAATCAAGTCTAAGATTTTCTGTAGCCAGGAATCACGTGTAAGTCAATGAATCATTTACTGAATGAATCATTCATACTTTTAACAGTAAAATGCTCCTCCTACATGATTAATACTCTATTTACTTTATATTTCTTTATTGTTATTTGCCAATCACTCACAGTTTGCATTGCATTTGTTCAGAACATGATGGAGAATGAAGCATAAACACCATGATATGCGACTTAACTACAGTACAGTATTTTGTTCTGCTCAGCTTACCTGCATCATATATAACAACTTTAAGCCGAGGTGCTTTTGAAGGCAAAGAGATGTGAACACCTTGTCAAACTCCTTACCTTCAATATTTTTAAGGTTTCTTAAAGTGCACATTTATTTCTAATTAAATACACAAAGCTCCTATCAGCACCACTGAACAGACCAATGACAAATGTCTCCAACTGTAAAATGGGGATTATGCTTTCATCATCAGGTCCTAAAAATAAATCTTATCAGCTTACCCATGAGTCTGCTGTTATCCAGCCTAGGGGCATAGAAAGGCTTTTCCGGAGAGGAGAACTTCATGTCTTGAGCTGAGTGGAATACACCGCCACAGCGCCTGGACACAGGCTTGTCCCGTTGCTGACTGTCCCTGATAACCCGTAAGATTAGATCCAACAGGGTCCTTGTTTCTGGCTTGATCTTTTTGCTGTCCAAACACTGACCAGAGGTGATGAGCAGGAAAAAGATGGTCAACAGTACGTGCCATTTCCTCTCCACATGCATGGCTTCACTATCTGGGGGAAAAAAAGTTTAGTTGTGTCCTTAAAATACTTAACATCAGATGCATCAACCTCTTTGTTAGTTTTCCACATTTCCTTTAGAACTTGTGAATTCCTTTAAAAAATCTAACACACGCACACCCAAGGAGTGGGAAACGACAGAAATGGCTTTGCGCAGCGCAAATTACGCACTTGTTGATTTTCTTCTGCTAAAATAAGTGCTTTATATTGAAAATTACACTTACCAGTTTAGGAATTAAGGATGCTTATGTCCTGATGCGTTGGTACTTTAGTCTTGAGCAAATTCTTCCAGGCGTTGTCTGTTGTCCGGGTAAGATGAGAACTGCCAGCTGATTGCGCTCAGCACCGTCTTTTTTTAAATAATGCGTTCCTATTTATACGGAGAGCCACCTTCTTGTAGGTAATACAGTCGATTTCGAGTGGGTGGTAAAGCAGTGTTGACATCTTCGATTTTTTTTCTTCTTCTTTCTTTCTTTAATTCTTATGGGCATTCGGTCACTTTGGCATGCGCCACTCCACTACGCACAAAACATCACTAGTTTCTGTTTTTCAGGACCAGTCTATTCGTGGAAAAAACACTCCTATTATAGGTAATTAGCGCTTTAAGGTCTCAAAGAAAATGGGTCTCTGAAAATTCATCAGGAAACCGTGAGCTATACGCGACAAAAAGACCGGAGCACTGCAGCGCGCGCCGAGTTCTCCAAAAAGGCGCAACTTGTTGGATGTTGGATGCAGAGAACAGATGAATCTGAGGGCCTGTAGCTTGTAGTCGAGCTGTCAACGAGTCGATGTTTTTTTTGTGTGCAGACGTCCAATCTTGTAACCTCCTAAGCGCTGCAGAGAATGCGCCCCCAGAAGTACCGGTCCGACGCGGCAGCTTCTTCCCAAATTGAAGTCTAGAACTGTGACAGAGTTGTACAATTTACAGGACACTCACACAAAGGTTTGTTTGAAATCAGAAGACTTCTGGCTAAGGTTAACTATGAGTCCATTCTTTATTAAGTGCTGATATCAGAAATAAATTAAATCTATGAAGTGATGCATAAAACTTCCTGCTTCATTTTTTCCCCTGTAACTGATAGGCAAAGTTAAGCAAAACTTTTTGCAATGTTATTTACTCATGTGTACAAAGCATAAATAAAAATGTTTACCAGAACGTTTATTTACAAACAAATAATATTCTCAAAGACAAAGCCACAAGAAGCTCAAGCACCTTTGAGTTACCAAATTATTATTACTGTATTATAACTTCGCCACTAAACCAAAGGGAAACATTTTAAGGTTGCCAGATAGGAAATAAAGAAATCTCGCTTTAAAACAATCCTATTTATGCGATAAGTGTCGTTTATCTGGCAACACAACATTCCCAGGACTACTGTTGCTACTGTTACCATGGAGACACGCCGGGCACACGTTCTACTTCGATAGCTGCCCAGCAGTCAAGTATATTTGTACTTTTTGTTTTTACTTTGCATATAATACTAATTTTAGCTCTTTGAATACAGACATGGTGCAAAGGTAACCTTTTTTTTGTTCTTAAATTATAGCTTTTATAGTTGATTCGCTATTGTTTATTTTTATATTATTAGCATTGTTGCAAATCGGACTTCAGCTAGCTGAATATCTCCGAAGGTTAACTTAAACTGTGTTAACTCAGTGTTACAAACCCTTTGACCAGTTGTTAGTGTGGAGTTCTCCTTGTGTTTGTGTTTTTTTATGTTGTTGTTGTTTATTTCTGGCCTGGGTACTCTAGTTTCCACCCACAGTACAAAAACATGCATGTTAGGCTGCCCTTGGGCCCAGGCCTCCCTTGCACTTCTGGTTAAATAAAGATTATTATTGTTGTTATTATCGTTATAGTTATATGATGATGATGATGATGATGATGATGATGATGATGATGATGATGATTATTATTATTATTATTATTATTATTATTATTATTATTATTATTATTATTATTATAACCTACAAATACTGTTTAATGATTTTGTTTCCATTTATGGAATGAAGCAGCTGATACATTGAGAGGCTGTTTTGAATCAGCAGATTGCATTTTATTATTTTAAGATCGCAGTGATCATAATGATCTTGATGTTTGAACAGATAAGATAACATCTTATATTCTGTTTTGTGAGAACAGCATCACTCCCACCAAACTTATAACAATCTATCCGAACAACAAAAAGTTGATACCCAAGGACATGCACATTTGCCTAAGAGGAAAGCTTTCTTAAAAGGAGATTTGCAACAGGTGAAGGAATTAAAAAAGGAGTTTAAAGCAAAGGCTAAGATAGCAAAAATAGAACATTAAAAAAAATAGAAAGAAAGCTTACTTCTGGAAATGCAAAGGATGCATGGCACGGTCTAAATACCAAGATGGGCAGAGTTTCCAAGCCTGCATCAGTACACTGCCTGGACCCAACCTCCTTTGCAGAACAACTGAACAGATGCTTCACCAGATTCAACAGCAATTCCACTCCAACCAGCTGGATCCCACAAATTACCACCACCACTCTCAAAGACATTATTATTGATGAACAGTTTATCTCTTCCATCCTGCATCGTTAACCCACACAAGACCCCTGACAGACTCGGGGGGTAGAGTGCTGAAACAGTGCTTCACTCAGCTAACTGGGCCCCTTACTAAACTCTTCCAGAAGCTACTGGATTCTGGTTGTGTCCCCAGTCAATGGAGGGAATCACATATTGTTCCAATCCCTAAGAAGACACATGCTACATACCTAAAGGATTAGAGAGCAGTTGCATTAGCATACATTTTGAGCAAATGTAAGGAGAGAGTGGTGTGTGAGCACCTGGCTGACATGGTGGCTGACAAACTGGATCCATTACAACTAATAATCCAGGTACCAAATCCAGTGATTCTCAGTCGGGTCATCTGGACAGTTTCTTCTTTATAGAAATGTTTCGCCCTCTATCTGGAGGGCTTCTTCAGTCAGAGGAGTTCCAGTGAACTGTTTCCCCACCAAGCAGTAAACAACTTAAGTGGACCCACCAGTGGATCTATTACAGTTTGCCTGAAGCTAGACGTGGTGTGGAGGACGCAAGCCTCACACTTTTGGACATGGTTGCAAAAAATCTAGACTCTGTCCATGTTCACACTAGGATTTAAGATAAAATAAGATAGAACTTCATTGATCCTGCAGGATTTTTATTTTATTTATTTATTTATTTATTTTGTTCACGGATTTATCTTCCACCTTTAACGCTGTGAATATTAATAACGTACTGCAATACCCGTCAAATCTTCAAGTTCATTTAAGCTTGATTTTATGGGTTCAGTGCTTTTTTACTGGACAGACAACAAGTGTTTTTAAATGACTTTGTCAAACAAGTTGATTTTAAACTCTGGACTTCTCCAAGGCTGTGTTTTATGTCCCATTCTCTCTTCACACAAACTTTATTTCATGCAACAGTGAAGGAACGGCTCTTTTTAAACATGCAGATGACATGGTGGAGCACCTGGCTGGACCTAATGCTCTGTCCCACTACAGACTGTCCACGGTCTCCTCATGATGTTCTCGTTCAACTTGCTGGAGCTGAACATTTCAAAAACTAAGGAACTGTGCTGTGGGGGTCGACCTCAAACACCAGAACCGTTGTTGGAGCCACTGACCATCCACGGGGAGCAGGTGGATGCTTTTCAGTACCTTGGCACAGAGATAGACAAAAACATTTTTCTCACAGCACACTGACTCAATTTATAAAAAGGCCCAACAACATCTTCACCTGCTGAGGGAACTAAAGATCTTTCATGTCAGCTGGAGCACTCTGACCTTGATTTACAAGTCCCTGATTGAGTCCATTTCAACTTTTAATATTTCATCCTCGTTCAACCTCTTTAATGTCAAACAGAAAGCTAAATTACACGGAATAATCAAACAATCAAGTGAAATAACTGGCTCACGTCAATCTCCTCTGTCACAGCCACTCAGCGACCACCCTGATCACCGAGGACCCCTAACATCCACTACACAGATGCTTCCAGATGCTTCCATCAAGCAGGTGTGACTGAGTCCCACTGGCCAGGAAGAATATTTCTAAGAAATAATTTGTACCATCTGCAATAATGTTCTTAAACAAAGCTAATTCACATCTTGATGGTGGTAACTAATGGTGATAATCTGTTCTTATCATGTTCTATTGCTGGTTCTTGTATGTATGATGAATGTAGTGTGTTAAAAGAGAATTTCTGCCACAGCTGTGGTAGACAATAAAGTTTAATCTTATCTTAATTTCCAAACTTTGCTGCTTATAGCACTTGTAAGCGCAAGTATTTGTAAAAACACAATTTTTAAGTATCCCAAACCACAGTATTAAACTGTGCCTTGTTGAAATGTTGTTCCTCTTCTTGTTTTACAGATAAACTGTGGTGCTATATTTCCAGCCTGGCCTCAGTTTATGTGTTTACTCTGTTGTAGGAAATACAACAAGCTCTTGGTTGAAGCCGTATTGGAGTTGAGTCGTCTCCTAACTACAGAACTACCTGCAAAACCACCTTCCCCACAGAAAGACAGAGTTGTGTTCGTCCAGCAGGTGGCCACACTTTATGTGCGTTACATCCAGATCTTCAGGAAACTGGAAACGGTCTACGAGCAGATGATCCATCCTCAGAAGAGACGAGCTGTTCGGGGGATTCTTGACAGTGTCATGGGCAGGGTTCTGGAACTGAAGAACGAACTGGTAGAAAAGGAGTTTTCAGAGTACCATTATGTGAATGATATCCTTCTGGCTCTGAAACTCACACATGTAAGTTTTAGATATGACAGCTATGACTTTTAGATGTTATAACTGTGTTTATCTGGGATGATGGGAAAACAGCTGAACTCAAGAAGTGTTTTCTTTACTTACTATTTATCAGGAAAAACTTGAGATCCCCATCCCTCACTACTTTCTCAGTGAGTCCTGCAAAGAGGTCCAAGAAAGGAAGGGGATGCTGACGGATCTCTTTAAAATGATGGAAGTTACTGAAAGCCTTGGTGTGAGTTAAAATTAATCAACGTGTGTGTTTCAGCCTTGAAATTTGTTTCACGCAAAACTTTTCACACTCAGCTGGTTGACAACAAAACACATTGTCTGCAGGAAACTAACAAGTTCAATGAATAAATGGCAACATATATTTGTCCTGTTGTATACTTCTTTTTAATGGTTCCTGCAGTCACTGACGACTGAGGAAATGAGTCAAGAGGAGGCCATTAAAATAATCCAAATCGAAGAGAGGGCTCGACAAGGGCGTCTGAGGGCAAAGTTAACTGAAGAAAGCTTAAGGCTCAACAGAAGAAATGCTCAAACGCTTGACCAGAACTCAGCCGCCATCTGTATTCAGAAGGTGCATCTGTCAAACAGAGTTGTATGCAAATTTGCGTTGGCTGGGTCATGATGTGTGTTGAAAACTGGGTAAATTTGTTTTGCAGGTGTGGAGGGGCTACGTTCAGAGGAAGAAGTCAAAAATTGCACAACGTGAAGAGATGATTTGTCTGGGAATGGTGAGAGAAACAATTAATTAGTTTAGCTTTATGAAGAGCATGCAAAGCTCTACAGAAATCAGTTTCAGTTAGTTTTTTTATCATTTGATTTATAGGTATTTAGTATGAAA
>JARVGV010000861.1:17857464-17868111 GCA_031762435.1 Hypsolebias longignatus
AAGTCGAGGACTACCTGGATTTCTTTTCAGTGATAACTGGGTTCCTCTGTAGAAAACCTGGATGAGAGTAATTGTGTGACACAAGAAGGTGTGAGGTTTCCAAACATGGATCTGAAGGATTCAGTGTTCAGCTGTTTCATCAAGTTCTAAATTCCCCCCACACATTGTCACATTGTGGTTTCTTCATGATCTTTCTGTTTTTAGTCAATATGCTAAAGAAAGAAACAGATCATTATATTATTATTATTACCTTAATACAGTAGCCTACCAATAAGTTATTGATCACTCTATTCACCTTTCTCCTGCGCAAGGAGGACTTTTTTTTTTTACCTTTATTTTTACAGGTAGTCTCACTGAGTCATGAGGACCCACCCCAAGAGAGACGTTTATTGGGCAGCTATGTAAGTACCTGGGCACGACAAGGCTAAATGTTTTGGCAGCAGGAAGCTCGTTAGCACGTCATAATTTTTTCCCCATGAATTAGCTACAGCATTGTATAAGCCGTGGGGTTCAAAGCCTGTGAAAAAAGTAGTGGCTTATAGTACGGAAATTAATATTAGGTATTAGTTTTTGTCTTAAAAACCAGCATAACACAGGCTTATCAGATTTTTTTTGTAACAAAATGATACATTTTAATTCCAGTTTTCTTAACAGGCCAAAACACTGAAACCTATAAATAAATACAGGTGCTGAGATGTGCAGGAGCATCCTGCTTTGCTTTGGCGTGCCACTATTCTCCTCTCGGTGACAACAAGTTGTTTCTGTGGCCCACAGCAGGACCCCACAGAGATTAGGCTGTCGGTAGAGTTTCACTGGGCTTAAAAGAGCTTTCGCAACACATGGAGCTGTCCGTCAAACAGAGAAGAAACAAACCATCATGGAAAAACTGCAGACGTTAGAGAGAAGTGAGCTGGTTTTACCAGTTTTACACTGATTGTTTTTTTCTGCTCAGCTATTGAGAGCATGTTTTATGCAAACAGGGGCAACTATTGCTCATATCCTCATAATATGTTGTGCCATGATGTGCTCAGGGACTGAAGAAAAATAAGCCCATTTTGTAATGTTTTCTCACCTATGTTCACAAATGATGGTCCGGTGAAATGGGAGATTAAGATCATCTAACCCTTGGTGTCCTTTTAGCTGTGGCAGTGATGGAAACTCCCTTTGATGACCTTTGATGTCTCTAACCTGAAGTTAAGGCATCTGTTAGGCCGTAATGTAAATTGCATCTGCACGCTACACCTAACCTCTTTCTGGGGAAGTCCACTTTCTCATGTCAGCCACCCCCTTCAAACTCTGAAAACTATAAAAACACCAGCAACCCTGATGGTTTATGTTTGGATTGGTTCTGATGGTTTCATTGTTAGTGAACACAACTTGCCTCCCTCTGTTAAAGCCAAAACTATCTTTGTCTTCACACCGACAGAATGCTATTTTGGAGGTTAGTATGTGGGGAGATATGTCAGCTGTTCAGCATCGTGCTCAGTCACAGTGAGAAAAAAAAAAACAAAAGGGAAAGAAGAACTACAAGCTGTCAAACTTTAAGACGCAGCATGCAAAACTACTCTTCGATGGATAAACATTTGTCATTAATCTAAAAATATATATTTGGTTGACAGACCAGTTGCTGTGGTGGATTTATTTATTTTTTTTATTTTTAATTTTTTAGAATAAGTATTTTTTTCGCAACTGTTGCAACAGGACGGGATACCAGGATATATTTACGCCACAAGTCATCTGTCTGATTTTTAGGTAGGTGAGTCACTTTAAGTGATTTAACATGTTTTAACTTATTTTATGTACTATTCAATAGCACGAGTGAAAAATATTTTTAAGCATAATGCCAGCAGTACACATTCAAAAGGTCTGAATTATATATGTATTGCATGAAGTTAGTGAGTTCTGAATTATTGAAAGACCACAGCAACTTTTGTGGGTTAAATTTACCAATTTGATTAACATTTATCTTATTTATTGACAAAATATCAATACTTACCACAAACACATTAAAATAATCAGTGGTTTTTCAAAATGGGTTCAGGGTCATAAAACACCAAGATAATCGTCAGAAATGAAATTAAACATTGAAACGATTGCTGATGTTTTATTTCTGCCATATGAAGAATAAAAATGTGTCATGAATGAATGAATAGGACTGTTTGCTCATTTAGTCAGTATATTACAATGCATTTATGATTAAACTGATGATGGTTGTACAGTATCAACAAGCCTCTTTTACCAATGTTTTGTGGATCAGAAGGTGCAACATTTTGGAAACTAGACAGTTCTTTGCAATAATAATGTGATTGTGTGGCGCATAACACAAAGTGTCTGAGCTTCAGGAAACAAGGTAGATATACTTTGCCCTCAAAAGTAAGTAAGTCTTTATGACCAACACATCCAGTCCAACAGTTCTCATTTGTGTTTGTTCTCCAGAGCTTCACCTGTTTCGGAGTTTGCCGCACTCGGGCTGATGGAGATGGCATCACAGCTGAGTCTATATTGGTGGCGCTGAGCTCAGCTGAATGAGGTGACAGAGATTATTGTGCTCTTCGTTGCAGAGGAGGGCTGGCATCCTGTCTAGGGATCAGCTCTACGAGTGAATGTGTGCCTGTCCTGACTGGCTGGTCTTTGGACTTTAGTTTTACATTATCAGTCAGGGGATAATATTCAGGGTACTGTATGTGCATGAGTTGAGATCGTAATTTGGATGAATTCTTGTTGAAAATTTGTCTATATTCATTTAAACATATTTCATTTTAACAACTGATAGATCTTGTTCTACTTAAAATTGTATTCCTTTTTTTTTTTTTTTTTTTTTTTGCTGCAGCCCATCCCTTGTGATAGAAAAGAAAGATTCACCATCCACCCTCAGTGACAAACAAAGACATGGGAGACAATAAGACAGTAGGAGTTGTAGCAGCTGCAAGTAAGTTTAGTGTTCAAGACTGAGTTATGTGTTTTTTTTTTTTTTTTGCAATGGGCAAGAATCTCTCAAAACTCCTAACGTTGTGCTTGTTTCCAGTGAATCGTCTGCAGGTGGCGAAGGGTTTGGAGGATGTGGAGGTGTCCGAGTGCGAGAGCTGCTCCTTCGAGGTCACTCTCAACCAGGCTTACGTAGAAGGCACCTGGACGAGGGATGGGGTGAGGGTTAAATCTAGACCGAGTTGCCGCATCAGCATGCACGGGAAGAAACACGCCCTCGTACTCACACGGGTGACTTTGGGAGATGGAGGCTTGTACACCTTCCAGGCTAACGGCATCCAGACATCAGGGCGACTCAGTGTCAGAGGTGATCCATAAAAATTTACTGTTTTCATGGTGATTTAACGTGATCAGAACTCTGGCTGTGGGAAATCTGGTCAAATCCGGATTCAAAATAAGCCACAACCAATGTCTGCCTGATGAAAAGAGGCGATATGATCGTTTTAAACATTAATTTTCTGTTTCAAAAGCTAAAGTGTTAAATATAGAGCAACGTATTTCACAAGACGTGCAACATTTGAAATCCTGAACTAAAACCTGAACAGAAAATTTGAATAAAGCACACTTTGGTTGCTTTCAGTGAGATGAAATTGAATATTTTCTGACAGCTAGGGACATCCACATTGTAAAAGAGCTGGAGGACGTCGATACAACCGAACGTCAGCCTGTCAGCTTCACCTGTGAGGTCAACCAGGTGGATGCAGATGGTCGTTGGTACCGGGACGACAGCCGAATCCGAGCGGGGGACAACATTAAGATCAGGCATCAGGGTGAGATCATAAGGAAGAAGCCTTTTATCAAATACGTTGCTTTTACAAGAGACCTGAAGTCAAACTGGCGTAAAGAAATTAAAATAAAAAAAAAGTCTTTAAGTATTTCACCACATTTGATTTCAGGTAAAACTCACAGCTTGTTCTTCAAGTCAGTTCGGCCAGAGCACGCAGGCGAGATCAGGTTCACTGCAGAGCGTGTCTCGTCTTGTGCCACTCTCTCAGTCCAAGGTGAGCCACCACATTCAACCACAGATGACACGCTCTTTTACAAATTACAAATTGAATATTTAACCTAAATATTAGGGGGTGTAAATCACCAGTTTTACCATGATACAATATTATATTGATTTGTTTGTATGACGATATGATTTTTCTCAATAAAACAAAGTCTGTCACGATACGATTTTGATTGTATTCAATTCGCAAGTCTGCGATCGATATATTGCGATATCAATGCCCATCTCATTTACATAATTCAAATATGATTTTACAATTTTATTTCTGTTATTACAGGCACCAGGCATTAAAAAAAAAACAATGAAAAAATAAAAATAAATGACCTGTTCAGTATAGTCTCACTTTTCTCATGTTTAAGTGCATTTTATCAACCAGTTAACTTAAAAGTGCCCTGATGACCTTTCAGTTATAAAGAAACAAAAATAGATATTGAGTTTACATAACATGACTATCAATGCCGTGTTTCTTCTTCAGGTGAAATTTATTGTTTCCCCGAGTATTTTTGGCACGTGTTGCACACGGCATGAGTTTTGTCTGTTGGTTGAGCCGTCCTTCTGTCAGAATCAAAAATATTTCCACAGTGTTGATTTAAATCCAGCAGGAGAGTGAATTTCATTATCTGTGTTTTCTGCCTTGTCTGCCATGTTGCAGAGCACAGCCGCACACGGAAATGGTGACACAGACGTTCCTTGGAAATTTCAAAACAAAAGCATATTTTAAAGATGCCGATATGAATCAATGTTTTAGTTTTACCATGATATAATTGAATCATTAATCATTTAACAGTTTAAGTCGGTGCATTGTTACACCCCTATTTATTTAGTCTCATGATAACTTAAGTCTGTTCTGTCTCTTAGAGCTCCCAGTCCAAATAGTTCGTCCTCTCAGGGTGAAGATTGCCATGTACCGCCACAGAGGTCTGCTGGAGTGTCAGGTGTCCAGACCTAATGCTCATGTCAGATGGTACAAGAACAGAAAGGAGCTCCTTCCTGGTAAAAAGTATCAGCTAATCAGCCAAGACGTCTACAGACAGCTGACAATCGAAGACGTCTGTTCCTCAGATGAAGACACCTACACATGTGATGCAGCGGATGACAAAACATCGTGTCAGCTTCTGGTGGAGGGTGGGATGCTTCTGTCAGTGCAATGTGTTGCATTTACCTGCTGTGGAGTGTTTTATATTGTTTTGCCTAACTATGTGAGCTTCTCAATAAGAAACTTGAAAAGATGAGTGTGTGTTTTTGTGTAACCATCATTTTAACATGTGTTTTTGTTGCTGTACGTGCAGAGCAAGCTATCTGCATAGTGCGGGGGATGAAATCAGCAAGAGTGATGGAGCCAGAACCTGCACTGTTCCAGGTAGAAACCAACCTGAAGTCGGGGAGGACCCCCAAGTGGACCCTGAATGGGGAGATTTTGGAGCACTGTGCAGGTGTGAACATTGACAGGGAAGGAAACATCCACAGTCTTTGTTTCACGACCACAGATAGTTCCATGTCAGGGCCCGTGGTCTTCGTGGCCGGCAAGAGTCGCTGCACTGCTCAGCTTACGGTCAAAGGTGAGATTTCCAGACTTCCTTTGATTTAACATTTAAACTCCACCCAAATTACTGATCAAACTTGGATGCCAAATCAAATGTGCTTTAATCTGCACCTGAATACATTCTTTATGATCTTTTAATAGAGTGTGAAGTGTAAAAATAAGAGATAAGAAAGCAGTAATTCTTTTAAAAATGATCTAGAAACTTGTGCAACAAGACCAAACATAAAGTGTGAATTTGCTGCTTGCCCATTAATAAACTGAGCTGGAGTGTTTTGGACAAATTGCACAAACTTAAGATCTGAAACATTAATTGAACCCAGATTACATACAATCAAGAGTTCTTCCTCAAAAGAACAAAGTGAAGAAAGGTTTATACTAGCAATGATCCACAGATGGATAAAATAGTCTTTGACAACCACATTTACTTGTTTCATAAATGTAATAGCAAAACACATATTTTAAGGTTTCTGCAAATAATGTTTAAAAATGTTCAAAGGTCTAAATGGGAAAAAGCAAAGGGAAAGAAAGTCCAAATAATACCACTCCTAATTTTTACTTGTTTGGGCTGAGAAAGTGGTTGAGTAATAGAGTCATTATTATATCAGATTTCAAAGTTTACTTAATTTCTAGATTTGCATGATATTAGTTGAATTGTCTCATATGGATGGAATCACTTGATAATTGTGTAATGCATTCTATTTTTGTACAAAACTGATGCATGGCATAAAGCAATTCAATGTTGATGTATTTTTTTCTATCAGAGCGACCGCTTGAGGTTGTTCACCATCTGGATGATGTGGAAGCAAAGGAGAACAGCTCTGCGACTCTGAGCTGTGAGTTTGCCCCCTCTCCCAGGGTGGTCCGATGGTTTAAAGGTCGCACAGCTCTGAAGGGCTCCAACAAGTATTCCATGAAGAGAGAAGGGAAACGAGCAGAACTGACCATTCACGGCCTGATAGGAATGGATGGAGGGCAGTATCACTGCATGGCTGGAGGGACACAAAGCACAGCACAGGTGAAGGTAGAAGGTACGTTTCAAGACTTGGATTTCAACGTTATGGATCTTTTAGTTTCTTTGCGTAATCATCTGTGTGCTTGTGTTGCAGTGAGAATACTGAAGTTGGTCAAACACCTCGAGCCAGTGGAAATCGAGGAAGATGGCATTGCCACTTTTTCATGTGAGCTCAACTATGTTGTTGCCAATGCGGAATGGCTCCTTAACAATGTCCGACTCAATTCCAACTCCATCAGCCGGATCCAGCACATGGGCACGATGCACAGACTTATATTGAATAAGCTTAGACCGCAGGAGAGCAGGATCACCTTCAAAGCAGGTCTCCTGACAGAGACAACTGCCCTGAAAGTCAAGGGTATGTAACTGAATGGGTTCCATTTTTAAATTACGTTCAAATGTGTGACTATTCATTTCATTTCACCAAATTCACATGGAATTATGTGGTGTCAGAGCGCCCAGCAGTGTTCCTCAGATCTTTGGAGGATGTAGTTGGAGAAGAGCAAGGAAAAGTTTGCCTGCAGTGTGAAATTTCCAAGGATTCAGTGACACCTGTTTGGAGAAAGAATGGTATGGTCCTCACACCGGACGATAAGCATGAGCTTGTGCAGTGTGGGAAGTCCATGGCACTGATCATCCACTCACTGAGTAAAGACGATGCCGGACAATTCACCTGTGACCTGGGCACCAGTCAGTCCAAGGCTAAAGTTACAGTACATGGTGAGTAGCTGGAAAAATCAAACACATCTGGGTCTTCTCAGCTCTAAGTCTAGATGTTTATCTTCAGTGACTGTATATCTCAAAGACAAAATAATTGGCACTTTGCTCTTACCATTACAGACCTTCACATTACCATTGTCCAGCGTATGAAGACAACCTCTGTTCATGAGGGTGAAAGCTGCACGTTTGAGTGCCATCTCTCTCATGATGTTGACGATGAGCCTACTTGGACAATCAATGGCCAAGCAGTGGTTACCAACGACCACATTCAGCTTGTCAGCAATGGCCGCAAGTACAAGATGACCATTAGAGATGCTGTACTTACTGACGCTGGAGACGTGGTCTTCACTATTAAAGATTTAAGTTGTAGGACCATGCTGTTTGTCAAAGGTGAGTAGTTGGAGTTGTTGTGTCTCACTAAGACAATGATGGATGGTTTGAAAGAAACACTTTGATCTATTTATTTAAACTGGTAAATGTTTTTTCCTGCTCTAGAGAAACCAGTGCACATCTTCAGGGACGTGCTGAATGTCAAGGCTGTACCTGGAGAGGACGCTGAGCTGAGCTGTGAAATCACCAAACCGGAAGCCACCATCCGTTGGCTGAAAAATGGTCATCTCATTAGGCCGAGCCCCAAATATATAATGAGGGTGGAGAAGAATCTGGCACGAATGGTGATCAAGAATGCCACCATCAAAGACTCTGGAGAATACTGCTGTGAGGCTGAAGGTGTTGCCTCTTGCGCCAAGTTGGAGATCAGAGGTAGCTGTTGTTATATTTTGATTTTTTTTTCCAAATTTTTTAAGGGCAAAGTAAAAATCTTAATTGAGAATGTGGAAAAGAAATATAGGTGAACAGTTCACAAATCGGAAAGCACTGAAAATTATGAATAGGGTTTAATCCTTATGACAAGATTAGTTTGACTGTATTTATTGCCATAGTTCTTTTAAATTGTAAATCAGACTGCCAAACTTCACTTTTTTATTCAGAACTCCAGCACACATTTGTGAGGGAGCTGAGAGACACTCGAGCAGAGGAGAAGGGTAAGGTGACCCTGGAGTGTGAGACCAGGTGGCCAGCCAAGCGTGTGACCTGGCTGAGGGGCATGATGGAGCTCAGGTCTGGGAAGAAGTATGTCATCAAGCAGAAGGGAGTGATTCTGTCGCTAACCATCACCTATTTAGACAAATCTGACTCTGATCTATATACATGTGATGTTGGTACCATGCAGAGCCGGGCACACCTGACTGTGCAGGGTAAGTGTGTGCATGGACCAATGTGTGCCTAATCAGGGACAATTATTTTATAGGTCTAAGCTGCAAAACTTTTCTTGATACCGTTTCTAAAACAGTGCAAAATAAAGAATTTTGTTTCATTGTGTATTTTTTTGTTGTTGCAAGTATTGAAAAGGTTAATGTTCAGAGCAACTCCTGTATTCTGTGTATTCTTTGAACATTTCCATGTTTCAGGTCAGAAAGTGTTGATCTTGGACGAGTTAGAAGATGCAGAGTGTCTCAAGGGTGAAACTGTCACATTCAGATGTCAAATTTGTCCCAGTGACTATACGGGGGTCAAGTGGTACCTGGACGAGACTCTGCTTTATACCAATGAGCTCAATGAGATCCAGGTGGTTTCAGGAGGCAACCACACCCTCACGTTCAGGCAGCTTTCTCGTAAAGACACCGGCACCATTTCGTTTGTAGCAGGGGACAAACGATCCTACGCCTCCCTGTTGGTTAGAGGTACAGTTTGGAACTTCCTGCAAGTTTCTTCTGTCACTCTTCAGAATCGACTCAACTTCATGGTTTTGTGTTACCAGAAAGGCGTCCCACTATTATCAAAGCACTGGAAGACTGTGAGGCCATCGAGGGAGGTGGCTTGGTTTTGTCCTGTGTCACTTCTAAGCCATGTCACATTGTTTGGTACAAAGATGGCTGCACGATGTGGCACTCCTCCAGATACTTCACCAGTCGATCTGACTGTGAAGCTCGGCTGACTATTCGGGAGGTGAGCAGCAGTGATGCTGGGCTGTACGAGTGCAGTGCTGGATCAGTAACAACAAGCGCTGTTGTCACTGTCAAAGGTACAATCAAAAGCTCTCTCCTCTGTAAGATGTTCTGATTGCTAACCATGGACTAAAGCTTTGTGACAGATTCTACATTACATATTGTAAGTTCTCCCCAATGTGTGTCCTTTTTTTCAGCCATCCCAGCAGAGTTCATTCAGCTTCTAAAGGCTGTGGAAGCAAAAGAGGGAGAAACTGTTACTTTAACCTGTGAATACTCTCTGCCGGGGGTCCAGTTCCACTGGAGGAAAGGTTTTGAGAGCATCAGGCCAGGAGACAAGTATGTGTTTAAACAAAGGAAAACAATCATCTTACTTACCATAAAAGCCCTTTCACCCGATGACTCAGGACTGTACACATGCCAGTGTAGACAACACCACACATCAGCAAGCCTCAAAGTACATGGTAAGCTGTTTTATTTACACACATTTTCTTACATTTTACTATTTAAAAACAAGAGACATTGTGCAGCTTTTTTAAAACGTACGTGCATATTCAAAATAGCAATACGTTCACTCTACAATACCTCAAAAATGACAGCTAAACACAAAAACATGTAAGATAACAATTAGTCAAAATCACAACTAAGTAAATCAAAGCATTTCAGACAGCGCAGCATAGGACCCAAAGCAATATTTTACAAATTATATCAACAAAATTAAGAAACCTCTAAGTTGTTAATGACCAATATATAATTTCAATTTATGAGCAGTTCAAGATGGCCACCACAACTAATCAGATTTGGCTTTGCATCGCTGTCATTCTACAACTCACTCAATTGTGCAAATGATGAGCTACATTTTGGAGAGGTAGTAGATGAGTGTAATCTCCAACACATAATCTGAGCACTGACAGATTGCCTGAAATCTGTAACACTTTGGCATTAACTGATGCACAGAGTCAAAGCTGTCAAGTATGTCACATTTGTGAAAAATAAGTGGATTTTAAGGTTATAATAGCAGACTAAATACTTTTAAAGCAATATATTTATATTTTTAATCGCTAGTCTTTAATCATTGTATTTTCTTTCATTGTATTTATTTTGCGAGTTCATCAAAGTGAAACCATACCGGATTGGTCGATGACCGGGTTAACAACGACCACCACCGGTGCTGTTGACAAACAGGGTGCCGGCTGAAATTGTTCTACTGTTAGTCGAAGACCCCGAGGAGCGAAACGTGTCAGGAAACAGAGGGAGAAGAGGAAAGTGAAGATAGGACTGAGGGTTGCAACTCAGTGGGGACAATGACAGGCAAAGGTAGAGAGCTGGCTGACATGATGCAGAGAAGAAAGGTAGATGTTTTATGTGTCCA
>JARVGV010000861.1:17872614-17886788 GCA_031762435.1 Hypsolebias longignatus
TGTGTGTGTGTGTGTGTGTGTGTGTGTGTGTGTGTGTGTGTGTGTGTGTGTGTGTGTGTGTGTGTGTGTGTGCAGTCCTGCCAGTGTGAAAAACAATGTGTTAAGGGAGTGCAATGATCACTGCCCCAACTGAGTTATATTACTCCATGCCAAGTCTGAAAGGCAAGATTGCAGTCTGTTCATGTTTTTTTTGTTAAACTCCAAATAAAACAAGCACCAGATTGAAGACTGCTCCAATCAGAATAACAATTATTAAAACACTTCATTGTGCTTTGCCACCTTTTATTCAAGCCTGCAATTTTTCCTGATAGCCCATTTAAATCTGTGCCAAACGTTTGGTGCGCCATAGGATGACGTGTGGACGAGAGGAAGCAAAGAAATGAATATGAAACGGTGCGAGGCTGGATCGAAAAAGAAAATAAAGTGATAGCGTGAGTGAAGGACAGCCAGAGCGCCGAGCCTTCTGTCTAGATGGCCTTGACGCCTGTCAGTTCCGAATGGCACATTAGTCCTTTGAACTGCATTTAAAATGCATTTCTGTGCTTTGTTTTCATGGCTCCATCTGCTCGTCCAAACCAACTTCATCCAGTAAGTGTGTTTAAAACTATACCCTTTTGGCTTTTGCTCAGGTTTGCACTCCTGCAGGTGGAGTTTGGAGCTATGACATACTGGGTGTACCACACCTCAGTGCTGATCATTTACTTTACTCTCTGGCTAAAACATCCAATGACTTTCATCTGCACATGGTTTTTGGAACACTACATAAAGAAATACAGGTTTGCATACTCAGTTTCTTGTTGTTTCTATGGATGAACACATTTAGCTGGAGAAACTCTACAGATGCAGTTAGATACAGTTTATTTAAAGCTATGAAAAGACAACAAGACGTCTGTTGAAAGAAGGTTTCAAAAGTTGATGATGTTCTTCATTTACTTAATGAAAAGATCATATATAAATTAATATCAACAAGCAGCCCGGTCCCTGATGCAGCAAAGAATCCTCACACCCTGAAGCACTGAACATGAATTCTGCGTTAATATGAGACTTTTTCCTTTTTTTGACTGCAGCAAACACGTCAACTGTTTTTCAAGTCAAACTACGGAGTACGCTGTGAACATCTGGGTTTCCTGAGGACATATTTGCATCGAAGCACTAAAGATCCATGGGAACCCACTCAAGGCACATCTATGGATGTCTTGACACAAAAATCACACAGTCCAGACATTTATTTCTTCAGCTGTTTGAATGTAGTACTCTGAAAATTATTGTAGAAATCATGCAATAACAGAAAGTAAACAGATGTTTTTAAGAATCTGAAAATATTGCATTTTTAACAATATACAGTGCCTTGCGAAAGTATCCGGCCCCCTTGAACTTCTCAACCTTTTGCCACATTTCAGGCTTCAAACATAAATATATAAAATTTAAATTTTTTTGTGAAGAATCAACAACAAGTGGGACACAATCGTGAAGTGGAATGAAATTTATTGGATGTGTCAAAGTTTTTCAACAAATAAAAAACTGAAAAGTGGGGCGTGCAATATTATTCGTCCCCTTTACTTTCAGTGCAGCAGACTCACTCCAGAAGTTCAGTGAGGATCGATGAATGATCCAATGTTGTCCCAAATGACTGATGATGATAAATAAAATCCACCAGTGTATAATCAAGTCTCCATATAAATGCACCTGCTCCGTGATGGGTTCTGTTCAAAGCACAGAGAGCATCATGAAGACCAAGGAACACACCAGGCAGGTCCGAGATATTGTTGTGGAGAAGCTCAAAGCCGGATTTCCATACAAAAAGATTTCACAAGCTTTAAACATCCCAAGGAGCTCTGTGCAAACAATCATATTGAAATGGAAGGAGTATCAGACGACTGCAAATCTACCAAAACCCGGCCGTCCCTCTAAACTTTCATCTTAAACAAGGAGAACACTGATCAGAGATGCAGCCAAGAGGCCCATGATCACTCTGGATGAACTGCAGAGGTCTACAGCTGAGGTGGGAGACTGTGTCCGACAACAATCAGTCACTGCACAAATCTGGCCTTTATGGAAGTGGCAAGAAGAAAGCCATTTCTCAAAGAGATCCATAAAAAGTGTTGTTTAAAGTTTGCCACAAGCCGCCTGGGAGACACCAAACATGTGGAAGAAGGTGCTCTGGTCTGATAAAACCAAAATCGAACTGTTTGGCCACAATGCAAAACTATATGTTTGGTGTAAAAGCAACACAGCTCTTCACCCTGAACACACCATCCCCACTGTCAAACATGGTGGTGGCAGCATCATGGTTTGGGCCTGCTTTTTGTCAGCAGGGACATGGAAGATGGTCAGAATTGATGGGAAGATGGATGGGGCCAAATACAGGACCATTCTGGAAGAAGACCTGTTTCGAGTCTGCATGAGACCTGAGACTGGGACAGAGATTTCCAAAACATAAAGCCAAATCTACAATGGAGTGGTTCACAAATAAATGTAACCAGGTGTTGGAATGGCCAAGTCAAAGTCCAGACCTGAATCCAATTGAGAATCTGTGGAAAGAGCTGACGACTGCTGTTCACTCTCCATCCAACCTCACTGAGCTCGAGCTGTTTTGCAAGAAGAATGGGCGAGAATTTCAGTGTCTTGATGTGCAAAACTGATAAGAGACATACCCCGAGCGACTTGCAGCTGTAACTGCAGCAAGAGGCGGCGCTACAAAGTGTTAACGCAAGGGGGCCAAATAATATTGCACGCCCCACTTTTCAGTGTTTTATTTGTTAAAAAGGTTTGACACATCCAATAAATTTCATTCCACCTCACGACTGTGTCCCACTTGTTGTTGATTCTCAAAAAAAATAAAATTTTATATCTTTATGTTTGAAGACTGAAATGTGGCAAAAGGTTGAAAAGTTCAAGGGGGCCAGATACTTTCGCAAGGCACTGTATTCCTTGAAAAAAATCCTGGGAAATTTAAAAAAAAAAAAAAAAACATTTCTGATGGCATTATATTGATCAATGGATCCTTGAACACCTTACAGGTGAGTTTCTTCTAGAATACAGCACTTGTTTTGGTTGCTGTTACCTTATTACACCCTGCGTGGTCACCATGTAATAAAATGTTCTGCTTCAATCACATCACAAGCTGCTACGATGCCGGACACAGTGCTCATGCACACAGGAAGTATCTGTCTAGTCCCACGCCTCCTCTGAATGTTACCTGAGGAATCAGATCTGAATATATTTTCTGTCCAAACACTTTGTTTTTGAGCTGAATTTGCTAAGCTAAAAACAAGTAGGCGGCTGTTTGAAACCCAAAACACTTGTGGAGCCAGTTTAAGAACATTGGAAAAATAATTCAATGGTGTGAAGAACTCCACCCTCAAGTTATACACATCTAAAATCCTGATGCGTCAAAGAGCTCTTTGAGGCCAATGAGACGTTGCATGTGCTGACGATTTGCTTTCTGCACCGTGTTCTGACCCCATCTCTCACGCACACACTCATATTCGCCTTTGTGCGGCTGTATTTTCAGTCGATGCAGGTTGCCACTGATTCAAGGTCTCTTGTGAATATCTGTGGAGAAAGGCAGCAAGAGAAAAAAGAAAAGGGCAAAACCATAACGTGTGAGAGAATCAGTGCATCTAAAGGCTGCAGAAACAAGGAAATATATGCTGTATCTCTTGCCACTGCATGAAACTGAACTTTCTTTTTCTTTTTCTTTCTAGACATTCAAATGCAGAGCTCCATCACTCAAACAAAGCACACTCACAGGCATGCAACCTCACAGAGGCATAGAAACCCAGTGTTTAGTTCCAGTGTCACCACAGTGGCCATCTGTCAGCATGCGGGCATGCACAGATTTGGCTGTTTGTACATCTACTGATCATAACACACACACACACACACACACACACACAACATGAGGCATTCAGCAACATTCATCTCTTCATTCACTCAGAAAACATCTCACCCTGTTGGCCCTTTCTGTTTCACAATCAGATGGAGTTTGGTTAAAGCAGAGATTATCGAATCAGAACATGATCCAAGCAGTTACTGCTCTCATCCCTTCTTCTGCTTCTTTTTTTTTTCTCTTCTTCTTCTTCTTCTCCTCTTTGTCTTTCTCTCCATCCCACGTGAATCTGTTTGTCTGGATCTGCCAAAGACTGATGTCACTGTCCACCAGTGTGCTTCCAGTGTGAGTGGGATGAAATGAATGTTGAGATATAATCCCACGGTTTAATCCCGTGCCACTCCCCGCGCGCACCGGGACAGCCTGAGAAACTCTTATGGCTGACAGATAATGAACATGTATTCTAACCATGTGAGAACATGGAGGGGGGGGTTTTGCAGGGAAGTGGTGGAAAAGGCACTCGTTTGCTCCAGGTGCTTTTAAAAATATACACATCTATTCCAATATATCCTCCTGCCATGGCAGAGAGTGAGAGTAAGAGAGAGACAGAGAGATTAAAGATTAGTTCTCATGGGTGGGAGACAGTGGGTGAGGGAGTGAGTAGGAGGGAGGGCGGCAGTCAGAAGCACGCAAACTAATATTCTCACCGATGAGCAGACAGTCGTGCCAGAGCTGGAGCTGCGTTCACTTCACCTCTCTGACGCTGTTGGTGCATCAACAACAAGTGCAGGAAAAAAAAAAAAAAAAGATTTAGTGAAACCTGTCTGTTGTCTGAGCCCTGAGAACTGCAGGACCACACTTCTATCATATATCTTTTTTTTTTTTTTTCTTAAAGAGGGGCTGCACGCACCCACACTTCTCCTGAGCCGCGCCAACTCCAGGTAAGGCAAACTTTCAATTATTCACGCCCGCACGCGCTTATGTAACGCACGTTGGCGGTGGCAGCGCAGAAAAAAAATATATAAAAAAATACTAATAAAGATCAATGGATCCAAGAATCAAAGGGACGTTTCCCAGCATGCCGCGCCTCATTAAGATCATGCGCATGCAGCCGGCGTGCGTAAAACAGCTGCAGTGGAAATCTCCAACCGCAGGGAACAAAAAGTGTCCGAGGTTTGTTCTTCAGCCAAAATAAAGTGAAAAGCAATATGGTTTTATTTATTCGCATTTTTTGGCTGGTATAAGTGTTAAAAACATGATATATTGTTATCCAGGGTGTCTGAAGTGAACTCACTGTTCCTGCAAAACTCAAAATTTCTGATAATGTTTTATTCATTACAGCCAAACTAAATGAATAAAAAGCTTATATAAACCTACTGTCTTTATAAATAGCAAGCTCTTTTTTGCTATTTTTTTAATGTGTTTTTAGTTGCTGCAAATCCACAAGTAGTCAAAGGATGGTACCAAGAAAAAGAATGTGTAGAGAAAAAAAAAAAAAAAAAAAAGTAAAGCAGTGCCTTTACACCCACCCCAACTTTCTCTTTCACTGCCTCCAGCTGCAGCTATACTCATCAATTATGCATCACCTGTGCAAAAGTATTGACTATACAGTATTCCCTTTCGTTTGCATGCAAACTTAACCTTAAAATAAGGCTAATGGTTTAGGTTTAAAGTGGTTATTTGAAATGATAATGTTGGGAGGCTGGCATCAGAAATGTTTGAACACATCCTTCCCGTGCAGCTTTAGACAAGCTGCAGAAATCCAGAGGCTTGTATAAATTGAATAATTTAACATATCAGAGCTGTAAATCTGTTTTTGAAATAAAACTGCAATAGACAAACTAGTACATCATATTTCATTCTCGCAATAAAAACACAATCCACCCCCTACTCGCCTTATTAACGTGCTTTATATGAAAGGGGACAGAAGAGAAAACAGAGTAAATCTAGTGGAAGCTACTACACAACTGCACCCCAGAGAGAGCATGGGAGAGGCTGCTGAGCTGTAGGAAAACAAATGAAGAGGGGACTCGGGGAAAGAAAACGTGGTTCTTGTCCTTTTTTTTTTTTTTTTTTTTACTTTAGAGAGCAGAAGTGTTTTTTTTTTTTTTTTTTCTTTTTCATTCACAGATGCTTTAAGTCTGTAGATTTCATTTGCTTTGGTTTTACATAACAAGGTGTGAAGAACCTTCTAACAGACAAGTTTCAGGTGCCACATCTCACACAGTTCACACGTTTCTGCTGGCAGCCTCACAATATGCACACTCCTTTTTTATCCTGCATTACTTATTCTGTACAGCTGCTTGTCTGTCTGTCTGTCTGTCTGTCTGTCTGTCTGTCTGTCTGTCTGTCTGTCTGTCTGTCTGTCTGTCTGTCTTCAGTTAAAGCCAACCTGTTACAGTATTTTTGTGTTTGAGGTTTGGAAAATCGAGGTTGAGGTTTGGAAAATATTCATGCTGCATACTTGCGAGTTGCTTTGGTCTTGGCAATAAAAAAAAAATTAAAATAAAAAGTATGATTGATGTTTTGGAAAAAAGTTCAGGTAATCTAAAAAGTCAATGTCACTTTTTGATTGCAGCGAGGTCTTTCTGAAAAACATCGGCTCAGCACAAAACAAGATATTTGAAAATAAACCAATCATTTTATCCTATTTTTTATGTAATAGAGGAGCTTTTTTTTTTTCAAAGTGATGCATTTCATAAGAAGGCCTGTTTTATTTTTATTTTATTTTTTATCTTAATTATTATTATTTATCTGTGTAAGGAGGCAGGACTTGTTAACTGTTTAAGGGTTACTGACCTGCATGTTTCAGAAGTTTTCTCACTCCAGTTCATCTGATTCAAACAGGTGAAAAACCTGTTAGCTTGTCATCAAGTTTACAAAAATAAATACGTAAATAAATAAATAAAAACAGGTACTAACTCTTTCTTTAAATCAGGTGTGTTGAAGCAGAAAAACATCTAAACCCTGCAAGTCAGTGGGGGCTGAAAAGCAGGTTAGCCCACTGCTTTACTTCAGGTCAATCCCTAATCCTACATTTTTTTAGCCTAATTTTCACCTGGCATGATGAAATGTGTGTACAGTATTGGGAACAAAAAGAAAAAGAAAACAGCCAGAAAATTTCCACAATGACAAAGTTTGAAGTCTTTTTAGTTTGGATGAGATGCAGACTTAATTGTTCTGATGGACAACAATCCCCAAAGTAACGCTTGATGTACAGGTATACAAAGAAAGAGTTTGGTGACAATGTTGTTTTCTTCTAGGTATGCAGTAGTCCCTCGTTTATCGCAGGGGTTTGGGACCATGCTCCCCGCTATATAAGAAAAAAACATGAAGGGATACAGTAGTCCAAGTTCAAGTTCAAGTACACTTTATTGTGATTACCATCTCATGTGGTACATGAGATGGAACGAAATGATGTACACAAGTAGTAGTACTTGTAAGTAGTCATTTATTGTAGTATTTATATCCACTAAGGAGTTTTAAACCCTTTCCACACTCTTGCAATGTCCCTAACAATTTCTAAATGCTAAATACTCTAAAAGAGCATGTCATGATCTCAGCTCTCTCTGCCTCTGGTGAGGATGGAGGGTGGGTGGAGTTTGGTTTTGTAGACAAGTAGAGCTGTGTGTCATCAGCATAGCAGTGGAAATGGACGCCACATTTCCAGAAGATGTGACCTAGAGGAAGGAGGTAAATGATGAAGTGGAGGGGTCCGAGGACAGAGCCTTGGGGGACACCCGTGGAGATGAGGGAAGACTGGGAACAGAAGGATTTAAGCAGAATGAATTGAGTGCGGTCAGCGAGATAAGAGTTAAACCAGTCTAATGGGGTACCTGAGATGCCAATGGAGGTTAGTCTGTTGAGGAGGATAGAATGACAGATGGTGTCAAAGGCAGAACTTAAATCAAGAAGAATGAGGATGGACAGAAGATCAGAGTCAGTGACACGAAGAAGGTCGTTAGTAATTTTTATGTGTGCAGGAAATTGATTTCAGATCAGTTTTTGTTTTGCTGCTCTCTTTAACTCCAACATGTAAATTAGGCTAAAAAATGGGGACAACTTGTATCTTTGTGACAGACTGTTGCTAAATAAAAAGGGGCCTAAAGATTTAATATAAAATGTTCTCTTTGGTAAGTCATCTGTTAAGTAGACACAACACTGTCTCAGTATTAAAAGTTTAGGAGCCTTTTTGTGCACAAATTATTTGTGGGTCAAAATAGATTAACAAACAAATTATTCAACAATGATCAGACACTGGACATAAAGAGAGTGTTAAAAAAAAACAACTAAATTTCAAAGAAAAATCTTTCACAAAGCCAGAAGAACTATTGATGAAGAGCTCTTTTTAAAGCAAATTTAAAAATAATCCTGGCTTAAAAAAGGAGGAATAACAGACATTTTGAATAATCGCTCATTTTTATGCATATGTTTGTTCCGCCTAATATCATTTTAGTTCTTTCAGACAACTCAACAAAACAATTAGTGCTACAGGGGTCTAAAATGTGTCAACAGACAACTTCGTATAAAAATTTGAATATTTGTCTTTTTTTTTTTCTTCTAGAGAGGTTCATTAAGTTCATTCAAAAACTAAAGACTATTCAAGTGCAGGAGGGCAGTGGTGTGACACTCTGTTGTGAGCTCTCCAAACCAGGAGTTCCTGTGGAGTGGAAGAAGGAGGACACCGTGCTAACCAGTGGTGAGAAATACCAGATGAGGCAAAGCGGCTCCAAACTGGAGCTTCTCATCAGAAAAAGTCTCCCTGAGGACAGTGGCATGTATAGTTGCATTTGTGACGACGTAAAAACCTCAGCAACCGTCATCATTACTGGTGAGATGCACCACATACCTAAATCATAATGGAAAAAAAAACATGCAAATACTGGCTGATTACTTTGTAACCTTGCTGGTTATTTTCCATCAGAAATCCCAGTGAGTTTCAAACAGAAACTGAAGAACCAGGAAGCTGTGGAGGAAGGTCATGTGACATTTCGCTGTGAGCTTTCCAGACCGGGAGTGCCGGTGGAGTGGAGGAGAGACGCACAGCTCCTGAAGGATGGAGACAAATATCAAATAAAGCAAGAGGGCCGAGCGGCAGAGCTGCTGATTAGAAATGTAACTCTGGCAGACGCTGGAGAGTACAGCTGCTCTTCTGGAACTGCTGCGACTTCAGCAGACATCAGAGTTAGAGGTACACTTCAGTACTGCGTATAGATAGACACTGTTCTGATAAAAAAACTTTTGTCTCAATAACAGTGTAGAAAATATAACATATTCTGTAGAATAAACACAATAAACCCTTTGATAACATGGATTATGAAAATAAAAATGTATTTTACAGCTCTTCCTGTAACATTTAAGAAGGAAGTAGAAGACTTGGAGGTGAATGAAGGAGACCGTGCAGTTTTCTGCTGTGAGCTCTCTAAACCTGGAGCTCCTGTGGCCTGGAGAAAAGGCCGAGTCATCCTGAAGCCTGGCTACAAATATGAAATGAAACAGGAGGGATGTCTCTGCAAGCTGATCATCAACAACATGGAGGAGAGCGATGCTGGAAAATACACCTGCAAAACCGAAGATAGCCAATCATCTGCTGACCTCACAGTCAAAGGTCAGACAGGGAAAGGATTGAAAACTTGAATAAAGATTTAACTAAGCAACTTTATGGCTAAGATTTTTTTTTTTTTGTCAGAAACATTCAATTATGACAAAATCTTATTTAGGCCTGTTTTGTTTTATGTTTTTGTCCTTCTTTTCAGCACCGCCTGTTATGTTTAAAACAAAGCTGAGGAACCAGCAGGTGGAGGAGGAGAACAGCCTGACCCTGAGCTGTGAGCTGTCAAAGCCTGGCCTCGCTGCAGAGTGGAGGAAGGGAAAAGAGCTGCTGAAGAACGATTTCAAGTATCACATTAAAAATCGCAACAGCGTCACGGAGCTGACCATCAAAAACGCACAGCTGGAAGACAGCGGACTCTACAGCTGCGACTACGAAGACGTGAAGACCACCGCCAGCGTCACAGTCACACGTAAGCGTCAACACGTTAAACGTGAGATGTCACTGTTTCAAAATTTCAGCCAGGTGAAGGTTGGTTTCGTGATCGTGCAATTTTCAAACGCAACAACGCAAAGCCCAACGTTTACTCCAAAGGATTATTTCCACAGAAGACACTGGATCTGGGAAAAAAAAAAAAAAGCCTAAACTGTACTTCTTGTACATAATGACATCATCACTTAACATGTCTGCATGATGTTTAGGTGTTACTAAGCTGCCTACAACAACGAGGAGTTACAGTAACATGTTAAAATTACTTTTGCTTTGTCATGGTTGACCAATCAGAACAGACGTGAAATTGCTTATTTACTCTCTTAAAACAAATATGGCAAAACAACAACAACAACAACAAAAAGATCTATTACCAATCATTTACTTTGATTTCTGACTATCATCTCAAGACCTTCCCTCACCCAAGACCCAGAGGGCTCCTGAGTCCCATCCCCAGATGTTTGACCAATGAAGCTAAAATGGCTCACAGGAGGTGTAGCAAAGATGTGAAATTTGATAAAAGAACTGTGTGTTTCCTAAATAATATCACATTACAAATGTCATGATGCATGCTCAGTAATCCAGAAAGAAAAATCTAACAAGGTTAAGTTAAGGTGACATTTAACTGTAACAAGGTTAATGTTCTTTGTTGAACAAAGAAGAACCCATTCTGATGACTTGACTTAATTAACCTTGTTAGATTGTTGTTAGATTGCACTTTATAAAATGTAACTAAGCATGAGTTGGAGTTTCTGAAGCTGTGGTATTATTCATAGTCAGCAGCAAAATGTTGCCATAACTTGGTTACTTGTTATTTTTGGAGTTCTTGCAAACTGTAGTGTACAGATTTCTGCAAGTCCCAGTTTTGATTTTTGTCTCTGCAGCCATTCCCCTCACATTTAAATCTGGCCTGAAGAACCAAGAGGCCCCTGAAGGAGGCAATGTGTGTCTGCGCTGTGAGCTGTCCAGGGCCGGGGTGCCTGTGCAGTGGTGGAAGGGGGAGGACCAGCTCTGCCATGGAGGAAGGATCCAGATGGTGCTGAAAGGGAAGTTAGCTGAGATGACCATCAGAAACATACAGCCCGAGGATGTTGGAGAATACAGCTGCATCTTTGGAGGACAAAAAACAACAGCTGAAGTTAATGTGAGAGGTATTAAAAAATGTTCCATTTTTCATTCCTTTCTACAGCATTTAAATTCAAAATGAATGAGTAAATGTTTGTTGTGCTGGGTTATATATTTCATTTAGTATTAAAATTATTAATATTAATATATCTAATTTTATATAATATATATACAGTATAATATAATATAATATATTTAATTTTTATATAATTTAATTAATATATTATTATTATTTTCTGTGCATCAATGTCCTGTTTACATTTGTTCATAACCCAACAAATATGCTGAACTTCTGAGACTTTGTTTTCCATGTCACAAGCTACTGGTAGTTGTTTCTATGAATAAATAAATCAGCACAAACATACATAAGTCTTCCCTTTGTGACATTTGCACTGCAAAAACAATTTAGTCACTAATAATACGTATTTAATATGGCTTATCCAAGTGACAATGCAGTTTTCTCTTTAATATGCAAGTATCATACATGCATCTGTCTAATATTAGATGCAAGTGTATATTTAGTAACATAATTCCTCCTTTTCCTGTTTAACCAGCGGCAGCGTCTGTATTTTTTGAGAAGGAACTGCCGAACCAAGCAGTGATGGAGGGGAAGTCTGTGCTGATGTCTTGTGAAGTTTCTAGTTTGAACGTCCCTGTCACTTGGAAGAAAGACAACGCCGTGGTGGAAGAAGGTGGGCACTTTGTTGTAAAGAAAAATGGCCGCTCGCACACTCTGGAGATTAAAAAGTTGCAACTGGAGGACTCTGGAGAGTACAGCTGTATCACTAGAGGCAAGAAGACCACTGCAAGGCTGATTGTGAGAGGTAAGTGAAAACTGGTAGAATTGCACGTGATGTTTGCTCAAGTTGTGAATTTTCATTTAAAAAAATTGCGAAGGTGTGTAGGCTCATTCTAGTGTACAATTATCTAAAAAAAATATCCTGGTGTATGTGTCTTCTTCCTGCTCCTCAGAGCGTGTTCGGATTGTTAAAGAGCTGCAAGACATCACCGTCATGGCGGGAGAGGATGCTGTGTTTGTGTGTGAGCTGAGCCACTCGGATGTGAGTGAGGGCGTCTGGTGGCTCGCTTCGAGCCCTCTGCAGAAGAACGAGATGAACCAGATGACATCCCAAGGCCGACAGCATATCCTTGTTCTCAAAATGACGACACTTGAAGAAACAGGAACCGTGGAGTTTGTGGTCGGGGAGGAGAGGACTTCTGCACATCTGATAGTTGTTCCTAAGCCTAAAGGTGAGTAAAGAAATAAAAGTTAGTGTTCTTTTTAAGTAACAAAATTTTGCAACAGTCTAAAAAGGGATTTGCTTTAAACCAGTTTTATTTGAGGAAAAGCCTTTGGACACTGTGGTCATAGAAAGGCAGACAGCTACTTTGTCTTGCACCACGTCTGACTCCACCACATCAGTTACCTGGAAACGCAATCACATCCCTCTTCAAAGTGGTGATAAATATGAGCTGCAGAAGCAGGGTAAAGTCAACCTGCTGCTCATCCATGACGTGGAGCTCCAGGATGCTGGCATATACTCTTGTGATACTGGAGATGTGCAGAGCAATGCCAAGCTCATTGTGACAGGTAATAATTTCTAATTTCCATTACAAGCTGCAGATGTAAATGAGAACTTCTCGTGCCATTGACATACAAATGACTTTTGTAAATTTATTCTGTCCTGTAATTTTCTTTTCTCCAGAACTTCCTCCATTCTTTCAGGAGGAGCTACAGAGTGTAGAAGCTGAAGAAGGAAGGTCAGCGTCCTTCTACTGTGAGCTGTCAAAGCTTGGAGTGCCCATTCAGTGGAAGAAAGATAGGGTGCCTATAAGAACGAGCAGGAAGTATGAGATGAGGCAGGATGGCTGCTTCCTCCAGCTTTACATCAAAGATCTGAAGCTTGAGGACAGTGGCACCTACTCGTGTCAAGCTGGGAGTGCAGAGACCACTGCCACCATGTCTGTGAAAGGTGTGTGAAGTTAAAATGTGACCATCAATAATTTCAGAGTCAGAGGAAAGGACTGCATTTGTTGATCCCATTGTTTGTCCTTTCAACCTTTCCTTGTAGAGGTTCCCCCATTTTTCAAGAAAGAATTAAGAAGTGTTGAGGCTGAGGAGGGAGGTGCAGTCTCACTGCAATGTGAACTGTCTAAACATGGGGTGTCAGTTCAGTGGAAGAAAAACAGACTACCCCTTAGAGCAAGCAGGAAGTATGAAATGAAACAAGACGGCTGCCTCATCCAGCTTTTCATCAATGAGCTCCAACCTGAAGACAGTGGCAGCTACACCTGCCAAGCAGGGAGCACAGAAACAATTGCACAGGTGTTAGTAAAAGGTATGCCCTTTTTTTGTGTTGATTGGCAAATTTCCCCTTGTCATCAGGATTGGACTCACCAAACATGATATATTATATTACCTCCTAAAATTACATGATTCCTAATTAAAGTCCAACCATTTCTGTTGCCAGAGTGTCCATCCTATTTCAAAAAAGACCTGCAGAATGTAAAAGCTGAGGAGGGAAGAACAGCCTCTCTTTTCTGTGAAGTTTCCAAACCTGATGTGTCAGTACAGTGGAAGAAGAACAAACAGCCTCTGAGAGCAAACAGGAAGTACAAGATGAAACAAGACGGTTGCCTTGTTCAGCTCGATATCAAGGATCTCAAACCTGAGGACAGCGGCAGCTATACATGTCAAACAGGAAGTGCAGAGACCACTGCAACTGTATCAGTGAAAGGTTTGTAAATTTAGAAAAATGTGTGAGTATTTCTACATGTAACAGTTGATTATGGGTTGACTGTCCAGGAAAATGGGGTGGTAAAGAGGTGAAGAAGAGAGTCCAGGCAGAAAAGAGTGTATGGAGAAAGTTTTAGGAGTGATTTGTGACAAATGAGTGGCAGCAAAGGTCAAAGGGAAGGTTTACAAGACAGTTGTGAGACCAGTTAGATTGTATGGTCTGGAGACATTGGTATTGATAAAAAGACAGGAGGAAGAACTGGAAGTGACAGAAATGAAGATGTTGAGGTTCTCCTTAGGCATGACAAGAATGGATAAGAGCTCATCAGAGGTACAGCACATGTTGAACATCTGGGAGATAACGTTAGAGAGGCCAGACTGAGATGGTTTGGACATGTCCAGAGGAGGGACAGTGGGTATACTGGTAGAAGGATGTTAGA
>JARVGV010000861.1:17921960-17938798 GCA_031762435.1 Hypsolebias longignatus
TGTATATATACAGTATATATATGTATGTGTGTGTGTGTGTGTGTGTGTGTGTGTGTGTGTGTGTGTGTGTATACAGCATCAAATATATTGGTGAAGCTGACAATACCTGACTGAACACAACCTTTTTATGGATGATGTTCTGTTTGTCTTTGTTTCCAGTTTATATTGTTCTTCCTAAAGCTCCAGAGATCCTGGAGGGTCAGGGAGTTGGGCCTGAGACTGATATTTGGGCTATTGGAGTTCTGTCATTCATCATGTATGTACAAAGAAAACGTAAAAAAGCTGCATGCATGACATTTTACTGAAGAGGATTTTGATTTGTTTGTGTACATTTGACAAAAGTAGAAGTTGCTTTTGAAATTTGTCCTAAGTGGCTTATCTAACAGGAAAATTTTGGATTTTTCAAAATGTTTTGCGTCACCAGGTTGAGCGCTGACAGTCCATTTCACTCGGACCTCAGCTGGGAGCAGGACAAAAATATAAAGAAAGGGAAGATCCAGTTTGGACGCTGTTATCCAGGTCTGTCAGAGGGGGCCTTGAACTTCATGAAGAGCAGCCTGAACAACAAATCCTGGTCAGTGTCTCTGCTTGATGCTAATTAGCTTTAAGGCAAAACACAAAAAAAGCTGTTGGCACAAAAAAAAATTATAAAAAAAATAAATAAAAAAAATCACAGAAAGATCTAATATTATTCTGTTGTGATGAAAAAACACTTTGCAGGGGGAGACCCACGGCGGCCGAGTATCTCCAGAACCCGTGGGTGCGCGCTCATCGGGGCCCACTCAAAGCCCGATACTCCAAAGTGTGTTTCCCCACAGACAAGCTCAAAGTTTACCTCCAGCAGAAAGAGGAGAAACGAGATCAAGTGCGCACAAAGCTTCAGGGTCCGTTCTTTCAGTGAGAAAATGGTGAAAGAAAAAAAACATTTACACTTTATTTTTAAAACTTTACAGCCTTACATTTTATTCAAGCTTTTTTCTGATTGCATTTTTCTGGCGAGCTAGAACCTGGACTGCTTTATAAAGTCTTTATGTTGTTCCCTGATCCTTAACATGCAATTTGTCTTAATGAGATTCAGTGTAGATGTGTGTGTGCGCTTCATGAATCAGGGATAAAACTGTCGAAGCAACAATTGCACAGAAACGTGTGTTGTAATATTTTGATGCTTCCATCAAGAGTTTTTCATCTGCTGCACAGGTTTGTGCTTCAAGTTAAAGTGTTTTCCTTAATATTCTGGAAAGAAGATTGAAAAAACAAAAAATCAGGAATGTAGTAACTTTTTACTTACTGTAATCACCCAGATCACGAGTAACCCTCCTGCTGTGCTTGGGTCAAAACGACCCTGAGGCCTCAGTTTTTAAACAGGCCCCGGGTCATTTTGACCCAAAGGCAGTAGGATGGAGAGTTTCTTGGATACTTCATTTGTACTGGGTTAACTCCACATCCTGTAGTGAGTCAAAACAAATTAAACCATACGCTCTGTCACTATGAGGATTTTCTTTCTTCTTTTTGCTTGTACTGTATAGAGGATGCAGAAACATCCTTCATGCACAGGATGTTTTAGTCCTAGATAAATAAGCAGACCTTTTGATAATACTTTTGTCTGTGAATTAAATTATTTTAGTTTCTGTAAAACAGAGTAAAACAAATCATATAACTAATTTTTAAACACTCACTTGGGCAGCTTTTTGAAGAAGATTTTTGTGAAGAGGTTATAAACAATTTACATAAAACCTGTTGTAGATAGCGGCTTGAGTTAGCTCAGTTTGGTCAAACAAAGTTTAATTTTTAACTGGACTAATGAACTGATCGAAACAGAACTAAAACCAACGGCCATCTATAACAACTCTGGCTTCAAATTTTTCATGACAATTCGTGCAGCACATGGCTTAGAAATTACTGCGTTGTTTCAGTTTAACATTGTGAACAAAGTGGCAGATGTATTAGCCTATTAGAAATCATGTGGTTAATTTTACTAAGGTAATCTTAATTTCCAACCTCTTACTTAAAAAAAATGACATACCTGTAAATAACCCCAGACTTGCTCATCTTCATCTTTCTATGAAATCTACTACCCAAATTTAAAGAGAAGTTTAGAGAGAGAAAAAACAAAAACAATCTTGTCTTCATGTGAGAGTTTATTTCAAATTAATTAAGGTCAATATCAGATTTATTCCAATCACACATTAAAAAAGTGTTGTTTTTTTATCCTTTTACTTGGCTTCCTGAACCTTTTGGATTTCCTGTGAAGAGATAAACACAATAAAAGTGTATATACCATTAGTTATATATACAGTACAGTATGGGTTTACATACTTCATTGAGGATTGCTTTCAGCTCCTTGTAGGCTTTCTCTAAGTCATCATTGATGATAACAACGTCAAACACTCCAGGCTCTTTACCTAAAAAATAAAAATAGTAATAAGAATAAAAATAATAACCATTTTTTGTGTGTTTTTAATCTTAGTATCCACTTTCAGCTAAACTACAGATACTTACTGAGCTCCATATCAATGCGTGCAGCCTCCAGACGTTTCTGTAAACTTTCCTCTGTTTCTGTCTGCCTGTCTCTCAAACGTTTTTCCTGACAAAGACAGCAAAATGTGACATTTCTAGTTTAACAACTGCTTTAGGAAACAAGAGTAGGAACAACATACTCATTAAAATTATTAATTGTGAAACACTTCTAAACTGTATCAATCTCTTTGTAAAAATTTGACATTTTATGTCAAATTAAACCAAGTCTAGCACTGATCATAAAAAGGTGAACTTAAGTCGTAAAACAAATAACCTTGGTTAAATATAATGCATTAAGTGAAACATTTACCAGGACCTCCATGGATGGAGGTTGGATGGAGATGTAGATCGGGTTCAGGTCTGTCTCCTTAATTCGCCTCACCCCCTGAATGTCCACATCAAGGATGCAGATCAAGTTTTGGGCACGCACGTCTTCCACAGCAGCCTTACTGTCATTTTAAAAATGCAAAGAAAAACAGGACAGTTACAAAGAAAAACCAAGGGTCAATAAACAAGTGTGTTTGATAAATGTCTGTGTAATTTTGATTATTTCAAATAGAGAAACAAAGTAAGAAGGTTGATGCATTGATTCGAGCTACTTGGATTCAGTGTGTTAGCTTCAGAATAAAGAGAGATTAAATGAGACTCAGGAGATGTTAATCTGCTGTGTTGCTCTTTTTGACTTACAGGTTAAAGCTCCATCTGTCACCAGGTCAATATACAGTATAGTGCATGATAGAAAGGTCATAGTATATTTTGTATTAGGTCAGTATTAGTATCAGTATCCCTTATGCATGTTTATAGTTTTCCTTTTTTTTAAAGTTGTTGAGTTAAAATACACATACTGATGTTGGCAGAACAGTGGCATTAGGAAGCCTCGCCCATAAAAAGAAAACTGGGAAATCTCCCTTGAGCCAGACCAGTGGGGAGCTTGCGACTGAGGGGCCGCCCCGACGCATATTTTGAGTGAAACCGCAGCTTTCTCTTGGCGGTTCTGCTGATCATTCACATGACACCACTGGCCCCCCGTCTTTGAATCCAGAGGTTTCTGAACCCACCTTCCAGAGTGGAGGTTTTTCGCTAACCCTCTACTGATAACAGAAACAGCTCCCGCTGAGGCTTTGTGTTAAACCACATGCGCGCACGGACAGACAGCATATTTCTATCAACAATGGCGGCGGACACACACCACTTTCTGAACTAAGACTGATGGAATATATTTTGAGTCTCATATTTAATTAATCTACACCTGAATGAAGCTGCTGTGACCAACATCTGTGTTGGAAGAGACACCAGTCAGATCCAGTTCTAATATCGCTGTTTATTGAATGAGGCAGGCGGATATTTCACTTGTCATGTAACACTATAACATACAACATATAACATGTGCTAAATAATAACAGTTTAACAATAATAAACAGTATTTTTGTTAATGTGGGAGATACATAATTAAGTTATATGAGCTAAATTAAGTTATCTGGACTCAAGTTACATCATTTAAACAATGCGTAACAAGTTGCGTTATTAAAGTTGAAAATGAAGACACCAGGTTTATTTTTTATTTATTTATTCAACACCATAAACTGTATGTCACACAAACACTGATAATTAAACTGAACACACTATTAAAAACACGTTAACCGAACTGTAAACTGCATTAATGAACTGGACTCTGTTTTCATCCTGGATACTGGTCTAACATTGTTCATCTGGCTTGTTCAGGCTGTCACTCCTGTGATTAATGCAGCTTAAATTATTGAATGTACTGGGGAAAAGAAATGAGGAGAATTATAAGTACTGTATATAATTCATCCAACATGGCATCTCTCTTTGATGTCCTTGCTGAACTGCACACCTGGGCCGAGCCTCGTTTAGAACCAGTCCGCCTGGTGGAAGTATAGTTTCTTGACCTCACAGGAAAAAAAAAACAAAAAAAAACTCAGTTGTTTGTTTTGTAATCGAAGTAAACACAAGCTAAGATTATTAAGAATGTTCATTTACCTACTGTAAATTGGCTACTGATTATCACGGAGTAAAGTCCGACATCGTCGACTCGCTTCTGGTCCACTCAGCTACCGGTATGGAGCTGTTAGATGAAGCGGTCCCACTTGATGTCAAATCTGTCGACTCATCCAAAATCCAGCCAAAATCCAGCTTTAACTTGTTGTCGTTAGCTGAGCTTTTAGCCCAGAGGAAATGAACGTGTCAAGGGAACACGCATGCGCATTAGGTGAATGTCCAAAATTCAAAGTGCCATCTAATGACCCGGCATGGTAACTACAGCGGATTCAGGAGGGCGGGGGGATTCCTTCGGATGCATGTAAACACAGAATTCGTCCATGTCAACGCAGATCTTTTCCTCTAATTAACATACAAAAAAAAAACTATGTTCCACCCCACCATGTCCGTGTAAACAGGGCCTGAGTGCCTAGTGTTCCAGCTTTGGCCCCTGTGGTTCAGTTTGGCCAAGCCCGGAGAAAGGACAGGAAGCCACCACCACATGGGCCCACCACCTGTGGGGAGGCCCATCAAGGTTGGGTGCAAATGATGCCGGGCGGCAGATGAGGGAGGGTCCCTGACCATACTGACTCTTGGCAGCATAGATTTGCTCTAAGGACGTGGAACATTCCCTCTCTGGTGGGTAAGGAGCCAGAACTTGTGTATGAGGTTGAGCAGTACAAAATAGATATAGTTGGGCTTGCCTCTCTGCACAGATTGGGCTCTGGAACCCATCTCCTGGAGAAGAGTTTGACTCTCTCCTACTCTGGAATCACCCTGGGAGAGAGGCGTCAGGCGGATGTGGGTATCTTCACAAGCCCCTGGCTAAATGCTTTAGTGTTGCTGTTGTTCCCGGTGAGCGAGAGGGTTGCCTGTCTGAGGCTTCTGGCTGCAGGAGGGAAGGTTATGGCTGTTGTTTGTGCATATACCGGTACACCAAACATCAGTTTGGATTACCCAGCTTTTTTGGAGTCTCTGGGTGGTGTCCTGAAAGGGGTGCCATCTAGGTATTCCCTCGTGCTACTGGGTAACTTCAAAGCCCAATGCAGGCAATGATGGAGTTATTTGGAAGGGGGCAGTTGGGAGGAACGGCTTCCCTGATCTGGATCCAAATGGTGTTTGTTTATGAAAATTTTTTGCTAGGCATGGGCTGTCCATAACTAACACCATGTTTGAGCATAAGATGGTTCATATGTGTACTTGGTACCAGGTCACCATAGGTCAAAGTTTAGTGATCGATTTTGTAATCATGTGCCAACTTGGACTTGGACTTGGACACTCATGTTAAAAGATGGGCAAAGCTGTTAATTGACCACCATCTGGTGATGGGTTGGAGCTGATGGTGGGTGAAGGTGCCAGACAGACCTGATAAAACCAAACATATACTGATGATAAACTGGGAATGTCTGGTGGAGCCCCTGTCCATGCGATCTTCAACTCACACCTCCAGGAGAGTTTTTCTTATATCCTGGTGGTGGTCAGGTGAAATCTGAATGGGCCATGTTCAGGGCTTCTATTGTAGATGTGGCTTCAAGGAGCTGTGGCCTTAAGGACATTGGTGCCTGTTGTGATGGCAACTAAAGGACCCGCTTGTGGACACCAACAATGATGTCAGGTTGAAAAAGGAGGCCTTCAGGATGTGACCATCCTGAAAGACTCCTAAAGCAGCTGACAGGTAAAGAGTGGACAGAAGGAATGCAGCTTTGGTGATTGTGGAAGCAAAAACTTGGGCAATGGGAAGAATTTGGGGAGGCCATGGAGAAGGACTTCAGTTGGCCTAGAAGAGGTTGTGGCAAAGTGTTTGGCAACTCAGAAAAGGAAAGCGGCCCCATTCCCAGGTTGTTCTTAGTTTGGGTGGTGGGTTACTGACCCAGACTGGGGATAGTGTTGAGCGGTGGAAGAAGCACTTCAAGGGTCACCTGAATCCATCCACCATGTCCACCTTTCTAGAGGCAGAGTTTATGGATTTGGGGAGGAGATGAGCCCATTATCATGGCAGGGGTCACAGAGGTGGTCAAAAAGCTCCTTGGTGGCAGGGCACCAGGGGTGTATGAGATTTGCCCAAAAATACTGAAATTTCTGGATGTTGTGAAGCTGTCATGACTGACATTTCTCTTCAGTTTTACATTGACTGGGATAACGAATGACAAAAAAGAATATCTGACTGTCTGACAACACCTATGAACTGGCATATCAGGGTGATGTTCCTATTTTTAAAGTGGTAACGGAGAATGTATTACAATTATCGTGTAATCATACTTATCGCCTTTCCTCGGAAAGTTTAGTCCAGGATGTTGGAAGGGGAACTCTGACCATGTGTTTAACCTCAGATTCAGGAGGAGCAGTGTGGCTTTCATTCTGGTCATGAAACAGTAGACCAGATCTTCATCCTTGCAGGTTTAAGGGGGTCATGAGAGTTTGCCATTCTTCATGTGTTTTTTGGACCTGTGTTTTACAACCTTGTTTCTTGAGGCATTCCGTGGGGGTATGCTGCGGGAATATGGGGTACCTGGGTTGCTTTTAAGAGCTATCCAGTCCCTGTAAAACCAAAGTAGGAGCTGGAAAGGTTTGTAAGCTCAATCATTCAGATAGATAGCAGGAAACTGTTATCTGCAAACTGTTTGATTTGTTGGCACAAGGTCAAACACATTCCCAGTGTGGTTTGGCCTCCTCTAGGGCTGGCCCTTGACTTCAATGTTGTTTGTGGTGTTCATGGACAGGAGCACAAAATGCAGTTGTGGAGAGGAGGTTTTCTGGTTTGGGCACCTCAGGGCCTCATCTCTGCTTTAGGCAGATGAAGTGGTTCTGTTGGCATCCTCAGGCCAAGATCTTCGGCATGCACTGGGGCAGCTGAGTGTGAAGTAGCTGGGACAAGTCAGTTCCTCAAAGTCTGAGGTCATGGTTCTTGACTGGAAATGGGTGAAATGCCCCCTCTGGATTGGGGGAGAGAGTTTGCTTCTGGTGGAGGAGTTTGAGTATCTGGACATCTTTTTAACAAGTGATAGTAGGATGGAGCAAGAGATGGACTGACGGATAGATGCCTCATCCTCTGTAATGAGGGTATTGCTTTGATCTGTTGTGGTGAAGAGAGAGCTGCGTCAAAAGGTAAAGCACACAATTTACTGGTCTGTCTATGTTCCAACCCCCACCTATGGTCATGAGTTTTGGATGATGACCGAAAGAACAAGATCCCAGATACTGTACAAGTGGCCAAAATAGGCTTCCTTCACAGTATGGCTGGGCTTAGCAGTAGAGATAGGATGAGGAGCTAAGTCCTTCAGGGTGAGCTCAGAGTAGAGCTGCTGCTCCTTTGCAATGAAAAGAGTCAGTTGAGGTTGTTCAGGCATCTGATTAGAATGCCTCCTGGACGCCTCCCTTTAGAGGTTTTCCAGACACGTCCCACTAGTAGGAGGCTCAGGGGAAGACCCAGAAGTCTCTGGAGGGATGATGTATCTTTTCTGGATTTGGAACGCCTCTGGGTCGCCCAGAACAAGCTGAAAAGTGTCACTGGGGAGAGGGATGTCTGGGTTTCTCTCTTGTTGCCTCTCTGACTCGATTATGGATAAGCAGAAGAAGATGGACGGATGAAGTAAAATATGCATACAAAGGCTGATTATCTTCAGTGAGGTTATACAAATGTTCAATTATTTTATTTATTGTGCCTTTTTTTTTTTTTTTTTTTTTACCTTGTTCCATACATGTTGCCGGAAAACTCAGCATTCTCAATGAACTCCCCTTTGTCAATGGCCTCCCGCATGATTTCTTTTGTTGTGAAGTGGTAGTCTGAAAAAGGTAAAATACAGTTAGTAATGGTTCTAGCGCTGCAAAAAAAATGGTTTAATTAAAATCCAAAATAACAATAACAATCATGTAATCATGACTGAATGACTGATCCAATTGATGAATGAATTATGTAACAATCATGTCTGTTGAAATGAGTACCCGGTAGAGGTCAGTATTTTGCCTGCACTAGATCGTAGTTAGTGGATCTCAACATTGAGGATCATGGATAAATATTTATAAATGTGTGATGGTGAATGTTATTCAGTCTGACGCCTACTGTGAATCTTTACTATCAATAATGACTTAAATATGGCACATTTTACACTGAGTCATGTGAAGACTTTTATTTCAGATAGTTAAACTAAGTTTTGCAATATGTTTGAAACTGAACTGTATATTACAAGAGGCTGAAGAATCATGCTCCAACACAAACAGTCTTTAGCGCAAACAACCATTTCAGTGCAAAGTGAAGCTGTGTAAATGTTTACAACTAAGGGCTGAATTGAATGAAATCTGCTCTGGAGATGGCACCAGACTGATAAACATTTAGTTTAGCTCTTCTGTAAAAGTAAAATAGAATTAATAATAATAATAATAATAATAATAATAATAATAATAATAATAATAATAATAATAATAATAATAATAATAATAATAATCTTCAAATTGACTTCACTCTCACCATCGTCTACTGCAGGTAAGATACTGACAGGCAGTACATGTATAGCTTATAACTTGTTTACAAAGACCCACTTTAAAAACAGCCAAACTATCCCTTCAAATAGAAAAGAGGTACAAAGTCACATTTTAAGTTTAATGACTGAAAGTACACTTTAAAACAAACTATTTATGGCTACTCTTTAACAAAATATTAACTTTTTGTTATTTTTGCAATTTTTTTTAAAGTAACACAAATAAAGACCTTTTGATTGGGCAGTTCATGCAACAATTAGAATTAATTTCCTGTATGATTTATTTTAATAGATGTCATTAGTCATAAGCTTACCATAAGCATTTGTTTTGTTCGTACCCAATCCAACGGGCTAAATCGTCCCAATATTAAAATCTCCTGATTATTTTAAACAACAAAGTTTGAGGCAATCACATTACTACAACTATCACTAATGACCAATCAATATCATGACAACATGAAGGAATCTGGTTCGGACTGAAAAAGAATTGTTGAGGAGACAGTATAAAGTGACTGCTCTGTAAACAAAAATAATAAAGTATGTTCTGTTTAAATGGGTAAGACATGTTTTAAACAGTGTTCAGCCCAAAAGAGAGTTAAAATAGGTTTTTCCAGAAAAATAAAAAGAGAATGGAAGTAACAGAAGTGTTTGAAAAGACTTATGAGACATAAATCATATGTTATGCTATGCTCTGATAGATTGAAAAACTTTAGGTGTTGCTAAAGATTGGATTGCTCAGCACTTTAAAAGCCACAGTGGAAGCTGAAACAGTTTCCTATAGTGGAAATAGGAATCACTAAAGAGGCATCGCAGGGGGCTATTTTCAAAAGCTTTTTACTCCAAAGTGTGGACTGTCCGATTCTGATTTTTAAGTTTAGTGTGCATTCTTAAATTACTTTTTTTTTTTTTTTGTCTTTTTGTGTGTGTGTGTCTGACATATGCTTATTGATCCAATGACATTGTCCCAGACAATGAAAGTAACCCCCATTCCTCTGCTGCATACCAGCTGTGATCAAGAATCACCTTTATCTGTGGTTTCTGATTCATTTGGGCACGAAAATGGGGTTGACATTTCTAAGTCTTCAGAGGAAAGAACGTCTGCTACGGGCAGTAAAGTAGCCCCCAGAAGCATAGGGAGTTTGTTCAGCCCTACAAAGAGAGAGCAAAACAGGCAGAGAAAGAGATTTATCCCTTTAAAGAAGGGAATAACACAAAATGACAAAACCTATTTGAGCAGTTCACTTAGGAGTAAGAAGTGTGGCTTTCTTGTGGAATGGGCAGATGTGGAAGGCTGAAAATTTGGCAATGAGTGATCTGACAAAAAAACATTAAGCACCCAGATGGATAGAGTACAATATCATATTAAATGATAATGTAGTTACGTGTCTGGGAACACTGCTGGTGGTTTTTTCTCCGACCTACATACATGTGACAATTGCAGAATAGTCATAGTATCCTGTCCTGAAACTGTTGCACCTGGCCTTCTAGATCCTGAAGATCAACACTAAGCTGGAGTTAAAGTCTGAGCTGACCCCAAGCATGTTCTATTAGGGAAGATCAGGGGATCGGGCTGGCCATGGAAGGACCTTAGCATGATACAAGCAGTCCATAGACGCACGTATCATGTATGGAAGGGTGCTGTCTTGTTGAAAACAGGATATGATGCTATCTCAGGATGGGTGGGACGTACAGAGACTGATGAAGCATTAGGCTGTCGGAGTCCTAGTCAGACCTTATGGTTCCCTACAACATGATGCTAGAAGTCATGCTGGTGTGTAATACTTCAGCAGGATTAGCCTTCACACAATGCACAATGGTCATCGGAGGAAAGGCAGACTCAACAGCAATCTCTAACTTGTCAAAAAATTTATTTCCCAGGATCCCATAATCATTTTGAATGCAGCTGTCCTTGCCCTGATGTATATGGGAGCCTACATCTAGGTGAACTTGTAGTCCTGATACTACTCATTGAATCACAATGCAGAATGCTCAAGAGTCTAATACATTGGTTTGGAAAGCTGGTACAGATGTCACGGGCTTCTGTAATGCTTTGTATGCTAAATGACAATCCTGCCTTAGTGTGGGCCATCTTGGGTGACCAAAAACACAGGACATGTGGATTTCCTCATGTTGTTTGCAACATCAGGAGGTTGTGACAACTGTAAACCAGGCAATTGTAAAAAAAACAACAACCACCAGCCTCAAACAAATCCACAATGCTACCCTTAACAGTCTATGTCAAATCCTGGTAAGGCAGTATAATGCATCTACTGAGCATCCTTTGTGTCTGATAACCTTCTCGATGTTTTGAATGGCTGTGGGACCTTTTGGCAACAGCCTGATAACACTATTGCTCCACTTGTGAAACTACCGCTTCTTCTCTCTGTTGCCTGTTCTGGGGATGTTGCAAATCACGTCATTTACATATTCATTTTTGGGTGGCCATGTGGACTAATCTATGCCCAGTCCTTCTTGGTGCTTGATTTTATTTTGTTTTTTAAATTAAAGAGAGTAATTTATCACACTTGTTCAGGTTTAAATCCAATTCCATGCTTTTGATACGTTGTTTCACAGGGCAAGGTGATCCTAAGAAAGCATAAAGGTGCTAAAACATCAGCCGCTGTCTTTTACAATCGCTAAAAGTGTCGCCAACTGGCCAAGTCTTGAGCCAATACCGTACCTTTGCCATCCTCCTCTCCTGGCCGAGGGTTTCTTGTTGTGTCTGAGAAAAATATGTCATTGTTAAAACCCTGTTAAGAGTGAAGAGTTTTGCAAACAGCAGGCCAGGTGTAAAAGAAAAAAAAAAAACTGCTGGCCTGAGCTGAATTAAACATTGTGTCCTAGTTCCTCCTCAGGTGAGGATATTATGGAAGCTAATCATTAACTGGCACACAAACATACGTGACACGCTGAATCCAAAGACTCCCTCGTGATCCTTCATCAGCCTCTTGAGCAGAGTGCTCTTCCCGGCCCCAGAGGGGCCGCTCAGCACCACTGGCCTCGGTCCTGACATTGTTCTAAGAAACAGAAGGAACAGGATCAAAGTGGACAGAAGTTGTGGGGTTTTGGTCCTGTCTCTATCTGTTTCCTCATGTTTCCAGCTCTCAGTGTTTCCCCTCATTGTGTTCAGCCCATCTCACTTGTGCCTCATGTTAATCACTGCAGGTGTCTGTCGTCCTAATCAGTGTGTGTGTATATTCAGTTTACTGGTGTCTTGTCTTTGTCTCGGGATTGTCCTCATGGTGTGTTTCTGCCTTCCGTCCAGTATCCTGTTTTCTCGTGAGTACGCTGCCCCGTCAGCTTTTGCTTTGTTTTTTTATAAAATAAACATTTTTGATTTTTCCACAAGCCTCCTGTCGTCCTCCTGCACTTGGGTTCAACACTTTGTACAGCAGAACCTGACAGAAGCATGACAGATGAAAATCAAACTGTTTGATAGAGAAGTGTGACCGTGGCTTTGGCAGCTACTTCTGGGATGACTCACAGATATTTTATTTTAGCAAACCACATGTTTTGATCTCTATCACCGCAGCGTTAGAGCTCATCTATCCTGTTAGCTGGCCTGAGGTGGTATAAGGTTAATCCTTTGATCCACTGCACTGTCGGAGGAAGCATTCCAGCATTTCATGGAAAGTTAAAAACTAAAACCTACTACTGCTTCTAAAATACTGGAATTTTAATCTCCACTAATTTGTCAATGAAACACCTAAAAGACGTGACTTGTCAGGCAGGTGGAGACTGTGGATTGAACCCTGTAAACGAAGTCATGATGGATCAGTCAGCAGGATTAATTAAATCTGGACTGGGCAGCAGACGGGGTCCTGGGACAGGTGGCCCATTTACCTCCTGCTACCTATACAGAGGATGAGCCTCAAAAACTAACATTTATTAGTTAAGGAGGCCTTAATATGGTAGAAATATTGTGATCTTCATAACTACTGTATTTGTTAATCTGTTAGCGGTAACTTGTTACTTAACATAATATTCCTTTTTTTAAATAATTGCCTGCTTTGAACTGTGATTTTAAACAATTGTTTCTGAAGTGTTTTGCTGCATAAACTTTAACAGCAACAGTATGCAGAATGCAATACAATTCAATTCAGAAATACTTTTTTTAATCCCAAAGGGAAATTAATTGTTGGTGTAGTTCATCTTGGTTTCAACAGTTGTTCTAGATGCTGATGGTTTTTTTGGGCAACCGGCTGCAGATGCCGATCTGCCCACCCAGACCCAACAGACCTCTCGGTCCTCTTGGGCAGCAAAACTGCCTGAATGCTGGGCAGAACTCCTCCCAGATCGATGGCCATTTCTTCCAGCAGCCCCTCGTTGCCGCAGACTTAACTGCAGGTGCCGCGGGACAATCTCGGTTCTCCTGCTGTCACGAGCATCGTTTCTTGCCACCTCCAAGATCTCGGTGGTCAGGCACTCAAGCACCGCCTCCAGGTAGACAGTAATGCATCCATGGCACCTCCTTTTCAACTCATTTGGAATTTGGTTGTTGAGGTACAGTGCTATTTGAGCTTTTGAGATGTTAATCAGCAGCTCCCAGTTGCACCTTATGATTACCGGTATGCATCATAACAAATGTCCAAAAGTAAAAAAAAAAAAAAAAAAAGGTTTCAGTAAAAATCCTTCCAGTGGCACAGCATCTGACACCAGAGGAAGTAATCATCCAAAAAATATGTATATATTTACATCCAGAAAAAAACAGTAATTAAAGTTTTCAAAAGCAAAATCACAGAATGAATGTAAGAGCTACTCCAACATGCAGCAGTTTCTGATGTCACAAATACTGATCCAAATGAATCGCTTTCTTAAATTTGAACTCTACCATCATTATAGAAAAGGTTTAAATAAGAAGATTCTTAGTTATTATTATTGTAAGTTTAAAAGATGAGTAATAAAGAACAACAACAAAAACAAAAAAACACCCTACTTGTATCTTTGCTGCAGAGATGTCCAGGATCAAGTGATTCTTCTGTGAGGCTCCTTAACACACTGCGTGTGCTCCAAGTGTGTGTGTTTGTGTGTCCCATTAAACCTCTGTCAGTCTGAATTACCTCTTCTTCCGTTTAGCTCATTGACCAGTCTCATCTGTGCATGCTCGGCTGTTGTGCTCGGCTCAAGAGAAGATAATTTTCTTTAACCAATTGTCATTTTACTGTTTGAATTAACTGTTTGATTCTGATGCAGCAGACTTTCTTTTTTTTTTAAATCTCGGATTGAGGCTTTTAAATCAAACTAATGGCTTGTTTGAAGAACAAGGGTTAGGAACATATGACTTGTCAAAGTTTCTGTGTAAGACACCAACATGCACACATGGTCTGCAGGCCACCAACAAGCTGCAGTCAAGAGCCTTTCACGGTTTAAAAACTTCATTTTAAAACCAAACACTCTTCTATCTCCACTTTATCCCTTGAGTAAAATTAAAAAAGTGAGCGTGGGGGAATATATCCCAATTTTCTCTTTTGAGCTCAAACCCTAAATGCCAGCGTGAGTGGTCATTTAGAAAAAGCTCAGAATAGCCAGGTTTAAAGTCTCACCTGCAGATGAGCTGTATTGGGCTCTGCTTGTCTAATCCTCCCATGACCCACTTTTTTAAAGCGTGGCTACGCCTCAGAGCCGCCCAACAAGGCAGTGAAGATGACTGATAAACACACGAGGAACACTTGTTGTGCCTTCATGTCCCCAGTTCACACATTTTACACTTTATCGCACACCCAAAAGGTTCATAACAACAAGCTTTAGATGTGTTTTATTGTAGTAATGTTGGTTAAAAAGTAGATTTGATAGATACAAAGTAATGCATCAGTGACAAAGACAAACTGCATCGCACATAGATGAGGTTACAGAAAATATTTTCAACCTAAAACAGCTAAAATGGATAAGAAATAATCCAAGCAGAGACATTGTTCGTACAGTAAATACAGGCAGTTTGTTGTACTAGTCAACATCTTACACATCACTCCATACAAACATAAATATTACATACACAAAACTTTGTACATGTGCTTTGCAGTCCAGAATTCAACAATTTCTCCCTATAAATCAGGAAAAAACATGTATAAAAATGATAAATACTGTCCCAAAAGCATTTCTTTCTTTTTTTTAAATTGGTATTTAGTTTTTTAGGGCCTGAGCTTTCAGTCATTTCCTTTGAACTGGCATCATAGGTCGGAGGTCATTTGTTCTGCTCCTCAAGTTCTCAGAGGTTAGAGGATGTTGGGAGTCTCTGCTTACAAACACGTAGGACTGGAAACCTGTGATGATGTGAAGGTGGGAGTGGATGACAGACCAGCTGCCCACAGGTCCACCTCTGATTGGCTGAAACAGTAGAAATCCCCTTTTCTCCTCCCAACATGAGTGGAGGAGTTAGAGGTAGACCCGCCTCAGGTCTCCAGGCGAGGTGATGGTGTTGCACTGTGGACACAACTTCTTTGCTCCCTAAAAAAAAGAAGAAACGTGTTTCAGAGAGGTCATCGTGATGCCGATGTAGCTCATGACGAGTGAGAGGATTTACCAGCGTTCGCAGCCAACACTCCTCACAGTGAACGTGCCAGCACTGGATGGAGGTGAGTGGAGTGGTGTACGTGTCCTGCAGACAGAAACACAGTGAACCCAGTAGTACCACAGGCTGGCACTAGATGTCCATGTCCAACTACCATAACAATTACATCAGGAAACAGTAGTTGTCTTTCCTGGTGATAATTACCTTTGAGTGCATGTGTGTCAGTTTTACAGCTCTTAAGCTAAACTGTAGTGGTTTTGTACCTCAGCTGTCATCAACACGTACCGAAAGTGATAAAAGGTTACACAAAAGTTTTGTTTGAAACATTTTTGGAGTCCAACGCAGTGAGTTGTATGCGTTCCTTCAAGAAATACTTTTATTAACAGAAACAAACATTCTGTTATTATCTCTAACCCTTATTTTTAATAACTGGTTAATTCAAAATTTAGTGTAATTTTTAAACAGTAAATATTACAGAAGTCCATTTTAATCAAACTCAGTTTTTTGAACTCAGGAGACATCTCTCATCATCATGGTTGTCACCATGAGTTCACAAAGGATAGGTTCATGTATTAAATTATAACACCACAGTATTCTGTTTTCCTCTGTTTTACTTTGTGAAATGTTTGGTTGAGCTGTTCTGAGTTGAATATCAAGTCCTGAAATGTTCCATGAATAAACGACAGTAGTATTTAGGAAATTAAAATAATAATATTCATAATACTGTAGTTTAAAAAAATAAACCAATTAGCTAAGTTCTCATGACTTATTTTAAAATAGGTTATTTGATGTGGAGCTAATTTTAACCATTTACATGATACATAATAGTAATTTTTTAAACCTTTTAGAATGGTGTTTTTTTCTCTCGCAAAAAACATTTTGTTAAACACTGCGGTACAAAAAGTGCTTTAGAAATGTCTTTTGATTGAATTAGTTGTTTTAAAAGGTTATAAGGATGACAGAGGAGTGATTGGCCTGTTAGTAATTCAGAGAAACTAAATTGTCTTGTCAATGGGAATGCAGTAAATTTAGTTGTTTTATTTATGGATGATTTCCCTCTGCCCCCACCAAAAAAAAAAAAAAAAAAAAACCTAAATTAAAAAAACTAAATGAAAATTAAGCATCATGAGATGTTTTTGTCAAAATTTAGGTTTGGAAAATAAATAAACAAATAAATAAATAAACAGAAAATTTCTAAAGTTAAAAAAAAGTCAAGAAGTTTTTTCTTTCTGAGATATGACAGAATACAAAACTCAATACATAAAAAATTTACATAAGTGTGCCTAATTTTTATATATACAGTATATACGTGTGTGTGTGTGTATACAGTACTGTATATA
>JARVGV010000861.1:17938848-17954988 GCA_031762435.1 Hypsolebias longignatus
TAAGCCATATACATACAGTACATTTAAAAATTATTGTTGTTTTATGAAAAAGTTATTAAGGTGCTGCTTTTTCTAAATTGTATATATTTTTTAAGATACCTGAGTTCATTTGTTGTTGAGTTTTAAGTTATTGTGGTAATTAAAAACTTTCAGGTATAATGTTTTGTCAATCAATGCATGCTGCCTTAAAATAAATGCAATTATATGGACAAAAACAACTAAAGATAATTTTTTTCAACGTTCTAATCTTTCTTAAAAGTTCCTCATTTAAAAGCAGATGACAAATGCAAAACTAAACCACCGGATGACAATAGTTTTAAACAAAATTTAAGTCATATTTCTGTTTCCGAGAAGGAGCCAGGACTAATAATAGTGATTTATTGCCCAAAACTCAGGTCCCAACAGTAATTTCTTTGCCTTTCTGCACGTGCGCTGCTCTGATGACTTCATACTCACCATGCAGATGAGGCATTTAAATCTGTCTCCTTTAGACAGCTGTTTCTCCAAATCTCGTATCCGAGCTTTAAGTGCGTCCAGCGTTGTCAGCGTGGAATCCTCTGAAAGCCTGCACACACACACAGACACACACACACACACACACACACACAGCCAAATGACGCACAGTTAACAGGAGGGCAGAGGGAAGCAGAGTGAGTTACGCAGACGCTGGAGAGTCATTTATAAATTGAAGACAGATTAAATTATTCGCTGGCCAACATGGATACTGAGCATGAAATTTAGCAGCAATCACATTGCCCGCATTGGCTGTCTCATTTATCATAGGTGGAAGACAGGGGCTGGGTTGCTGGGGTGGTGGTGGTGGAGTGGGGACATGCACACACAGACACACAGCTTCAGGACAGACTGTATGAGCAAACATACAGTGCATGATGAAACGTGTGCATCGCCTGCTAGGAGCCTGATTTATGAGATCCTCACACTGATGTGGTGTTTTATATTGAGGCGGTGGGAGCAGACGTCTGAACTGACCTAAACCGGCAAAATACGTTTCACAGAGGCAACGGTTACACGTCCTCAGCTCTGATCGGCTCATTCTCACCTGAAACCTGCTGTGCAAGCTGGAGAAAGGGGCACTTCCTGTTACCATCTCTGTGATTAGTGAACACTAAGGTGGTTTCTAGCTGTCAAATATTTACATTTACCGGGTAGCTCAGCGAAAGGACATAAACCTCTTTAAATTAATTAATAATGTACATTTTTCACATTAAATATTTACGTCCTGTTAGTTTTGGGGACCCAATATATTCTAAATACTGCATAAGACAAAAAGTTGAGACAATTTTCCACCAGACGTGATTATCTGCTCAGAAGTCTTGAACTTACGTCTCGATTTCAGTGTTTTTGCAGGTTTTTGGGAGACAGGCTGTGCTGCCAGCTTGTTTCTCTGCACTGCTTGTTGATGGACTCCCTGACGAAAAATAAACAGATAAACAATTTTAAAAAACGTAATTTATGAACTCAAAAACACAGCACTGAAATGATTTTTCATGCAGCGGTTTATTCCTGGTTATTTATCTCTTCGGAGTCGGCTGAACTCACCATCATTCGACAGTTTGGAAAAGTCAAAGTTGAGTCTGGAATCAGGCAACAAGCTGCTGCTGAGACACAACAAATCCACGCTTTAAAAAAACCACAACAATATGCAGAAAAAAAATGCATACACATGACAGAATGACATGAGTTTGTATAGACAGATCATAAATAAATATTCCAGCGTGAGGCGGATGTCACTGTGTGGGTTACATACTTCACTGCTGACACTTTGGAGCTTTCTCCTGAACACGGGATTACATCCGTCTCTGAGTATCTGCGCGCTAAAGTCAGGGCAACAACACAAGTCCATCCAACAAGGATGTTTTTCTTACAAGAAGAAAAAAAAAACGAACATTCTTTTGATTTTTAAGGCAGGGTTCATGTTAAACGTTATAGTTAAATTAGTCCTAAATGTGTTTTAAAGTTTTACATTTAATAGCATCAAACAAAGAAACAACAAGTCTCATGAACAAATGTCCTCTATTTAACCCTCCTGGCATAGACGTCAGGAGGTATCCCGCTTTTAGCACAAACAAACAAAAACATAAACTGATTAAAAAAGTAAAAATAAAATAAAAACATTTATATTAAAAGTTGAAAAATCCAGGACAGATGTAGCTATTATTAGTAAAAAAAAAAACCTAATCGTGTATTTTACCTTTGAAACTTGTCTTATTTAGAGGTTTTAATACACAATTTATTATTAAAATTGTTTTTTTTTTGTTATGTTAAATATTTAAAAGCATTGCACATTCATTAGAAATAAACATGTTTCTCTGTGTTATTTATTCAACCTTTATTTATACAGGTTAATCTCATTGAGTCACGAGGACTCATTTTCAAGAGAGATCTGTTATAGACAAAAAAGTCCACACTGAGGGGACGCTGCAGGTAACGATGTCTTGAGAGAGCACGCTGTAACTGCGCTGACGTGACATGTAGGAGGAGATATATGGTAAATGGACTGTACTTATATAGTGCCTTTCTATGTTATTGAGACACTCAAAGCACTTTACAACACAATCTATGCCCCATTCATACAACCCTCCACTACATCTATACAAAGAATAATCAGAGCTTTTAGATCACGTTCATACACTGAAGGGACACATATCAGAGGCAGTGAGGGGTTCAGTGTCTTGCCCAGGAACACTTCAGCATGTTGCTGCTGATGGAATTGAACCCCCAACTCTTGCAGTGGAGGACAACTGCTCTAACCACTCAGCCACCACTGCCCTGAAGGCAGCAGACCAAGGAGCTTGACGTTAGAAAGATTTCTCTTGCAACGAGCTGTGAAGACCTCATAGGTGAGTTCACTCGAGATCAGACTGAAGAAAAGTCTTGATATGATTTGTGTTTACAGAGGTGAAAATCTTACAGACAATAAGTAATGATGTCATTTTCAGGTTGAAGTTCCAACCGCTGCGTTTACTCAATCTTTAAAAGTCTGCTTCAATCTTTTCAAGAGAAACTTTCTGCTGTTTCACAAAACATCCACCCCTAACAGCCGAGACTCCATTTATTGTGTGAACTTTGTTTATGAAGCATTCTCGCTGTTGTGATCCATATTTCTTCAGTGCATTTTTTGTAGTGATTCTCGTCCCGCAGTTGTATTTCAACAAATTGTTTATCAAAACGTTCAGCTGTTTCAGAACAATCCTGCTAAGACTTTTGGTATTGGTGCAACTTTAGCTTTTTGAAATATTTAGTCTTTTCTGACACTTTTTTTTTCCCTCATAGAAACTGAACTGAACTCATTTTACATCCTTCAGATCTTTAGATCTGCTTACAACCTTTTCCTGCTCCTTTCACATTTTGTTCTGCTTCCTTGTGTAAATTTAACAGAAATTCAGCTAACTTCAGCTGTTCTGTGCTCCTTTCAGATTCTTTCTGAAACTACATTTTTGTGCGTTTTGTAACCTCTTGCTGCTAATTTCAATTTATTTCTGCAAGTTTCAGCTTGTTCTACTGTTTCAGCTACAATATACCTGTAGCTGTTTTTATGGCAATTTAAGCCTTTTCAGCTAATTACACTTTTTTGCCATCTTTTCAACATTTTTCAACCTAATTCAGCATAAATGTGCTCTCTGCACCTCCTTGTAATTTCAGCTTCTTTCTACATTTTAGCTACTTTTGAACTATTTTTGCTAATTTCAGCTGGTTTCAGATCATTTACACTTGTTTGTGCTACTTTCTGCTTTTTGCAGTGAACATGTTCTTTCTGCTTTCTTCTGCTAATGGATGCTTGGTCTACCTTTTTGGCTACTTTTTTTTTAAGCTAATTTCAGCTGTTTTCAGATAAATTCAAGTTTTGCTTGGTAATTTCTGTTACTTTCAGCCTAGTTAATGTCTTTCTGCTAATTTCAGCTTTTTTATGCTCCTTTCAGCTTTTTTTCCTGCAGTTTCAGCTTTAGCTGCTATTTCAGCTACTATTTAGCAGTTTTATGCAAATTTGAGCTTTTTCAGCTAATTTCACTTTTTTTTTTTTTTTAGCTAATTTCTGCTCTTTCCACTTCCTTCTGGTAGGTCTTCTTTCTACCATTTCAGCTACTTTTCAGATTTTATTTTGTGCTGATTTCAACCTTTTTTAGCTGATTTCCTAATTTTAGTGTTCATCTCTGCTTATTTAAACCTAATTCAGCAAATATGTGCTATTTCTGCTTTCTTCTGCTAATTAAGGCTTATTTCATTTCAGCTACCTTTCAGAATATTTTTAGCTCATTTCAGCTGTTTGTTTCAACAAGTTATTCTGCAGTAAGCAGTCACACTGCATTTTTTGCAGGAAATGCAATTTTTCTAGTTGCTTCATGAAATCAAACCCCCCCATACAAACACAGAGTAGGAAACATTCAGACCTGCACTGGTGTCTCACTGACTTTTTAAAATGCACTCAATTTGCATGTGATTCTTCTCTGTAAACCCGAACAGCATGGTCAGTTGTTCAGCATCAACCTTGCACGACGTGTAAAGGATACTGCGCTCGGCCGTACGCCAGCGTGTCGTCTCCGTCAACATCCAGGTCTGCGTCGCTGTCCCGACACTCTTTAGAAGTCAAACTCCCCAATGCTGCACCTGACAAAAACATTTTGCATTTAAATCATCTTAAACTCTTGTACAAAAATCCCTTTAATTATCTCTAACTACACAATTAGAGGGATCTGTTGTCATTTCCTTCAGACATAAGAGGGGTTTGTTGCACGTCGTTCTGCCAGGCAGCGTGCAGCAGGTTCACAGGTCACAGCTTTTCTTTCTGGTTAAAGAAGCTTCTCGTTTCAAAGAAACCTGCAGGGCATCTTGTTCTGCTGTAATCTGGACTGAAAAGTTCAATGGTTTATTTCAGCTGCCACTCAGTCACATTACTCACCCTCCAGTCCAAAAAAAAAAAAAAGATCACACACAGATACATTTATTCTTACCTTTAAACCCCACAGATGTCATCTGTATCCGTCTCCTCTCGTTCCACTCGTCCTCCAGTGGCACCAAGTCTGCCGAAGCCTCCTGGAAACACACACACAGACACGATGAACGCGCCTGTCACAGCCTGAAGCTGCGTATCTGCCTCTGTGTTTTCACAGCAGTGAACCAGCAGTGTTTTCACATGGACACACAGCAAACTGACAGTGATCCTGATGCCACGCGAACAAAGCCAGTCGGCAACGGATCTGTGTGAAAGCGTGGCCGTTCTCTCGATCTCAGATCGGCCTGCTGCAGGTTACACGTGTAACTCTTCAACCTCGGTAACAAATGTCAGTGAAACTCATCATTTTTCTTTGGTTTTATGCAAAGAAAATTATAGAATGCATACCTGCAAATCTTCTGGTTTTCTCCTCTTCATCTTTCCGATCCTGACTGGAAACAGATGGAAGACATAAAAGATGACAAGACGATAAAACGGTTAGAAGGAAAAAAATAAAATAAGGGAACGTATGGTTAAAGACAAGGGTTTTACTGATGGGAGGATTGTACAAAACATCGGTAACAATAAAAGTTTTTGAGTTCAGTATAGAAGTTTTAATTAGATATTCAAATCAAATTGCTCCACTAGTTTTGTTGCATGTCGCTGAAATGTGTAAAACCTTTGCGTTGTTTATTTAACATGAGGACAAATGATTATACAGACATGTAAGATTACTAACGTGCAGCATTTCAGGCATTACTTACTTAATATTTACATTTATTGTACTCACACAAGAAACTACTGTATGTTTAGAGTGAAGGGAAACAGATTACATTTTTGAACCAGTGCCTAAAGGTTAATCAAAAGGCGACTAAACCTTGTTTTCCGCAACCAAACTGTCATAAAATAACAACTAATATGGCATCACAATGTCTTCTTAAAAAATATGAAAAATAGATTTTGTTTTTACATAAAAGTACAAATACCACACAAAAAAAGTAGGTGAAGTTTTTAAATGTACAAAAGATTTGACCTCAGAATGCATAAAAGATCTTAAAAAAGTTTCATTGTTCAGATGCATTTTGAAATATTTTGCAGTTTGTTATGATTTTAATTCATTCCTGCCTTTCATGCCCGTGTTTCAGACAAATATCACTGACGACAAAAGAAGAAGTCAAAACTATTTGGTCAAAACTTAAAAGTAACACTGTAAAAAAATCTCAAGCTTGCTTGATCTACACACCAAATTTTAGTTCAATATCTGGAAAAGTCACTGAGTTACAGATATTATTGTGTAGTCTAAGGTCGATTAGCTGTGGTGGTCATTTGATATTAAATGAACTTCAAAAGTTAATCAGTTGTAGAAGTACAACCAAAGAGTACTTCCTGAGGGTTTCATTGAAATCTGTTTGGTGATTCATGAGATATTTTGCTAACAGACAAGCAAAGTTGACTTCAGCTGTTAAGGGGTGTTGTGCTCAAAATATGTGTTGGAGAAGATGCTCCAGATGCAGATTTTATCTCAATATCAATAAATGTGGCTGTCATTATACAGTTTGCAAAGATTATTTTGCAATGGCGGCCATCTTGAATTGAGCTAACTCAAAAAATTAACCAGTAGATGATATAAAAGTGATTTTTAGTAACAGTTTTGTTAATATGTGATCAGTGATTCAGGATATATTTTGCTAACAGCATTGATAAACAAGCACACACACAAAAAACAGTATTTTTCGCCTTCGCCTTCAGCAGCGAGCATCAAAAACATGCTTTTTATTTTAACAGGAACATGTCAAGATGTAACGTTAGCAGTTTAAATCTGAGAGGTAATTTACACCGATTTATCAGCACAATTAACATTTTTCCAACAATCTATTTAAAAAAAAAAACCTGTCAAGTACAAAAATACCAGTTTCAATAAAATATGTCGAAAGGAAAGTTTGTCTTTAAACTGAAGCAAAGAAGCTGAAAAGGTGGATTTTCCCACCTAATACACAACAAGAAGGTTAAAGCGCTGAAGGCACAGCTGGAATATTAAGGGTTTTTCAGCTCTTTTTACAGACACCAGACAAAATAAATGTTGGGAAATTCTGATGCCGTGCTGAAAGACTTTGCACATCATTTTATTAAATGTGCAATTTGATCATGCAGAGCTTTAAAGACTAACGGATTCAAAAAGGACCTGCACAATTCATTCAGCTGTGACTGCAAAACCTTCCTCCCATCTCCTTTCTGTCATCTCAGCGTCCTCCCACTCCGTCCTCGCTGGAAATATTAAAGTTAACACGGCAGAACACCAACAGCGCCTCCTCTCCCTCTGTGACCTGACTGACTGCAGATTGTATAAGGGGACATTAAGTTTTAGGGCCCTCTAATTTGAGCTCGATGACAGGGGAGCAGGACGGGCCACGGAGAGAGCTGGTGGCTGTGACCCGAGCGCTGCCGTCCCAGCAGCCATAATGAGGGTTAAGGAGACGGTCACAGATGAAGAAGAGCTCATCAAACAAAGAGAGAAAGAGAGGGAGGTTGATTAATCAGCAGAAGAGCGACTCTTCTCCACTTCCCTCTTCTTCCCTCTCCGACGTGTATTTAGAAGCTCATTATGCTGTCCTGTTAGAAGAGCCAATAAAGGCTAACAGACCTCGACAGCAGCTGCAGTCTGAGGAGTCAGCTAAGAGTCGGAGCATCGCCGCGGAAATAATAAGAAGTTTGTAATGTGAGTTAGTGTCAGGAGGCTGCGGCGGTCCTCATGTCAGCATCAGGCCTGAGATGATTACTAACCAGAAGAGCACCGTGCAAAAATGTTCAGCTCACTCACAGACGAGGAACTTACTCAAATCACTAAATAACAAGTTAAACTTGCATTCCTAAAACAAAGATTCTAAAGTAATTCATTAGTACTCCGAGTATGTGTTAGGGATGACTTTCAGCTACTAACACATGGCATTTCAGCTCACTAGCTGTCAAAAGGGCAGAGCTATAGCTATTTCTACGTTGTCTAAAGTTGATTAGCTGTGGTGGTCATGTTGAATCAGGCTCACTCTAAAAGTCAATCAGCTGTAAACATGTCCTTTTATTACTTTTTGGGAGTTTAGTCTGTCTGTTAGCAAAATAACTCATGAACTGCTGAACAGATTAGAATCTGTTCAGCAGTTCATGAGTTATTTTGCTAACAGACAGACAGGACTGACTCCAACAGCAAATATAACTTTTTTTTTTTAAATAAAAATTTTGCACAATCTTTTTAGTCCTCTGCCTATGTGTTTGGGAGACTTTCCCCATTAACTACACCAAGATTTAATCAAAAAAGGTTCAATACAGAATCAACTGGACTTTATTTGTTACATGAAAACGTTTCGATCCTCATCCGAGGAAACGTTTTCATGTAACAAATAAAGTCCAGTTGATTCTGTATTGAACCTTTTTTGATTTTATCATGTTCTGGATGACTGAGAATCTTCACCAGCAAACAGTGGGGAAGATTTACATGCTGGTAAATTTTCTTACAATTGGTCAATTAGAAGTTTCAGTTTTGTTCTCAACACAAGACCTTTGTTGTTTTATTTGAAAACCGAACTCCTCTCAGTGACTTTGCTGATATTCTTGGCCCACTTGCTCCTTATTGTTTCTCCATTGTAGTGGTGATTTAATCTCTTTTTGGGGGTGCTCAAGCAACCCTGAATTTTAACTCAGCACCCCTGAAAAATGAAGAAACCATCATTAGGATTGTGTAAGGAAACTCAGTTCTCAACCCTTAGATTCACCAAAATATTGAATAAATTTGGAATAAATGTGGAATAAATGATGACACTCTTAAATGGACCAGGAAAATGTATGATTTGTTTTGCATGAATCGGATCCTTGACACCACCTGTCAATCCACTCAGTAGGCTTGTTAGCAACTGACCAGTCAGCGACCTCAGTGGACTGGTGGATCTTAAATTTGTGAGCTGTCTTTCTGCATCGACCCTGATGAGAAGTACATCATAAAGAGATTTTAAAAAATCATCAATGGGCTGGAGAGACTGCAAATAAATAAAAAACAAAAAATTTAATACTGTATGTCCAAAGATTATAATCACTGCACTGTGTGATGTTTGTAACTAAAACATGGATACATATTATTCAAATAAAAGCGAGCAAGCTTACCGTTGAAACAGCAGATCGCATAGTCTGAACTCTGGTCACACACACAATCTTGTGTGTGGCTGATTCTATCTGGCTCCAAAAGGATATCAGGTGGTTATAACTTGCAAATCTGTTAATGGAGAAACATTAGTTTAGTTCAAATTTCAAAGTATCCTAAAGCTTTTCAGAATGCAGGAAAATAAGAGTTATAGAAATGAAGCACTTTGTAATTTTTATATAGATTAAAGCAATGTAATTACTGATCCAGTAGGTGATACTATTATATTTTTAAATATGTTCAATGCCATTATGAGTGCAATGTTTCGCTTTGACTTTGCTTGTCAGAGTAAATTGAAGTATTTCAGCTATAAAACACACAATGACATTATAAACTGTCAGATTAATAATAAAAACATTAAACAAGATATGTGTGATATATAGACCATACTGCAAATGCTACTTTCATTAATTTATGTTTAATTCACTTTGTAGCCCATCTTACCTTGTATAAAACCTGATATCATCATCAGAGGCAGCAAACCTTTCCTAACTAAACTTGTTACTGATGGCCATGTCCTCCATCTGGCTCAGGAGTGAAGCAAGCTCAGATTGGAGTTCCTCAGTTGTTCTGAGGGATAAATCCAACATACCTGGCACTGCAGAGGACGAGCAGTAGTCGTGGTCAGGACATACAATTTCCATTTCCTCCTCCTGGCCATCCTTTGGACAATCTGCACGCTGTCTTCGTTCCCAAACACCAGGGCGAGGGATCGGAAGAGACAAATTATTCCATTCAAAAAGAACAGGAACAGCTCCACTTAGTAAACAGTGTGTCTGAGCTTAACCTTTCCTTAATAAATGCACGTATGCGTTCAAATGAGCTTTATTTAATTAGTTTTGCTTTGAGAGGAATGTGCGTGCGCGGCACAATGAAACCGTACATCTCTTTAAAATGTAGCAAAATAAACACCTAAAAAATATATTTTTGTTGGCTGATATTAAAGCTGAAGTGTGTCTGAGATGAACAGTATCTTTAAAATTGTCAAATAAAGCTTTATTTAAATATTTTTGCGATGTCGGCACTAAACCAAGTTGCTAAACATCTCCAAGTTATTGTTGGTATTGCTGTATTCCTCTGTATTTTTCAATGTATTTGTCTAGCGTTTTGTCAAAATATTGAGACATGCTTTGTGCTCTTTGCATTGGTGTGCTAAATGTGGAGTTGTTAGAGTGCCAACTACAACTACACAACATATTCTTATACTGATCATGAACTGTGTCCAGTCACATGATGTGCTCCTATAAAAGATCTACATTTTTTCCTTGTCGTTCATTCCTCAAACATGGATCAATAAGAAGATGGTGGGTGAGACCGTAACTGCATACGGACAGAAAACTGCTATTCAGCCATTATTCAGAGCTCATAGAAGAATTGCAACAATAAGATGCTGAAAAACACCAGAAACACTCTGCAACAACGTTACACATACAAACAAAGCAGCTACGTAACACGTGTCATGCTAACATCATAGTGTGCTGCATCATTCCCACTTTTCATTACATTTGCATACACAATAAATGTAACGAAAACTATTCATGAACATTACATTATACTTCACTAGACTATTTTCACAACACGCGTTTGATTTCTTCTTGTTCGATCCATGTAAAAATAATTTCAAAACAGTGTGACAGTCTTATTTAAAGGAAAAAGCATTTTAGAGTATCTGTGAAGGTTAAAAGATGTCTAACAATTCTGCCTTTGTGTGTTTTTTTTACGAGATTTGCTAAAACGAAAAGTATCAAGCCACTTGGCCTCTCAGCACTCATACCTTTTTCCATTCGTTTTCAGAGACAGCCTTCAGTTGGTCGACGGGCACGAGGTCCTTCAGCATCTTAGGAATCATGGCGACCTGGCTTTTGTCACTACTGACCTTCACCCTGAAGAGCAGAGCTGCTATGTTGAGCATTTCCTCTTTAGTACAAACGTGATAGCCTCTTAGATACTTGGGCAACTCCTGGAAGATGTAAAGGTGTTTGTTACCAGATATACTTTTATTTCTTTTTTTTTACCAATATGGGTTTAGAATTGACTTTTAAACTAATTTACACGGTTGTTGCCTTGACTATCCACCTTATTCCTTCCTGTCAGACACAGGAAGTAGCAGAAAGCACTGGTTAACCATGGTAGTGGGGCACAGACTGTGGTTTATTTGACTATAATTTACATTCAGTTTAGCAGATAAAATGCTGTTTTTGTTTTGTTCACATTCAATTAACAACCATAAAGTTCACTAAAATAGCCGTGCTGAGTTCAGGTACCTGCTGTGTTCGTGGCTACACAAGCAGCCAGACCAAACTGAATCAGTGGCTATGTTTTTTGAACATGGACCCAAAACAAAAAGAGTGTTCCTGTGAAAAGTGGTATGTTTTCCATCTCCTACTTATAGATGAGGAATTAAGAAGAATGTGGCTTAAAAATGTGAACTTGAAGAGACCACCCAAAACTCTGTGTGAGCTCATTTCACTTTGTTGACAAACAGCCGATGGAGGACAACTTGCATCCTACTTTGTGTCTGGACTACAATAAACTACTGGAGAAGAGACGCTGGATCCTCAGAAGGATTGAAAACAGTGACAAGAACATCAGGTATGATTCAAGTGTATGGAGGCACAGCATTATAGTATTTGTTCATCTTCAGTTTTATGATTTTCTCTGCAATTAACCCAAGTTCAGCGATGGAGGACTAAGGCTTTGACTGGGCTCTGTGTCTGCTTTAAGGAAAATAAGATTGTGTCCCACCTCTTTTAACAAAATATCACCAACCTTATTACTGTGCAGATACTGATACACCTCAGAGCTTTTCAGGTTGTTCATCACTTCACTGTCAGAAGAACTGAGTCAGTGAAGTAGCTAAATATGCTAGTATAAGTAGCTAAATATGCTAGTATAAGTAGCTAAATATGCTAGTATAACTTATACTAGCATATTTAGCTACTTATACTGTATAAGTAGCTAAATATGCTAGTATAAGTAGCTAAATATGCTAGTATAAGTAGCTAAATATGCTAGTAGATATAATATGCAGCCACTTCTTCAGCTTGTCCTCCACCTTTATCTTCAGCAGGCATGTTGTGCTGTTGGAGCTCTGACAGGTGGTGTTGCTACATGTCTAAATTAAACCCACAATGTTCGGAGGAACTACATCAGCTCATAATGTTTACACATAAACAAATCTTGGTTCTGGTCTGCGCCAAAAGTCGCACCTATAATTCATGCAAGGCAGCATGGGAGCTAGGAATAAGGTGGATATTTATGAAATAGAACGGAGTAGAACGTTCAAAGCAGGTGCGAAAATCATTTGGATGAGGCCGGAAATGGTGATCTGCTTATTCAAATGTACCTGAGGGAAGTGAAAGATAAGGTCAGCCTCTGGGTTTCTGCCTGGCATTACATTGAACCACAACTTCCTCATGAAAAACACAAGGTAGGCTATGTTCACCGGTCCACCTGCAAAACACCCACACACACCCACACACAGTGTTTTTTAGGTAAATATACACAGCCATTAAATGTATCATGCTCTTTGGAATCATGTGAAGTGCTGTTACCGTCTTTAATCCTCTTGGCCTGCTTCGACCAGTCAGTGATCTGCCTCAGACTGTCAAAGAAGTAGTCCGAGTGATTCAAACTGAGAACCTGATGTTAAATCAAAATAATCAGACAAGAAAAGGGTTGAGATAAAGAAGCTAAGGTTGCGCAGGTGTTATTAAAATGTTTAAAATGGCAAATGAACCTTGTCATGTGTTTTGACAAAAATGCTGAAGCCATCTGATGAAGCAAGGTTGAGTTTTTTGGAAATGTTCTGAATGAGATCCTTGATCCTGGTATTGGTTGCCACTTCAAATATCTGGAGAGGGATGATAAAAATCTCTGGTTTTACAGGAAGTGTGCTGATGAGACAGTATTCTGTTTCTCTGGTTTGATCTATTTTTCTTTCTTGTGACATTAGAAAACAATGGAAATGAGTCTGAGCAGCTACCTTGTCAGTGTCATTGGGGAAGTAGATTTTATGGAAGATCTTGGTGCTGTTCTGCTGGATAGCATCCACCTCCACCGGGTGTGGTGGGAGCTTCCTGGGCTCCATTCTAGACACAAACAAAGAATGCTGAACCACATGCTAGTTTTTTCCCTTTGCATTGTGACTTATTTGAAATTTACTTTTTATGCAATTGTAAGTATTTTAAGTTTTCTCATTAGAACTTATTTCCACAGTAATTTCTACATGTATGTGAAACTAAACTACAGTGAGTTAAAGAATGAGTCTTAAGTTTGTGATTTTTTTTTTTGTACCAGTAAGTGGACATTTTAACAACCAGAAAAACAGATGATGTCCAATTTCACAAATAACTGAGTTCAAGCTCTACATACAAATTGTTTTTTTATTGGGTCATAAAAAAATACAAAATTCTTATTATCTTTCTTTCATCCCTACATTTATCAGGTTTCTGCTTCATTTTAAGCAGACATTAAATGGATACGTAGATAATCTTAAATAGGGGTTTTGCGTAATCAGCTGATATTTTAACTGTTGAGGATAGGTTTTGGTTTTTGTTTCATTTACGGGCGTTTTATAGCAGAAGACCTTGTGCACATCACACCTTTGCCTATTTGTGAAAGTCTGTCTGATATCATTGTTATTTTAAAGACACTGAATGAGATGTATTTTTAGAAACAGACATGCAAATGCTGAGTTTGGTTGGTCCTCCTGCTGTGAAGGTAACATAACACATTTGTATTCACAGATCATCTGTTACAGTATTTGTTGCTACAAGCAAATTCTATGTTACACTGCACCTCTCAAAGGATGCAAAATAAGAAGCTTAAGTTTAACTTTCCATGATAAGACTCAAACTCGCACTGTGATGTTTCCTTTTCTCACCACAGCAGTGTTGCGTGAACATAGCTGCTTGCATACAGCTGTCTGCACAGGCAAGTTTCATGTTTAGTGTCTGACGTGCTCTGTGTGTTGGTCAAACCTCAGAGAGCTCTGCAGCCACTGCAGACAGTCAGAGGCCAGGGGTTCCCTGCGACGTGATTCCAAAAACTTCTGCGCGTGCCTCAGAAGGGACTGGCTGGGAGGGAACAGACCACAGCAGAGCCACAGCAGCTGCCATCCCCGCTCAATGCTGAACCTGCCAAAACAGACCAACCATGTTCAAGAACATATTAGGAAATAGTTTCACTTTCACTCTTGCATCAGAACACAAGGACTAAGTCCAAGTTCCACATATAGAAAATATTTTATTTAATATTATTTTTAAAGTCTCAAAAGTTCAAAAGTATTTCAATACATGTAAACAGATAAATTTGAGAACACGATGGAGTAGATTTAAAACAAAACGACTGCATATGGCACATTATGTGCCCACACAATCAAATACCTAGGATAACATTTGACTTATATTTGTAAAAATGGCCTCAAAGTTCAGGTGATGTAAAGTGTGTGAGACAATCTAGTCTTCTTCTTCTTCTTTCGGCTTTTTCCTCTTCAGGGGTTGCTACAACAAGTCATTTTTCTCCATCTCACTCTGTCCTCTGCATCCTCTGTCCTCACTCCAACTACCTCCATGTCCTCTCTAACTGCACCAATATAGCTTCTTTTTGGCCATCTTGTTTGTGGAGTTCTTTCCAACCCTCTGTACTTCTCCATCAGCATCCTCAAAGCAAAGATGGCATCTGTGGTGCTCTTTCTCTGCATGAAACCATACTGCTGATCACAGTTACCTCTCGTCTAAGTCTTGCTTCCACGACTCTCTCCCGTCTTCATTGTGTGTCTCATCAACTTAATTCCCCCTGTAGTTGCTACAACTCTATACATCACCCTTGTTCTTAAAAATGTGCACTATTCTTCTCCATTCCTCAGGCATTTGCTCACCCTAAAATATGCCATTGAGTATTTGAGTCAAAAAACTCACTGCAAGACATTTCCAATACCTCCACTGGTCCTAACACTCATCAGATCCTGTTGCCTATCCCTTCTTCATTCTTATCAGAACTTTCCGAACTTCACTCTCACCAATATTTCTCATTTCTTGGTCCACAGTTTCTATGACCTCTACTCCTGTTTCCCTTTCATTCTCCATTCATTAGTTCCTTCAAAAAAAACAAACAAAAAAAACTTCCTTCTTCCCTTCACTGTCTCGTCACTTGTTAGAATATTACCATTTCTAACTTTAACAAACCTGACGTTCTGCACATACTTTCCAACCTGATCCTTCTGTTTTGCCATCTGGTATGTCTTTCTCACCCTAACTAGTTCCTAGCCTCCCATGCAATTCATCATATGCCTTCTGCTTTGCCTCCCTCTTTGTTGCAGTAGATGTTGCATCTCCTTCTATTCCTGTCTCCTCTTTTCTGTCCTGTCATTGTCATATTTCTTCTTGGCTAACCTCTTTCATTGAATATCTTCCTGCACTTCACTATTCAACCACCAGGTTTCCTTTTCATCCATTCTCTGTCCCTATGACACACCAAGTACCTTCCTACCTGTCTCCATAATGACTGTTGCTGTAGTAGCCCAGTCATTTGGAAGCTCTTTCTTACCACCCAGAGCCTTTAACAGCTCCTCTCTGAACTCCTCACAACATTCTTCTTTTCTCAGCTTCTGCCATTTGGTCTTTTTTTATGATTTTACTCCTTTTCTCTTGTTCACCACAACAGTCATTCTACACACAACACAACCATCCAATGCTGTATGGCCACGCTCTCCCCTGCCACAACCTCACAGTCTCCAATCTCCAAGTTTCCTCTTCTACACAGAATGTAGTCGACCTGCGTACTCCTTCCTCCACTCTTATAGGTCACTAGATGTTCCTCCCACTTTTGGTATTGACTACAGCCATTACCCATTTCCATTCTCTTGGCAAAATCCACCACCATCTGTCCTTCCTGGTTTCTTTCCTTGACATCAAACCTACCCGTCACTTCCTCATCCCCTCTGTTTCCTTTACCAACATGTCCATTCAGGTCTGCTCCGATCACCACTCTTTCCTCCCTG
>JARVGV010000861.1:17973054-17983779 GCA_031762435.1 Hypsolebias longignatus
TATATATACTGTACTGTATATATACTGTACTGTATATATACTGTATATGTATATATATATTTGGATTCTGGTTTGGCAACCCAGTTTGCAGAAGGAGCTTTTCTTAGACCTAGAAGCAGTCACACCAAAATGCAAGTTGACACATCACTTAATTCTTGAGTTATCATGCTCACGACATGCAGGTGTAGACGGACGAGGGTATTTCCAGTTCCCCCTCTCTGCTCTGCAACAAGGACAAACATCTGTGAGAATGGCAGCAAGATATATAATTTGCACTCTTTCAAGTCATGTTAAAGTTTTTAATTTGTTTGAACATCATTTCATTCAGGTGTTGGAAAAACTATGATTAAAGAAACAAAACACAAGTTTCACTTAAATCTTTAGTTCCTGTTTACACAAAAACAATTTCTGGTAAAAATGGAAGAGTTTCATTATGTTTGTACTCCATTTACACAAAATTAGCAAATGTTTTCTCTGACAACGGCACAGTTTGAGAACGGGCTCCAGAATGCAATGGATCAAAAACATCCTGGTGTCCGTTGTCATGTAAACAGAAAAAAATGGATCGTTTCTGTCAGCGAATCCCTGGCACATGCGCTGTATGACGTGAAACATAACGTCCTACAATCCAACGAAGAAGAAACTACAGACAGTGGCGAACACCAGAGTATTGTTTGTGCTTGTGAGTCAGCTAAATCTAAATACGGCTCTCCAACACAGTGCTCATTTTCTATTGCTTTACTTAAATAATCAAAAATTAAATAAACGTTTGCATGCGCACTGTTTCAAGTTTCAAAGATCTTTGCACCAACTAGTGGCGTGGCGGAGGAATTACACTGTTTCCATGTCTTTTGTTGCTGTGTAAACAGAGGTTGCAATTAAAATGTTTTCATATAAATGTGTTAATAAAAATGGGGGGTGGCGGGATCTGTTTTCATTGGATCGTTGTCATGTAAACAGGGCATTCATCTAGTGGTTATATAGAGTACGACTCTAGGTTCTGCATTATTCTCGTGTGGCTGCTGAACCCGTTGCTGACAAAGGTTGATGTGATCTCCAGGCATTGCTGATCTTTAAGTTGTGTGTTTGTTGTTGCAGCACGCATTTGTTTCCAACCAGTCGGTTCCTTTGACCTGCAGCTGGAGTTCCGTTTTAGATGTGCTCACAAAACGAGACGCTTCCAGCCGCAGTTATTTTAAACCTCTGCCTTTCTGAACACGAGCCACGGTTTTGTAAAATTACACTTTCATTTTTCTGCTGACTTCATTCAGCAGATGCTGAATTTTGCTCTCGGTGTGATTGGTTGCATCAAGTCAGCGACAAATCGTTAACACACCGTGTGCAGCTTTGCACATCTGTTTCTGTGCAACAAACTATTTTTGCTCTTAGAGAACACAACATGAGGTAACGGCAACCTTTGAATGTTCTGCTGTAGAAGCTCTCATTTCAACGACATGCTGAGAACCATTTTACTTTTCTTCGTTAGCTTTTAAAAAGTTGGTTGGCACCATGGGCTTTCCATTACAATAAATAAATAAATAAACAAATAGTATGCAGCTGTGCAACAACTAAAACATCCCCACAGAATAAAAAATGAAACAACAGTAGATTTATCTGTGGTTTTGATGTGGCTTTTACTGTAGGATGCAACATTTACTCAGTTCTGACAAGCTGAACCTGTCGTGGTTTCAGAAAAATGTTGGTTTTAGACAGAAACTGAGGCAGCTTGAACATAAAGAAAATGAGATTTGATTAAAAAAATAAATAAATAAATAAATAAAAAGCTGTCTTGGCAGCTGAACTAATGTTTTTGCAGAAAAACTCTGGGAAACACGCAGAAGGAAAACATGACCAGCTGTAGGAAGCACAATACACAACCCAGAGACAAGCTAGGAAAACATTATAAAGCAACATGAATGAACATCATTACCAGCACCCAAGGGAGACAGCCAGGAGCAGGTGAGTGTGGGCGGGGCATGAGCAGATGCAGAGTGATGAGAATGAAACAGAAGAAAACACTGGGGAACTGACTACTTTGTATAAAAGGCAAGTAAATCGACAGGATTCGCCCAAATCTTACAAACTAAAAACACAAGAGAAGAAGTATAGAAGAAGTACTATAAACACAACAGACTAAAAAATAAGCAACAAAAACAGATCTTTACAGATCCAGTCCAGATCTGCCCCTGACGCTGCTGGTTTGTCAGAATGTCAAACTCCGACATGAAAGACGTGGAAATAAAATGAATTCACAAATAAATAGAAGCAGTCTGAGAGCACACACCTCCATCAACACCCTCGGGTCACTCACAAGAATCCTTTAAGACATTCCTGGATCTGGATGATGATCCAGATCACCACCAACATTTAATCATTTGTGTTTGGAACAAACTCAACATTTCCTGAAACTTCATGAAAATCCATTCATGAGTTTATGAGTAATCGTGTGTGTGTGTGCACACACACACAGACCCACACACAGACCCAGGTATGCCACCATGAACATGACCTTCTTGGTGGAGGAAATAAACCAAAAGGTGCTGAAGATGAAAGTCATTAGACATTTTTAAGTATCACTCTTGCATTAAATATATTTATATTTTGAACTACAAGAGCAAATTATTTTTTTTATAATTTATTAAAAACCCTAAAGATGGAAGTTTATTATCTCATTGGTTTAGTCTTGTTTTTCTGCTTTTTTCATAATTTTAGCCTTTCTACTCCAATTGCCTTGGGAAAGCTGCAAACAGCCATCCATCCATCCATTATCTTTACCCACTTCTTTCTTTTCAGATCACGGGGGGGTCACTGGTGCCCATGTCCAGCCATCACTGTGAGAGAGGTGGGAGACACCCTGGACAGGTCTCCAGTCCATCACAGGGACACTAGAGACAAACAACCATTCACTCTCTCACTCAGGGACAATTTAGAGTTACCAATCAGACTAACATGTATGTTTTTGGTCTGTGGGAGGAAACTGGAGCACCTGGAGCAAACCCACACATGCATAGACAGAACGTGCCAACTCCATCAAGAAAAGTCCCTGGCTGGGATTCAATCCGCCAACCTTCTCGTTGAGAGGCAACATCTCTACCAAATGTGACCCAAACTGCAAAGAAATAAAATTATAAAAATTTAATTGTAATTAGTGTAGCACTTTGGTGAGTAGAGACGTGATGCCAGTGAACGATCCGGATCTTTTGAACTGGTTCACATCAAAACCCTTCACATCTCCATTGAAGTGATGACAACCAAGATGCAGATAGCAAAGAGCTCTTCCTTGTTTAATATTATTATTATTATTTTACTCCTCATAATTAATTTGTGTTTTCCTCCTCAAACTCACAGACAAAAGTTCCTCCTGTGCTTTTTCACTGAGACGAAGGAGAACAGGCAAATGGGAGGAGTGCAGCAACTCAGGAGGGGAGGGTGAGGGTCATACAGTACACATGACGACGTTCAAAACTGAACAGCTTCCACTGAACGGTTCTGTGAAGTGAACAGATGATCTGGTCCCTGGAACCATTCATCCCATCTCTAGTGGTGAACTGTGACTAGAAGAGCTGGACCTTCAGGTATGAATTACTATTGGAACAACCAAATAAATGATGAATAAATGTACAATAAAAAATAACAATAATAAATGAAAAGGGAAGCGGTGGCACAGAGAAGATGGGCCTGTGATCAGAAAGTCGCAGGTTCAACTCCCGGTACTGTCAACATCAAAATGTGGATGGAAAAGGTGAAACACACATCTGCCTCAACCCCCATTTGCCCCACTTTGGGCCCCTGAGCAAGGCCCTTAACCCCCACCATCTGCTCCCTAAACAGGTCTCTCTTGAAAATGAGTTCTCGTGACTCAATGAGACTACCTGGATAAATAAAGGGTAAATGAAAAAAAAGTGAATTGTCAGGGGAATGGAAGCGTGTCCTTATTTTTCAGTGATATGATGTAAAAATCAGGACTTAAAATGCTTTCCTACAGAATTCAGATCAGTTAAATTCAGATTATTTATATAGTGCCAAGTCACAACAGAAGTCATCTCAGGGCACTGTATAGAAACATTTGCATATACAGTATTTAAAAAAGCCAATTAACAAAAGTTATGTATCTAAGGAAGCCAGCATGACTGTGTTGAATCTTCAGTTTGTTGCAGTGTCCCATCCTGAACCAGCACATTGGCAACAGTGGAAAGGAAAAACTCCTTTTCAGCAGGAAGAAACCTCCAGCAGAACCAGGCGCAGGACGAGTGTCCATCTGCTTCAACCATGTATACCAGAAATGAATGTATGCATAAATCCCAGTCAATAATTTCTAATCAGTTGGAAAACACTAAATTTATCACCATCAGACTGTTTTGAAATAAAGATTAGGCAAGAAAAAAACAAACCACAACAATGGAAAAGCCGCTACAGATGACACATGTGCATTAAAATAGAAGAAAAACGCATTGCACAGAAAAACCTAGCCACCTGCGTTCCCCTCACACACCTGTCCCTCATGCAATTTGTGCAGGTGAGCAGCCATTAGCACTTCAAGAACAGGCAAATGACTTCAAACAAAACTTGTTAACTCAGGCATTCTCTCTTTTTACAACAGAAATGATCCCGCATCAGATCTCAGTTACTGTGTGAACAAGCCTCTAGTAAGAGCTTGTTGAAAAGCTTTGGACACCTTGCTGCAGCATCCCTCCTATCATTACAGATAAGCGTCAGATAACATCTGATACTGTCAGAAACACTGTGATGACTGCTGCTGGTTCCAGTGAACCACAAGCACCTGGCATGGCGTAATACACCTGTGTTTGGGTTAGCCACGCTTCCTAAAAGGTGTTATTGTGTCTGCCTGGATGAGCAATATCATCTCAGATGGAGATGGTTTTATCTTCAAGTGATAAAAGCATGCAGGTGAATGAACGGTTAATCTTCAATAACGTGAAGATACAAAAGAGAGGATTCAGGAGGAGTTTAGATGCTTATCTTGGATGATATTTTAATCCAGCGTCTGTAAAATGTGGAAATCTTCATGGACATTTATTCATAAGAACAGTCATCCATGAAGATAAAGCGCTGAGGGGTATCTATCGGGCAAAAAGGCAAAGAATTACCTATAAGTCTGATTTTGTTTGTGGAAAACGAGGTGAAAAGAAACAAGTATTTGTAAGGAAACATTTATACACGGTGTGAACCGTCTCACACGTTTCTACAGAAGCCTAAAATGGACAAATAAAGCTGACTTTGTTTGTGTTTTAATGCTTAAAAGGAGACTGACTTTATTTCTTGGTTGCATTTAGTATTTTTGCCCCTATGTGACTAACTCCCATAAACGTCGTTTTTAAATTTGCTTAAAACACTTATCTAAACTTACACTCACACACACAAATTTCAAACATAGCAAGCAAAATAAATATGGACTATTACAAACATAAACAACGAATTTAAAAAAAAAAAAGACTTTAGAGCTGAAAATGAAATGCTACAATCTTTACAAAACAGGTTTGCTTTGTGTTCCTTGATGGATCCCATAGTTTGGTTTGAAGCCCCACTGTAGGTCCTGAAGTGAGGAGTCGTGAGACGATCTCCAGAAATCCAATTAGATTTAAAACGGGAAACCTAACAGCATTTTTTCTGAACTGCTGCAAGAGATTAAAAAAGATTTCATATAAGGACTCCTGAGACTATTTGTATTGTCATCATGCTCTTGCTTAATTGGCTTATTAGAAACGTCCATGTGCTTTACCTCAGAGTGGCAAGTCTCGGCTGCTGTTATAGTGTTAAAACTGAAATTAAAACATCAAGCAACCCTTGCTTGAATAAGTACACGTTTAATGAAAGATATTCTTGTGTCTCATCAGTTTGAACGTATACATTTATTTATGTTGGAGTTTGATTTGCTGCCTTGGCACTGAAATCCATGACACAATCAAGCTGCAAACAAAAGCGAGCAGTAAATATGTTGTTGTTGTTTGTATCTGTAGATAAAGGGCACAACATGTCTGCGTGCTGTGTGGGGTATCCCAGCATCAGACGCTGCGACCTTGTTGAGAAAAAGACAAACGAGGTCTGAGCAGAACATCAGACGGGGACGGTGTTGGACTGGAAATCAACTGTGTTGTGCTGTAAATGTGAGGCACTTCAGAGCATGTATATCACTTGCACACAGCTCTGTGTAGTCAGGGTGAGCGCAGCGCAGTGTGAGCCCCTGTCGATACGCCCCCCCCCCCGATCCCCCCACCCCAGTCAGCAAACACAGGAGAACAAAGAATCCAGTGGCAGCACCAGCGGGTATGGTTCTTCCTCCCTGTGTTCTCTCTCAGTGGGGTCACACAGGCGAAGCTCACAGTTCAACCTCCTCTACTTCACTGACCAGGAGCTTTTGAGCGGCTGCTAATGAAACTGGACCCTCTCCAGTCTGCAGGAGCCTGAACTGGCCCACCAGAGCAGAATCCTCTCAGATACAAGCAGAATGGTTTAAACGCATTGCAAATGTTAGACAGAGTCTTTGAAATGACTCTTAATATCAGAAAAAACTGATTGATCATCCTAAAAGGACTGATGTGATAGTATTCAACTCATTTTACAAAAGCATTCCTTTATCAGATTGAACAAGTTCATTTCACACTGTTAATATGAATTAAACAACGTTCAGTCAGGTCATCTAGACGTTTTTTTTTTTTTGTTTTGTTTTTTTTTTTGCTGAGAAGTTTCGTCCTTCATCCAAAGGATTATTGAGCATGAACTTTAGTGTTAATATGAATAGTTTACAGGTAATTAAATTTGTATTTTTTTTATTTGGATTGGGATTAATGCTGAGACAAATTAATTCACGTTTAGATTTCTTTGCATATTTTGATTTAGTTTCAAAATAATAAAATTAATGTGATGCTTAAAATATATCTCATATCACTATTCTGAATAATGCAAAATAAAAGTTTAAGATAAAAAAAAAAATTGGGTTTATTCTTACATTTAATAGCATTTATGATTTGTAACCATATCTAAGCAGGTACAATTTGATCATGTACAAAAGTTATAAATGATATATCTAGGATTTCTTCAGATTTAGTTTGCGAGTTGTCAGACCCTCCTTGCCGTTTTTAAAGCTCCTCAGCTTTTCTGAAGGTCTTCAAAGTTTTTTTCAAAAATACAAGAAAGACAACACAGAAGTAAGTAATGAAATTCAAACCGATTTAAAACGTTAGCGCAGTAATGCACAACACATTAGACAAACACAAGAAACTGTTTAAACTCGTTTCTGTTTTGAATCAAACTTTATAGACGCAGAAAAGGCCGTGAGTTGGTGACGGCTTCAAAACTGAGCTGTTTAATTTGCATCATTCAGATTGTCAGACTCAACAAATTGTTTCCTACAATCATCTAGAGATTGATTTATAATTGCACTAATAAGGGTCACGGCTGAGACGATACGATGTGTAAAGAGTGTTTCTTCTCTCATTCAGACTCAGCCCGGCCCGCCGAGAGCTGCTTGTGTGGTCTATGGGGACAATTAGCACAATCTCCATACTAATGGCAGCCTGTAATGGACACTGCTGAGCTGTCCAGCCACTCTGTTTGTGCTTGTGTGTTTGCATATGCGTTGGTGTGTGAGGGAATGTTTGCATATGCACATATACTGCCAGGATGAGCACTTTTTTTTGTGTTCAGTCGAGTGCATGCTTGCCCTCTGATGTGCACACTTCTGTATGTGTGTAGGTAGCAAGTGGACTGATTTTACTGTGCTGAACCCCTCCCTCAGTGTCCTCTTTGCTTGCGGCTCTAACCCTGATCCACGGCCACTCATTAGCACTATAATAAAGAGTTGAGACGACACGTAAAAGGTTATATACTGCAGGACTGCTGTTTTCCTACCAATTATCAGACGTGTGATTTATGGCTCAGATCCAATGCTATTCTCTGAGGAGAATTGGAGGGAGTGTTCATGGCCTGACACAGCAGGGTGAGGGGGTCAATCCTGGCAAACTTTGACCTTTAAAGGAAAGGTTCACAGGCGGTGACCGGAACTCGCCAAATAGTTAAGCTCCACTTGAAGCGGCTCAATTGATCTGAGGATCTTTAGGAAGGGAAGTGCAAGTGATCGGTGCGGTTGCCTGAGCTGCAATACAGTCATGCAGCCTATAAAATCTATTTCTGAAAAATAAATGAAAGTCAGATCAAGATTCATAATCATAGCTATCTGTGGCACTCAAATTGTGTAAACCGTTGTCACTTTGCAACTCCATGTCGTCCTTTTATACTGCTTCTAAAAAAAAAAGTGACAGAAATGGCACATTTGGCGATTAACAGGGGCTGTCAATCCTGCTTATCAGGCCACTAAATGATGTCAGAAAGTCATGCATTTAGGAGGCAAAACTATCACGCCTGGCATGCTTTTGGCATATTGGCTTTTGTTAAGCTCCACCACAGCTGGGAGACTCGCAGCAAGCACAGCTGACATGCTGTAATGAGGTCTATGTGTGACACTAAGCATATACAAAATGATACGCACATACTGTATATTGTATATTAGGTATGTAGGTCCCTGGCTTCTATCCAAGCATGCAGAATTGGTGTGGTCTCGCTGTCTGTCTGCGCTGCTCCTCAGCGGCATGTGTTTAACCCCAGAATGTGGCCTTCCTGCCCTCTCTATCTGCCTGACTGATTTGTTAGGCTCCGGGGACGAGGCGGAGGATGTGAGTCTATGTGTGTGAGTGTGTGTGTGCGCACTACTTCTTGAAAATAAGCAATCTAAGGAAAAAAAACTGCCTTTACCTAAAGCCTTTTCCATGCGTGCCCACAGACCTTTGATGTGAGATCAGAGGCAGCTGATGCAGGTCGATCAGGTGCACAGAGAAATGTACAAGACGGACAGAAGGTATGATGACCTCTGTTGAAACGCGGCTGTTGTCTTAACAACCCCTGGGCCTTGCACTCATTGTAACCCTCTTCCTTGTTGTTTTTCCGTCAGCCTGTTTTTGTTTTGTCAGCAGCATGCTCGAGCCCTGATGGTCTCTGTGCACACGGAAGCAACGCCGCTCGCATGGACTGATCACGGCGAGCAGTGGTGGCAGCTACAGGGTCTACATGGAGCGGAAGGACTCGTTTATAGTCAGAAAATCCTGCAGGCCATAATAGGTGCCGAAGGTCACCCCTAAAAAAAAAAAAAAAAAAAAAAACACGACCTGCCCAAACACCACCTGTCCCACACATGCATGCATTTCCCCTTGTTAGTGTGTGCAAATAATTTAAGTCTCTGACAAGCAGTGTGGTTCACAACTTGGCACCATGCACATTTTAAATATGGGTGGAAGAAACACACTGCACTCCTGATGCTTACACAAATCCTGTAGGAGCACAATCTGTAAATCGGAATGCACAGACAAACCGTCTTCATTCCCCGTTTCCAGCCTTTGGAAGGCAGTGGGAGGAAGGTAACCAAAAAAAAAAAAAAAAGAGCTGAGAAGACTTTCCTCTCCTGCCAAGATGAAAGCCTCTTTTACTTGGGAGAACATTAGAAGAACAAACAACCATCACAACAGGAGGCAGAGCAGTCAACCCCGGCATGCTTTCACATCAAAAAACAACTACCATTAATATTGTAATGCTTCCTCCCGGAGTGCTTAAATCAACCAGTGTGGTCACAGAACAACCTGGTTGCAGCTTTAACAGCAGAAGAAACATCTGCTTTCCAATGAAAATTAGTATCCCCATCACGTTGATTACACCGTTTTTCCTCTCACATATCTAAAAAGCCTTCTCTTGTTTATTCCCATAGCGTTGCAAATCAAAAGAAACCTGGCGTTTGCATATGCTAAATGCCACTGTTGCAGCATGGAGAACAAATGCACGTCCGCCTGATGAGGAGCATGCACGCTGATAATAATAGCAGGCAGCAGATACTATATGTGTATGCATGAGCATCGAGTGGTGGCTATTGATCGCTTGTGGTCTGCTAGGGGGATGTAAACAGTGTGTCTTTCAGCGAGGAGCGCCAGTCAATACCAGCAGTCAACGGCAGCTGTACACAAAACACAGACCCTCCCTGTTAACAAATCAGCAGTCACAGTCGAGTCTACCACACCTGAAGAGGAGGGATGGGCTATTTCTTTATAAATAGGTATCTTTAAACTATCTAAAGTTTTCAACCACCTGTAAACCTTGTCTGAAACTGATCAAACTGCAGGGAGACAATCCTTAAGATGAATCTTTATCAAATTGATTCCAGTTCGTGCTGCTACCGCTCTAACAAGCCATGAATAACCCACCATGGAGGACACTTGCACACAGAGCAAGTCTGGTGGCAAATTCACAGTGTGTGTGTTGTGCATAATTGTTTCACTGCTGCTGAGGGTTTCTTTTTATGCAGGTGAAACCTTGTCAACCCAGCCGGAAAAGGCTTTGGACGTTTGTGTCTGATTCAAACCCATGACGTACAAATTGATTCATGGGAGAGTTTTGACTTAAAAAAAAAAAAATGCTGATAAGTTGGTTTTTGTTGTGATGTGTGCAAACAGTGCTACTAAATATAATATACACACAAAAAAGTGCAGATCAGTCTGGTTCTTTTCTGCAGAAAAGGCTGCAAAAAACAGTTTAATCTCGACCCTGACTTCTCTAAAAGGTTTTGAGAATCTGTTGGAATCCTGGCAAGAACCAATGCAGACATGTTCTTGTCCTTGATTTTCTACATTTCTGTTTTAGCAACTTTTTGACATCTTGCTTTAACTT
>JARVGV010000861.1:17983879-17994407 GCA_031762435.1 Hypsolebias longignatus
TTGTTGATTGTTCAAGGTAAATCTATTGCTGTATTGTTAATGTTGTCATCATCCTTAGTTTGTAGCCAGGTCTCTCTCTTGTAAATGAGTCCTCGCGGCTCAATGAGATTAACCTGCCTAAATAAAGGTTGAATGAATGAATATTATACAAACAACAGTCTATCCATTAGTCTTTTCCCCTTTGGATTTCTTTGTGTCATAACTGGACCTGTAAGACTTGCAGTGCAGCAGAAGTGCTCTCGCACATCTGGCTCCAGTTATTGTAACTCTCTTAGCTTTGCCTACATGTGTGAGCTGCCGATGCATACACACACACACACGGCTTGTGGTCATGGCGTATTGTTGCCACTCAACTCCTTCAGTTTCCCCCAACTCGTGTTTCTGTTAAGAAACCATTTTCATTCCAGCTCAGGCCCGCGGCGGAAAGCATCTCCCCGAGGAAAACAAGCATGAATCGCTCCAGTGAAGACATCTGCCCTTTGAAAGTGAGCGTGGCTGTTTGAACAGCTGTCAGAGCGCACCGAGCGCCTCAGACCTCTGCTGATAAAACAGAGGAGAGTCTGGGAGGGAGGAAAGACACAGAATGGACAGAAGGAAGCAGCCACCGAAGATGACACACACACACACACACAGGGAGGGTGCCATGCACTCGCTTGCTGTTTGGACTGACAGGGAAGCATGAGAGGAAGCTACAGCTCATGGTCACCTGTGTGCAAAACTGGAGACAACTGCAAGTCCTCTGCAGATCAGTAACTAAAAAAACTGCAGTGAAGGAAGAAAAGTCCAGCTCTAAAACGTGTCATCTCTGAAAATAGCAACACGTTGTCGTGAAAGAGTTGAATTTTTCTTTTTACAAGTGACTAAAGCGAACGTCGCGCTATTAACTTGCAGCATTTGATGTGTTTTAAGTATTTGGATGTTTTGTCCCATGAGCGACTCCCCCTGGAATGCTCTGCTTCTCTCTGTAATTTCTCAAATGAATTAAAAAAAAAAAATCTTCAAAAGAAATAAAAGTAAGATTTTATGGTCCAGTTTGCAGTTAAGCTCAGATCTGCTCCGCCATTGTTGCAGCAGCAGCAACTCTCACACTCAAAGAAGATTTTGGGGCTTAACATTTAAGACTCCTGGTCCTGAAGTGAGTGTCTGTTACTCAGTCAAGAGGAACAAGTGTATGTCAGACTTAGAAAAGTGCTGGGAGCTCAATTGCATTAAAGCTCTTAGTTTGCCTGAGCTCCAATCTAATTGGATAAAGCTGGAAAAGCAGCTTCCAATGTGCTTGAATCCATTTCCCCCTCTCTTTTTTTAAACTTGTGGAAGAAGGAGCAATGTTCTCCATGTTCTCCTCCAGCCATGTCTTTTGTCCTTGTCAACATTCTCCAAATGAGATCCCCCCCCCGAAATCAGGTGGCGAGCGTGCATGCTCGAGAGCACAGAGCTGTTTTCAGACGCACCTCTCACACCACGGCGTGCCGGCTGGCGTCGCCGCTCTCCTCGTCCTTATTAAAATTCCATATTGAGATTCCTCCCTGCCACGCCGCCTCCCTGGCCCTGTCACTCAGCCACCGACGGGCGACAAATTCAGCAAGTTTCAACAAAGACATGCACATATGCAAAGCGACACGCACACACCGCGCACAAGCCAAACTTTTCTTAAGACAACTCGTCCCTGCTCCCGCCCTTTGTGTGTGGGATGAAAGTTTTCTTTAGGTGGTGTGTTTGAGAGCACATCAGCATCTCCCCATCTCCTTGCCTTCACATCCCCCCTCCCCTTCACCTCCTCCCACCCCCTTCTCATTGTCATTATTTTTCGATGGTGTCCCCCTCTGATCTGCCGAGCCTTTGGGGTGCTCGCTCTCCTCTCCTTCTGTCTTCCTCCTCTGGTCCCCTTTCATCTGTCAGGCGCTTCTCTTGGCGACCGCTGCTGAGGAGGTTTTGATTTCCCATCATGCCTAGCATTGCCTCCTTGACTCAGCTCCCTCCCGTCTCCCTGTGAGGCGAGCGTTGAGGCCCCCGCGTCGTTGGGCAATTATCCCCGGGAGTAATGAGGAGCGTCTCTCTCCCTGTGCGCCCGTGTGGCTGACTGACACCTCTCCCACTCATTTGTCAACAAATCAGACGGCTGGTGTGGGCGGACACGTTGAGCTGAGGGTTGTCGCCACCGAGGGAAGCTCGGGCTGGAGCGCTCCGCCGCATCTCTTTCTCTCCTTTTCTGTATCCTCCTCCATCCCTTTCCTCTCTATCGCTGCCACCTCGTTATCTCTGACAGGGTGTCATTCGTTCCTACTCTCACTCCTCCCGTGTCAACCCTGCTCCGTTGTATTTGTGTTCCTCCGCCACTGAGAAGAGCCTGACTTCCAATGGGCCTAATGGTCATATGTGGCTAATGATCACTAAACTGAATGAGTGCCACTATTCAATTTATTTGTGTCAAAGTGAGCCACAGCCAGGCGCTGTAAACACTTTGCCTAACTAGACGGTGGAGTGAACAGGGGGGGGGGGGAACGTGTTATGCAGCTGTGCAGGATATGTTATCATCATGTCAGGTCAGAGGGAGCATGATGTTGAGGAATATACCCACCACTATTCTCTGCCTTCAAGATGTGAGGTGAGTGCGCCTGCGGTTGAGAGGAGCTTTTTATACATGAAGAATCATGTTTTCTCTGTAAGGTGTACTCACTGTGCTCTTTGCGCTCCTCTGGGCTCGACGAAGCCTCTCCGTCGGACAGCAGGCCGGACATGGAGAACAACTTTCTCCCCGTCTCCTCCCCGGCCTTCAAGGAACCAAAGTCAAACTCCTTCCCCTCCATGTCAGGAAAGCAGCTCTTCAGCCTCTTGGCGGGAGTGAAGGCTGACTGGTAGCCTCCAGGTTCCCTCTCATCTTGTGGGGAAGCGAAAGGCCGGAAGGCACCCACGCCGCTGTGGTTGAGCATGCCCAGAGTCGGGCAGTCCAGGTTCGGTGGGGTGAACTGAGGGTGGAGATGGAGCAGGGAGGCAGGAAAGTCTCGGGATGGGAAAGTGCCCGACATAGGGGCCTGCCGCTGGTACAGAGAGGTAAAGGTGTAGGAGGCTGAAGGGAAAGGGAGGTGGAGGTCTTTTTCCACAGAGACGGGGACACCGAAGGGTCTGGGGGCCTGGCAGGGGACAGAAGCGTCTCGGCCAGCTTCAGCAGTGGACGCTAGCACCATTAGGGCCGGGGAGGCCAGTGGAGCTGGCAGGTAGGAGGGACTGTCCATCTTGAAGGGGCGGTGGAGGTCCATTCACCTCCCGATCGGTGGTTCTGAAGATTATACGAGGACACATAGCATTAAATTACAGAGTGTTTAACAGATCCTCTTAAAAAAGTTAATTTCCAAATTTAATATTTAATCTAATTTGTGTTTGATTAAAAAAAAAATTAAAAATAAACTGTTTCAGTTCGTATATTTCACAATAAACTTCCATGCACACACAAAGATCTCATGAAATAAAATGAACAAAAAGCAAATCTGGAGGCACTTTTGCTTTGGTGAAAATTCTAGAAGAAAGGGTCTGGAGGAGGCGTATTCTGAGCCTGTAAATAATTACGACAGAATGAAATCCCAATAAAACACACACATAGCAGAGTTTGCAATAGTTAACTTAACAGCACATACAATTGAAAAAAAAAACTATTAAATAAATTGTTTTTCTTAGTTATTGTTTTCTACTGTTTGTAAAGTAGAATTGTTTATTTGTAATTAAAAAGTTTTATTCAAAACAAGCTCATTAACAATGATTAAAATCATGCAATAAAACATGCCTCATCATCCAAGAAACATTTGCAGAACTCTGCTTTAGAATTGGTTTAAATTTCTGAAAAGAAGAATTGGATCTGAACTTTTTTGAATAAAATACTTTTGGTCACTTCAGTTTTTTTTTTTAGTTTTTTTTTTGGTCATCCTAAAATGAATAAACTTTATTAATATCATAAGGAAAGTTTGTGCGTTAAAGACAATAACAGACTTTACAAATAATAAAAGTGAGCTGCAGTGAAACTACGACTTTCAGAACAACCTGTTTTGCTTCAGCAGCGACGATTCATTTGGAAAAACAAAAACAATCCTTCCAGCCGGCTGGATTCGTGGCACTCAAACAACCAATTAAACCAATTAAAGCAAATGAAGCTGTAATCACCGGAGCCATCCGTGAACTCACCGTGAAGAAGTTCTCGAAGCGGGACTGACGTCTCCAAACTCCGCTTTTCTTTCAACTTTATTTCAGGAGCGCGCGGCTTTTTCCTCCAGCTTCGCAGAAAAGGAAGTAGAAATAAAAAAAAAAAACAGAAGTGCTCACTGGCAGCGTTTCCCTCCTGCAGATGTTGTTTCCGTGTTGCGTTCAGGTTCGCGTCTGAGCGGGATGATGATGATGATGAAGGAGCCGGTGAGTGGACTGGCTGTGGGTCGCTCTGCCTCTGTTGGTCTTTGCGCTCCGTGTGACAACCCCCCCCCCCCCTCTCCCTCTCTCTCTCTCTCTCTCTCTCTCTCTCTCTCCCCCTCCTGGCCCCTGTAACCCCCCACCCCCCGAGCCCTGCCTCACACTTGTCCACGCTTAAGGTGAAACATCAGCAAACAAAAGTTTTTGGAAGAGGGGATCTTATTTATTTATTTTATTATTATTATTTTTTTTTTACATAAAATGATGTTTTAGAATGAAACTCAGCTGTTTGAACTTTATCTTAACAGGTTGCATTACAAAAAAGGTTTTAAAATTGTAACTTTACTATTCTTTGAATGTGAGTTTGACTGGCAGGTGAGCGGCTCACAGAGCTGCACAGTCCCCCCTTTTGCCTGCATGATTGACACCTGGGAATATTCCCTTTTGATGAGCCACAATGCAAACCAATGGCATTATTTGTCACGCATAATCTGCTTTCAAGTCCGACACATTACAGGGTGTAATATCTACATTATTCATATCTGATTTCCAACACATTGTCAGAAAGCACAGCTCAGAGCGCCACAAATCAGCCCAAATCACTCTTAATTTGTTTTTATCGGTATTGGTATTGCTTAAAGACTTTTTGAAATAATGTAATTGAAATAATTCCTTATTCCCTGGAGCCAATCCAGAGGCTTTACACCACTAATCTAATGTGACACGCAATTTCCGTCTCTCAGACGATTGCTTCCCCTCAGGTCCCTGTCTTTAATGAACAGCCATTTGGCTGTGAGCCTGTGTGTGTCGGTGTGTGTGTGTGTTCAGAGAGTACGAGTCAGGCCTGAGATGGGAAATGAGTGAATTGGGAATATCGTGCCCAAGAAGACACAAGGAAAGGAGAAGTTAGTGGTAGATCAGTGGGTTCCCTGTGCAAACACAGCCTGAAAACAAAGCAACCAATTAAGAAATAAAAACTCATATTGACTCTTGTCTCCAAAACTAAAATGAACCCCTTCATTTGTAAAATATCTGCTTAGAAGACTATTTTAGCTGTTTTTCCTGTCTTTGTAGTTGTTTTTATTCATCACTATATTACCTGCAGAATAAGAAATAACCAACTTGGGGAGTGGTGGCGCAGAGGTTAGAGAAGGCGGGCCTGTGATCGCCGGTTCAAATCTCTGGACCGGCAACATCAAAATGTGGGTGGAAAAGGTAAAATACTCACACCTGCCTCCATCTGCATTTGCTCCACTCGGGGCCCTTGAGCAAGGCCCTTAACCCCCACCATCTACTCCTAAACAGGTCACTCTTGAAAATGAGTCCTTGTGAGACTATACGTATGAATAAAGGTTAAATAAAAGTAAAATAACTTGAACTATTTCATGCTATTTTATACAGTAGATGTTTACACTTTTGTCACTTTTTCGTTTGTTACAAACTGGTAAAAGGTGGAACTTGGGTTGAGGGTTTGTCTTTGCTTCAAGTGTAGAGTCTTGTTCTTGAGGTATAAGCAAGTCAGAGGAGGAGATAGATCAACGGACCAGAGCCTCATCTGCAGTAATGAGGGTGTTGCTGTGGTCTGTCGTGGTGAGGAAGGAGCTGAGCTGAAAGGCTAAAAACTCTTGATTAACTGGTCCATCCACATTCCAACCCTCACTTATGGTCATGACATACTGATCGTGGCCAAAAGACAGAGACCCTGAAATCAAGTGGCCAAGAGAGCTTCCTCTGATGGCCAGGCTCAGGTTTTAAAATAAGGTGAGGAGCTCCATCACCTGAGGAATTCCGAGTAGAGCCTCCGCTCCTCTGTATTCCTGGGTGCCTCCCTCGGGAGGTTTTCCAGCCACGTCTCACTGGAAGAAGACCCTGGGGCCGACCTAGAACGTGCTGGATTGACCATTCATTCGTTCAATACTGTATTTATTTATACAGGTTAGTCTCGTTGAGCCACGAGGACTCGTTTACAAGAGAACTGTTCCAGACAGAACATTTAAAGTACAGACAACAATATCAGTAAACAATGGCATATACAGTATACATGTATGACGTATGACATATGACATATATACATATATGACGTATGACATATGACATATATACAGTGACCATTCAAGCAGGGAACACTTTGAGACCCACCAGGAGGAGCTGGAGAGTGTTCATGGGGAGAAGGATGTTTTGGTTTTCCTCCTGGACCTGGTGGCCTCTTCACAAACCAACCATGGATAAGTAAAAAAAAAAAATTTAAAAATTAAAGATGGATGAATGGATGGAAGTACAGTTCAATAATGAACCATGAGAAACTTCTATTTTACATAAAATGAAAGTGTTGTGCTTTATTGGAAAAAAAATCAGACATCTGGTGGAAATAAAGTTGGTGTAAAAGTTGGTAAAATTATTATTACTACTAGTACTATCATTATTATTCTTATCATTATTATTATTATTATTGCTTGAACCACTAAAACCTTTTAGACTTTTGCTCTGTTTTTATGTTGCGTCGGATCATTTGCTCGGTTAAAGTCAACGTATTCTTTTAGGCAAAACCATTTTGACATGGAATTTACTGCTAAGACACAGACAATTCAACCTTCAGCACAAAGACGCATAAATGAATGCAAATAACTGTCTAGTACAAAACTTGTGATACTGTAAAAGTTTATAATTTGTGTCCGCACACCCAAGAATTTCTTGAGATTGTAGTTATTTTAATAGAACATAAGTCTGTTTTGGACCCAGCCCCACTCAGACTGGCCATCATTTAAGTGAGTAAGCCACAGGTGATAGCCACACCACTTCAATAATAAAGTTATTATTTTAAAAAAATGTGGTGGAGTTTTCGATGGGCGCTGCTTCCTCTCACACTTAAAGACAGCTGCTCGGTGAAGAGCAGGACCAGACAGCAGATGCAGACCTTTAAGTGGACACATAACGAGGACCCAGACCTCCTCTGAAACAGAACTGCCCTCCAGACTAACACGGGAACGCGTAACACACGTCTTCCTTGTGACATGAGAAGGTCATACTTCACTTAAAAAGCTCCCTCTCAGTCACACATTCTTTTAAGGTTAGACAACATGCCACTACACCCCCCAACAGCTTTCCAAACAAAATCTGCTGGAGGCAACAAATGCTTTTTTATTCCAAACCAGCGCAAAAGAAAAAGTCATTTTCAGGTTAGAAAATGCTTTGAGAAACTCTCATTCCACTCTTTTTACTAAGAAACAACGGAACCGTCCTCATTCGTCCGCTGGTCACTGAACAGATAAGTGACTCCATTGACATTATGATTATTATTTCTTCCCTGTTCCTCCAATTTTCCCTGTGTGCTGGTGGCTGTGGGTGATGTATAGTGGATGATGGGTGTGTGTCCTAAAGGCCCAGTGAAGTGTTAATGATGTCCCCTCTGCCTCAGCCAGGTTATGGCATAGGGGCCGTTAGCCGCCCTGGGTAAACTGCACGGCTCCCAGAATAAATTGCCACCCGAAGCCACGCAGACTGGTCAGCCAGCCAATTACAGGCCTGCCCGCTCAGCTGAGGATGATGGGATGCGATGTTAATTGTACGCTTTCATTTTCTGGCAGGAGGTGAGTCATTGGCTGTCTTTCTTGACTGCCATGTACACAAAATTAAAGCTCTTTATATACACAGTTCATGTCGACGTCTGCTCTTTTGTTGCTTCTGGTTTATCTGATCACGTCTTTCCATTCCCACAGCTTTGTGGAGTTGCTTTTTTTTTTTTTTTTTTTAAGTAAACTTGAAATTTAAACAATTTTCAACCACATTTTGTTTTCACACCTTCGTGCCTTTGGTGTAATTCTGATGAGCTGAGGCTAATTAAATCAACACAACGAGCGTTCCTCACTTCTTTTATTAGGATGCCAGAGGACATGTATGAAGTCTTTTAACCTCCTCAATGTGTAATTGGAGAAGAGAACAGTAAATAATCTTAGTTTTATTTATTTTTTTTTTTTGTACCCCTCCTTTCATTTCCAGTTCATTTTTCCAGGGCATGGAGTAAATTAAGTTTCTGCTCTAATCATTTCCACACACCAATTAGAAATAATATCTCTTTGCTGTGAGACTCGAGATGTCTAATTACCACAGAATGCCTTCGAAATCAAGAGCAGGAACGTTTAAGTTGCATTTTTTTGTTTTAAGGCTGGAGAAACTCAAGTGGTGACTTTGGTGGAAATCCCCCAGCAGGATCCTCATTTTGTCTGATCAGTGCAGATGGAGTTCTGTGGAGTCAGTGGGTAGTCACAGCACAGTTCTACTCTTCCTCAGTATATCAACGCAGACACTGTCTGGTAGCAGTGCTATGGAGAGAGAGCTTCGCTACTATATTAACATAGGGAGAGACAGCGCCAGAGCAGAGGAGTCTGCCAGCGACTGAGCAGTGGGAAGTGAGACACGCAGAGCGAGGCCATCGACCAGACAGCTACAAGACGGAGTGGAAGGGAACATGTGAGAGATGAGCTGTCGAACATGTGACAATGTGTGTGCAAGTGTGTGTGCGCTCCCCAATGCAGCCAATGAGTGTGAATGTGAGCATGAATACAGAGAGGTGCATTATGGGCTTCAATCATTGATTGCTTCCTCCCAAGAGGGCTGCTGACTGACCTCTGCAACACACACACACACTTCCATGGTTTTACGTCCGCAGTTTCATCTTCAGGCGATCGCTCAACCTCTGCTTTGCCTCTTTAATGGCAAAGACAATATATAGGTATTAAACAAAAAAATAAAAAATAAAAAAAAATAAAAAACAAAGATGTAAAGACATTGAGTCATTTTTAGGAAGTTTAGGACTGAGGGGCTCATTTTAAAGCCAGGAATGGAGGAAACTATTGTCACAAGTTTTGGGCTTTTTCTTTTAATCCTTGTGAAGATTTATTACAGTCAATTCAGTTTATTTATGTACAGCGCCAACAGAAGTCATACAAAAACATTCAAAAAGTAAGTTAATAACATTATTTATTCAAGGAGCGGACTATGAGTTTCAACTTTGTCGCAGATTCTCATCCTGAGCAAGCGTGAAGGTGACAGTGGAAAGGAAAAACTCCCTCATGAAGAAGAAACCTCCAGCAGGACGGGGCTCAGAGCAAGCAGCCATCTGCTTCGACCGGCTGGGTTTGAGAGGAACAGGAAGGAGGAACAGATACACAATGGCAGGTCGAGAATCACATGTTAATATAGAAATAGTATCAAACGAAAATGATTCAATTTTAACAAGTCATTTAAGGAAATTAGGTCTATTTGTCCTAGTAGTCTACATCACCATGTACTTACGTAGTTGTGTCGCAGCTTTTCCTGTCCGGGTTGAAACTGAAGCAACCGCATCAACCCCAACAGAAAAAGAAATGCGTCAGTGAATCTCTGTAATCATATTGAAATATCGAAAATGTGCGTAAAACTCATATCACCGTTAATAAAAGTATATCAATACTGAATTATTGTCCAGCCCTACCTTTTACAAATACAAGTTTGAAACTATTCACTTTAATCTTTTATCACTTTGAGAAAGAGATTGATCTGAATGAGTCTTTGGGAGAGGGGAATAGCAAGGTATTGGGGGGGCTTGAATTGTCTAGGAAGTAAGAAGGGGGTGTGGGGGCTTTGAGGAAAATAGGTTGGGAACCACTGATCTAAGCTATATGCCAAATGGCACGCCGAAAGATCTAAGATATACGCCAAACACCAATAATGCAAAACAACGTGGCAATGCAACACCTTTAAAGTGAAAAAAATATATGGCTACATCATAAAACATGTCGTTCAGACAAATGAAAAGAGACAGAGTTTGGGGGAAAAAGCAGATTTAATAGGGCCCTATTTAGGTAGAAACAACACGGTGGCACATTGTTACTGACCTGCAGAGTGCATCCAAAGACACCAATCATGAGCATGATGACTGACAGGTAGTCAGTGAACACATCCCACCATGGCTTCAGGACTCTGAATGCTGGCTGCTGTTCAGTGAACTGCCGGAATTCCATTACAGGAATCATGATGCCTGTTCAAATAAGGAAAAAAGTTACCTTCTGAAAAAACTGTAAAACAAAACTCCCAGTGCAAAATTTTAGGGAGAAAGTTGAACATCTGATCTGGCTGCAAGGATGGACACAGCTCTTAA
>JARVGV010000861.1:18017576-18034091 GCA_031762435.1 Hypsolebias longignatus
AGTCCGGCGCCGGGAAGTTTATTGTGCCGACACCGCGTTTGCGTACGCGCTCGTAAAATTTGAGCTTTGCGCATACATGCCCTGAGGGGCTACGTATGGCGTACAGCCGTACGCAGAGCTATATTGGGGGCTTTAGAGATCGTGGGCCCCTGGGCACCTGCCCAGTTGCCCATATGGTTAATCCGGCCTTGATTACAACCCTATGGGAGAATTCCTATGCAACCATCTATTTCTTTAAGTGTAAAATATTATTTTTAGAAGCATGAATCAGTAAAAAATTTAAATACAGTATACTGTATACAGTACATTTGTCTATGTTGATGCAGCGAATAGAGATGAGTGCACTTATTTTGAATGTCATTTACCGGAAGTGTTTCCTACTTTTTTTTTTAATTGTGCAGTGCTGTGTAGTCCGCCATTTTCTTCATAGTCGAGAACGTTTTGTGCTATTACAGCCGGTCGGTTCCGTAATAACAGTCATTTTATTTTAGTATAACTAATCGCAGTTTGATTAAGTCCTCATTCGCAATAAAAATGTCCAGCGAGCAGGCTGAAACGACCAACTCTGCAGCCGCCGAGTCGCAGCAGAAGGGGTGAGTCGATGTCTTTGTTTGCGACTAGCTAGGTTAGCTAACCCCTGCCCATTTTAAATAATTCGTTGAGTGTCGCCAGTTTAAGCAGAACTAATATAAAGCTTGTTTTTGCTAACCAAAATGTGATAGGATGTAACTTCAGATGGTTGCGTCTGGTGCGGTTTTATTCATCCACCGAATAGTCGCTTGTGCATGCGGGTCCGTCTAATTACTGGAGATATGTCAGTACATCAAATTCAATTCGAAGTTTGGGATAAAATATGCTCTTCAGAATGATTAATTTCGGGAAAATAGTAGGTAATAAACATTTTCTGTGCGTTCACGTCTAGATTTTTCTCTATTCTATTTGTGGAAATTCAAGTGAGGCGTAGGGCCTTCTTCACGTCGCCATGTGTCGTAGCCATTTTTGTTCAAGCATGAACAAACGGACTACAGTACTGCTAGCCGTCCAATCTAATGTATAAGTTACATTAAAAAAACGCAGTAAATTTGAGTTAAGTACACAGGAGAACCATGCAGTTAAAGTGCTTTTGTTTCTCTTTTATTTTATTTAGTTATTTATTTACCTGCAGGTAGTCTCATTGAGCCACGATAACTCATTTCCAAGTGTTACGGAGAAGATAGTGGGGGTTAAGGGTCTTGCTCAGGGGCCCAGAGTGGGACGAATGAGGGTTTTTCCACCTACATTTTGATGTTGTCGGTACCGGGGCTTGAACCAGCGATTTTCCGATCACAGGCCACCGTCTCCAACCTCTGTGCCACCACTCCCCCCTTATGTTTTTTAAAAAGCCACTTTAATTTAGATTATTCGCTCAGTCATTCCAGCTATTTACAAGTCTTGCCAGTATTGCAGTGACTTTTATTTCTTCAGATGAGTCACTTATATGATTTAACAATTTTCTTTATGCAGACAAACGAATGGAACACCCAAGAATGAACCTGCTCAAAGCAGGAAGGAGAGACCCCAGAAGAGAGGTGGAGGTGGTCGTTTTGAACCCTACAGCAATGTCAACAAAAGATACCGTGTCTTTGTCAGTAACATCCCCTATGATGTGAAATGGCAAACCCTCAAAGACCTGATGAAAGAAATAGGTAAGGTGTTTTGGGAATTGCGAGGCACAACCCAGTGAGACGTGACCATGATATAAAAATAAATAAAGGTCAACATCCAGGGTCATTTTGTCTGACCACTTCATTTTTGAAGGAGTTTTGGGAGTGGAAGTTTTCTTGACCAAAGTTTTGGACTATGATTCTCTCGTACATGTCCAACAACCAATGGGATGCTGCAAACTTGTACCAGTGCTTTGAACCTGGATGTCAGATTGAATAGAGCTACATTAAACCTTTGAGGTTTTTGCGAAACAAGGTGTAAAACAGGCGTCCTAACTTGTAACACTCATGGCTTGGAATTTTGACTGGGAATTTGAGACGTTTATTCCCTAATGCCAATGGAAAAATTTAGTATTTTTTTGTGTGTAGTTTAATCATTTGGCATTGAAACAAGGAACAGATTTGTTTTCTTTGGAATGTGTAATTATCAGTAAATGCTGAGGCTGTGATGTTAAATTGTTGAAACTTTTAATGTTTTGCGATGTAGCAACATTGAATTCCTCAAATAGTTTAGTCTTTACTTACATGAAGAGTTGTTTACTTATAGGATATTGAGAAATATCAACTCAGTCATTAATTTCAAGCTAAAAGGAACATTTACTTCAAGCTATGAGGGAGTCATTTTGAGGAGGAGGACATGGTGTTCGTTTGATGTCAACTGTTGAGTTAAATTGCATTTTCTTTTTTAGGTGTGACCTTGACAAGCAAAGTTTTCTCAGCAGATCTCCATGTTGTGCCATGCACAGCTGTTTGTGGGGGCTTTCTTTGGGGTACAGGTCTACAAAATAAAGCAACTTCTTTTGTACTGTCCTTGTCTCCAGAGGTTTGGTCACTGATGTACATTTGGTGAACAGACACGTGACCTTGAACATTGATGTGGCTGGGGTCGATGTTGAACTGAAATTCTGATATCTAAATATTCAATGCGTTCTATTTTTTGTATTTTATGTATTATTCAACTTCAGGAATATTGTTAAAGAAGCGTCCTTCTAAGAGGTGGTCATCGAGGTTATCAGTACTTTTTCAGCTGTAAGTTTCCTCTTAGGCTCATCTTATGGAAGAGTGGTTTGAAGTTTAAAATGGTCAAATTTGACAAACGTGCATGTAGGGTTGAACTGAAACGGTCTGAAGGGTTGTATGGGGTTTTCCTAACGTTAAAAGTATGGTCAAATATCTTATGTATAGCATGTGGTATTCACCCTATTATGTCGAAATAGGAAGGCTGTTGAACATTTTAACAGCTGGTTTCCTCTTGGTGTTTTGAGAGCATTCTACCAAGGACAGACTAAGAAGTTTTATTAAATTCTTAGTTAAAAATTTTGAGCTTATTTTTTGTAGACCTGTACCATATTGTGCTGCTGAGGTGAAAGAGGAGGGCTGAAGACTAGCCGTCTGAGCTCACTGTCAACGGCTGCCCTCCTTGTTTCTACTCTAAACCCCCATTGTTCTCTCGGCTTCTCTCCCCTTGGTGTGTGTCGTCTCTGGAATCTGATTTTTAGTGGGTGATGTAACATACGTGGAACACTTAATGGACGCAGACGGCAAATCCAGGGTAAGTGCAAATACATACAAATTTATGATTAAGCCTAGACAAACCTGTGTTTGTCAGCTTTGGTTCTTTATTTACATTGTCGGGAATTGTTCAGATAAAGAATCCCGGTGGAGTTTCTGACATGGTGACATGCTAGGGGTGTGTCTATTTGGTGTCGTCTGTGGCACTGATTAGAGGCCATCATTAAGGGGTGATGTTCTTAAATAGTACTTCTTGTATTCAATCCTGTGGATTGCATTAGCTGTTAGTGTCAATGTCCCTTTTGGTTGCTGAATTTGCTCCTTATGATCTTAAGGGATTTAGCTGGCAAGAGGTTGTTACAAAGATGTTAGACGGTTTGTTAAACACAACCAATTTATAGATTGGTTTTACTGGGGAAAATGGCTCTCTAATATGTTAATCGTGTGCCCCAGTCTCATTGTGGAGTTTCTTCCCTTTGGATGTGTGAAAACAGCCCTCGACTTTTACTACAGTTGCCTTTTATCAGTGACTGGATGGGGAAAAAAAGTAAATTGTGTGTAGTTGTTGCCAAGGCTATACAGTATAGGCTTGTGTGTTTAAATTTTGCTTGAGCATGACATTTTACTTTTACTACGTCAGTCAGACATTTAAAGGGTTACATCTACTAATTGTCATTGTTTTTACTTTGCATTGGCTGTTCTGATCGCTGCAATCAAAAAGGGTTGTGCGTAAGTACATCTAATTCATTATTAGAATTTCCAGCTGTAGTTCTTTATATGTGTCAGTTTAATTACCGGTAAACTAAATCTAGTCCTGCTTAGACTGTAGAGCTATCTACTAAACCAGAATGCATAACATCCATTAGTTTTAAGCGGATTTCTCTCTCTTAGGGTTGTTGAGTTTAGGACTGAAGAACTAATGAAGAAAGCTGCGGAAAAGGTCAACAAGCACAACCTCAATGGGCGACCCCTTAAAGTGAAAGAGGTACATTGCATGGAAAAATGAGAAACGCAAATGTTGGTGGTTTTTGCAATTGTGGTTATATTTTAATTGTAGATTAGCTTGAGAGTTTTCTCCCCCTTTTTTTTTCTTTTCTTCTTTTTGTTTGTTTGTTTTATAGGACCCTGATGGTGTCATTTCCCAGAGAGAAATGAACAAGTCTTATATTGGGGGTCCCCCAGGAGGCCATGGTGGAATGGGCGGTATGGATCGAATGGGCGGTATGGATCGCATGGGCGGCATGGATCGAATGGGCGGCATGGATCGTATGGGCCCAGGACCAGGTGGCCCCATGGTCAACATTCCTCCCAGCCTGATGAACAACCCAAACATCCCTAATGAGATCATTGTCGGTCTCCAAAATGGCAGGATTGGAAACACTATTTTTGTGGCAAATGTGAGCTCCTTAGTTTTGTTTTTGTCATGATTTTGAAAAGATTTTAATTTTATAAAATTAAATCTGTTAAAAGAGAAAATATAATTTAAACTGAATTTGAATCAGAAACATAAATAAAAATAATAAAACCTGGAAAGCAACTGTTTTAGTTCAAAACCATCCTTAACTATGTCAGCTTTGAAAGTTAACTTAGTACAAAACTTATGAAAGTTGTCTCGTGAAATTTCTTGTTTTTCTGCCGACAGCTTGATTACAAAGTTGGATGGAAAAAGCTGAAGGAGGTGTTTGGCATGGCAGGTGTGGTGGTAAGGACAGACATTCTGGAGGACAAGGATGGAAAAAGCAGGGGCATGGGCACAGTGACATTTGAAATGCCCATTGAAGCTGTCCAAGCTGTCTGTATCCTTTACTGTATGCTAAGGATTGTCTTGTGTTTTAAATCAAATTTGTTTTTCATTCTTCTTTCCTTTTTTTATGTGAATATTCCTTAGTGACTTTGCAGCTATGTTCAATGGACAGGTCTTATTTAACAGAACTATGCATGTTAAACTGGTACGACGTTGCATTGCTTTTATTTTTTTCAGATCATTTTATGATCAGATCAATAGCATCATTTAAACAAGGTGTTTTGTTTTGTAACAGGATGAAAAATCTATCCCCAAAGATTTTGGTCAGCCAGACAGAGCGGCTGCACTTCCTCGTAAGTTTACAGCAAGTTTCAATTTTAGAGTAGAACAACAAAAACGTCTCCGTATGTGTTTGGTATGCATTCATAACATCTTGTATTAATTTACCTCATATGACTGACCTCAGAGGATTCAGACTATACCCTCACATGTTTGCAACCTTCTCAATAACTTTCAGTAAATGGCTCAGGGTAGTCTGGAGTCATTTCCCAACATAAACACATAGATGCTCTGTGCAGTGAAAATGTTGGTGAACGCAGACTGTTTAAACACTGATGAAAATGTCTTGCCAGCATCACAGACATGAAAAGGGTTATGAAGTCATAAGCAGCAGCAGCTGTCAATCAGTTTCGTAGAGCGAGATAACGTACATTTTCAAGAATCTAATAAGTACTTATTTCACAATGAATTTATCTTTATTCTTTATCTTGAAGCAGTCCCAGCTGAATTCATGCAGCTCAAAAACTTCACTTAGTTTTCTATAACTACAGAGGGTTCATTCATTTGGGGGTGTTTTGGTCCTGAGACTGTCCGTCTTTGCTGCAGCCTATGACTCAACGCACTTCAGATATGAAGATAGTTTTCAGAAAAATGTGTGGCGTGGATTATTCATAACTGGTTTTACTTGGCCTATAAACACAATTTAAAAACTGGTTCAAATTAAAATGGAGTCACTGAGAGGCTGCGTCTTTCCTGCTAGATCAGCTGAAATTGGTCATGTGACTGTCACGCACCTGTGTTGATTGGTTCCAAAAGCAGAAAAAAAATAGTCAGTCGGCGGTGCCAGACACTTTTTGCAGCACTATGTAGAAAATGTTATTGAATGTGTGTGCACAAGGCACCAATGTTGAGGTTCATTAAAGAACTTTCCACGCAGTGTGTAACAGTTATGAAAGATGAAATGTATCAAATTAATATTGTCAACCATACTTTTTTTTTTAATGTGGAGAAGATGTAAAATTTTACCTCTTTTTCTTCCTGACTAGGTGGGCTAAGCGGTATTGGTTTGGGCCTTGGACCTGGAGGTCAGCCTATTGATGCAACAATGCTCAACAGAGGTGGTGGTGGTGGTGGAGGGATGGGAGTCATGGGCCCTGGAGGTAACCATTGTTTTTATTTTTTTTTGTAAAAAAAAAAAAAAAAAAAACTTTCTTGCTACTCCTAAATATTAAAACACGAGAATACTCATTGTCACTGTTTTTACGTGCAGGAGTGGATGGAATGGGTTTTGGCAACATGGGAGGTCGCATGGGAGGAGGTAAGTTGATGTCATTATGTGCTTTACTATTTTTTATAATCACTTTCAACCACTTGTTTCTCTGTTTTAGGAATGGACAACTTTGGCGGAATGAACAACATGGATCGTTTTGGTTCCTCAGGGATGGGTCGAATGAATGGTAAGTAGATATTGTGACATTCTGAACACTAAAACATGCATGGAGCTTTTCATGTTGTGCTGGATGTTTCTAATGGTTTCACATCTTGTGTTGTCAGAGATGGACCGTGGGGTTGGTGGCACTTTTGACAGGGACTTTGGACGAAATGAAATGGGAATGTCTCGCAATAATTTTGGAGATTCCTTTGACAGAGGAATGGGTTAGTGCTTTCAGGATTTGTTTAAAAGCTCCTGTAAATCTCAAGTTCATTTAATCACATCATCTTGTGTCTTTTTGTTGGATTTCTCTTGTAGGGAATTCCCTGGGTATGGACCGCATGAACCCTGGAATGGACCGCCTTGGAAGTAACATGGATCGCATGGGAGGGATGAGCATGGACAGGGCGGATCGTGGGTCTGACCTGGACCGGATGGGATCTGGGTTTGACCGTATGGGTTCAGGGATGGACCGGATGGGGCCCAGTATGGATAGGCTCGGACCAGGCCTCGATCGTATGGGATCCAACATGGATCGCCTTGGCCCTGGGGGATTTGACCGTCTAGGCCCATCTAGTATGGATCGCATGGGGTCCAACGTGGATTTTGGCTCCACAGCTGGCATGGATCGCATGGGCAGCACTGGACTCGACAGAATGGGAAGCAACTTTGATCGCATGGGATCTGCCGGAGGCCTTGACCGCTTTTCCTCTGGTGGCTTTGACCGCATGGGCGCTGGGATGGGATCTGGAGGTGTTGGCCAGTTTGATCGCTCTGGTGAAATGGATCGTGGGTTTGGTGGCAATTCCTTCGGGGGAGTTGGAGGGCCTGGAATTGGGGGAGGCAATCTCAGGAAAGGATGCCAGATCTTTGTTAGAAATGTAAGCGCACACATTATGTTGGGCTTAATTCATCCTAGAGCTCCCTGTTGATTTTGAAGATATTTAAATTGGATTTTGTTTTTCAGCTACCATTTGATTTCACCTGGAAGATGCTGAAGGACACGTTCAATACCTGCGGTAAAACAGCTTTTGTTGTTTCTCAAAAATAAATATGAGATGTATGTTTTCCAATCCAAAGTGTAGGTGTGTTGCTTGGCTAGGAACCTGAAAGTGCATAGTTCAATTTAAATTTGATTCTGTTAGCAATGCTGTTTTTAATATTAAGAACCTTTTATATCAACAAATTATATAACTAGGATTTTAAATACATTTCTGAAAGCAAAATCTAAAAGTGTTGACCTTAGACATCTTTGTGCAACATGTTAGGGGGAAAAAACACTTGGATAAACAGGAAAAAAAACACTTTTTCAAACTAAAATTCACATTTTTCATTTATTTATGTATTTATTTTTCCTGTGCAGGGATTGTCCAGTATGCTGATATCAAGATGGAAAATGGAAAATCCAAGGGCTGTGGTGTGGTTCGCTTTGACAACCCTGAAACTGCTGAGCGCGCCTGCCGCTCCATGAACGGCTATCGCCTGAACGGAAGAGAGATTGATGTCAGGATTGATAGAAACGCATAATTCACACGTCACGTCTGACAGTTTTAGTCAGCAATGTCTAATTACTCTGCAAGATCAGAATTGTTCTCCATATTTGGTTTAGTAGATGTTTGTTGGTGAAAATTATTTTAGTTAGTAACTTGTCAAAGTTAATGTTTTTAGTTTATCCTCCTATTCTGCGTTTTAGAGAACAAACTTTTAATTCGTTTTTGTTTGATTATGCTTCACCTGACATTGCCTTTGTTCTGTGATATGTTTTGATAAATAAATCTCAACAAATAAAAAAAAAAAAATTTGTTTTAAACACTTGTTTGTGTGTGTTAATAATACTCAGTTTTACTAAAATGTGATCATATAAGAGTTGTACTCTGAATGTTCATCCATCCATTATCTTTTACCTGCTGCTTCCTTTTCGGGTCATGGGGCTCACTGGTGCCCATATCCAGCCAATGCTGTGCGAGAAGTAAGGGACACCCTGGACAGGTTGCATGACTACATGGACAACCATTCACTCACCTATCAACCTAACATGCATGTTTTTGGACTGGGAGGAAACCCATGCATGCACGGGAGAGAATGCAACATTCATCTTCAAGGTCTCCAGGCTGGGATTTGAACTGGCAACCTCGCTGAGAAGCAACAGCTCTACCAACAACCATCATACTGCCACTGAATGTCCTACTTGTTTGTCCAAATGGATGTGAAGCCAAAAAATGAAAAGTTTTTTTTTCTCCAACTTTTAGTCCATGTAGTCAATAAATTTGTAGCCAGAAATTCATACAACCAATTTTAGTATACACCGTTAAAGAAAAAGCTGTAGAAGTAATTTTTTATTGAAAGGAGTCGCAGAATATTTCACGCGCTTTGCGCAAGGCCACCACCGGAAACGGTTTATTATTACGTCATCCAATATGGCGGCCCCCTTGTGTCAGTGTTACCAGGTGAGCCCTTGAGACGTTTTGTTTTAAATTTCAACACCTAATCAATAAAATGTAATATGGACGGCATAGACGATGTATATCATTATATATTTACTCTACTGTATGTAAAACTTGGTTCAACCTGCACTGCTAGCATTGGCTAAGCTAACTTTTATGATGATGCGGCGAAATCTGTTTTAAATAAAAAGCGTGTGCTTTTTAAAACACGCGACCTGCCCATGTTGCATCTCATTTTAATGTGCATTCATTTCTTCCTGTCATGTTAAGTTCAGACCTTCCAGCTGTTGATCCTGGAGTTGATTCTGTTTGTGTCCAGATGTGTTTAAGAAGAGGTTTGGTAGCATCTCCTTCCTCTTACATGATGTTTCCAAATAGACCCAGTGTTTACAGGATCCTCCTCAGAACCTCTCCACAGGTACTGCTACCACTTTCTGCACCGCTTAGCACTTCATTCCCCCACAGCAATATGAGCTTGTGTTTAGTGTAGTTGACAGATGTGCCCACTTCTAAGCAAAGTTTATTATATAATGTAGTGGGGCAGTTTTATTTTGTAGACCTTAATGAAAATGATGGTTACATAAATTCTACAGTCTACATGAACTGCATACTAGGGTATATTATACAGTACATTTAATTGTACTTTTTAAAATGAATTGTCTCTTGAAGGACTTGTGATATTTAAAGACATATTGATCAGTTGTATTTTTGTCATTTCTAAAGGTATTGCAAAAATTTTCTTTGGACATTGGATGACTCATTTTCCATCAATTTCATACTCCCGTTCTATTTTCAGATGAATGTGTTTTGGTATTGTTTAGTTGTTTGTTTATAAAGCCACCTTACTCTGACCCATGAATAATTCAGATAAACTCAATAAATAAGCCAGTGTTGTATCTCTACATCAATGCACAGCTTAGCAAATAACTGATTTTAAATGCATTTTTCTGCAGCTTGCTACAAAACACAATTTGCTCCAATTTCTTTAGCCAAAAAATACAAAATATCAAAGGTAACACAGTTTGACAAAAAAACAAAATAGCATTTAGTAAGTAAGTAAAACTTTATTTATATAGCACTTCTCAAGATCAAAATCACAAAGTGTTTAGACAAACAAAATACAAAAAGTGCACACAATTAAGCAAAGCAGATTTAAAAAGATGAGTTATCTGTCCTTTAAAAGAAGCCACAGAGTCCACTGATGTGAGAGTTTGAGGAAGGAGTTCCAGAGTCTTGGAGCTACTGAAGAAAAGGCTCTGTCTCCTTTAGTTTTCAGTTTTGTCTGGGGGACAATCAGCAGGTCTTGATCACAGGACCTCAAAGCCCTGATCGGGGTGTAGGAATGTAAAAATTCTGAGATACAAATTGGAGTCTGTCCATGCAGAGCTCGCCAAGTCAAACCAAAACCTTGACATCCACTCGGTAATGAAATGGGAGCCAATGGACTTAGAAGAAGTGACAACATTTTGAAGATCCAGTCAGGAGTCTAGCAGCAGCATTCTGCACAGACTGCAACCGGTCTAGGGAGGTTTTGGTTAAACAAGTGTACAGTGCATTACAAAAATCCAGGCGACACGAAACAAAAACAAAACATTTCCAATTCTGGACAATAAACATTATGGCTGAGCTTGGCAATATTTCACAGATGGTAGAAACAAGAACAAACCAGAGACTTTACATGAGTTTCCAGAGTAAAACCTGAGTCAAAGGTTATCCCAAGATTTCTAACCGAGACTTTAGCAAAATGACCAAGAGGCCCCGAGGATCTGCTTTATCATTGCAGTAGGTTTTTTTTTCTTGAGCAAAGATGATTACTTTAGTTTTTTCTCTATTTAGCTGCATAAAACTCAGTCATCCAGCTTTTAACTGAATCCAAACAGTTAAGTAAAATGTGTAGTTTTGAAAGCTCATTTGGAAGAAAAGAAATATACAACGGGATGTCATCAGCATAACAATGATAGGAGATATTCTTAAAAGATGAAAGTATCGGCCCAAGAGGGAGCAGATAGGGCAGAAACAGCAATTGCCCCAAAACAGTACCATTAAGGTAATTCCCAAAGACCTATACAGTATATAACTTGAAAACTTGACATACAGTAGATGATTAACTGAAGGATGATGAATCTTTCAGGTTTTTAGATAGATAGATAGATAGATAGATAGATAGATAGATAGATAGATAGATAGATAGATAGATAGATAGATAGATAGATATTATATATTTATTTTAACCTTTTTATTTTATTTTACTTTATTTTTTTATTTTTTTTTATTTTTCTTACATTTTTTTAAACCAGTTTCTTTGTCCTTCTCTTGTCCACTTTCATATTTTTTAGCTACACTCTGCACTTTATGCTCAATGATTGGACAGAAAATGAGTGGGAAAAGTCCAACAACAGCAACAAACTTTAAAAATATTTAGAAAGTCTGAAAACTGTTAATGGAGACCACTTTAAAAGATTGTTTGAAAGTCTGTTTCCTTGGAAGTAAAATATAAAGTACAGTAAATGGGGTTTAAGCATTTGTACAGTAATGCATGTTTATAAGTTCACTTGCTTTTTAAAAACTTCATTTTAATTAACCTATTGCTGTTTTTGTATGTTTGTTTGCTTTGTTTTGCTTTTTCTTACCCAGGTGCCCCGGTTTCTCCTTCCCCAGGTAAGATATTTATCAGGGGAAAAAGGTGGGGGCAGGAAGGGTTTCCTTGGGGAGTTTTTGGATAACCTGAAACAGGAGTTAAACAAGAACAAAGAAATGAAAGAAAACATAAAGAAATTCCGTGAAGAGGCCAAAAAACTCGAGGAGTCAGATGCACTGAAACAAGCTCGAAGGAAATATGTTAGTATCCAGCAACATACAACCACCGCTAAGCTCTAAACCTTTTCTTCTGACCTACAGCTCTCATATCTGCCTTTTCCCAGAAAAGTATTGAATCAGAAACAGCGAAGACATCCGAGGTCCTAAAGAAGAAGTTGGAAAACATTTCAGAGACGGTTAAAGAGGTGAATGCTAAGTGTTATTGTGATGTAGCTTCTCCTTAGAGTGACGTTTCATGAACTTGCTGTAAAAGTTAACTCAGACAGTTTTTAAACGTATGTTTGTGCGTGTGCTCGGACAGGGGCTGGAAGAAGTCAGTCGAACAGACATTGGGAAGAAAATCAAAGAGGGAATCGAGGAAGCAGCCAAAACTGCAAAGACCTCTGCAGAATCAGTCTCTAAGGGTGGAGAGATGTTGGGAAAGACTGGTGCGTTCAAAGCAATATCACAGGTATGCAGTTGCTAAGGGGCTTTGTATTTTACTAAAGCCTGTGCATATTGTTGTTGTTTGTGTTCTTACTGCTCTTTTTCTGTTCTTGGTGAAGTAATAATACATGTGCATGGTACATATAGTGATAAGTAAAGGTTTGTAATGCTAAAACTGAATCTTTCAAGCCTTTTTGTTTCCTATTCATTACTCTGTCTGCAGGGGATGGAGAGCGTGAAGAAAGAGATCGGCGATCTCGGCCACACTGGCCCGTACAGGCCTCCAGCCAGACTACGGAAAAGGACCGAGTTCTCCTCCAAAGGTGCAGGGGACGACAAAAAGATCTTCGAAGCCAACGAGTACGTGAGTACCCTTCTGCTGCACTGGAATAGAAAAGCATTTCAGAGAAAACTGGATCCTCTGACTGAGGCTCTCTTATTGTAATTAGTATCAATAACTATACAAAAAAAAAAAAGAAAATCCAAGTAGAACAGGAGTCATTTCTTGTCATCCACCGAAACACACAACTTTAAATAATTTCTTATGGTTAACGTGAGGATTTTTTCTCCCTGAACTGAAGTAACGGTGACGTTTGTGCTGACTGACAGCTGTGATGCTTCACTTTGTGTGGGTTTTAGGGAAGCTATGGGAGTGGTGCTGCACAAAGACTCCAAATGGTACCAGCAGTGGAAGGACTTCAAAGACAACAATGTGGTCTTTAATAGTAAGCAACAATAAACAACAACTTTTTATGACTTTGTGTTTGCTTTTTAGAAATGTGTTCATTTTACAATTGCGGATAGCCAACCCCTTTGAGTTTGAGTTTTATAGCTGTTTCAGGGTTTATTTTAATTATATATTTTTTACCATCTAAAAACAGCTATAATTCAGTCTCTCTTAAAGCTTTTTAGCTAGAATTTGGCATATTCCAAGTGCTGCAAGTGCTTAAAACCTTTGCATTACTTGTTGGCATCTTATATTATTGATATGGTGTGAAAGTGTTTTAAGCTAATTAAGAACATTTTATGTACATTTGTTTATTAGGCTGTCAGGTATGTGACAAATAATGCACTGGTTGTGGGCTTTATGTAGCTCTGGTGAGATAAATTAATCTGTCAGTTGAGTAACTATTAAAAAAGGTAAAATATATATTTGTGTTGTAGTCCGAGCAGAGGATAACTACTCACTGTCAAGTATAAAAGCCTCTGATTATAAGAAGGAGCCAAATAATGAACTGTACTGGGGATCTGGCTGAGAATGTAAAATTGGGTGGAATCATTTTGGGAAAAGTGAGTTGTCATTATGTTGTACAAAAGCAACATCAGTATTTTAAAAAATACTCTGTGACTTCACAATCTAAAGTGTTAAAAAAAAACAATACTTTTACTGCGTTTTTTTTAATTTTATTTAGTGCTGCACTACAGGTTTTGAGGGTAAAAAAAATTGTAACTCAGTTCATTATTTATTTGCACGGTTTGATTACTAAATCTGTCACTTCTTGCTGTCTCTCATGAGCGGAGCCATTGGAGTTTATTTCTTACAAGAAAAACAAGAACTGACTTATCTGTAAATGAATCTTATGAAATTTAATTTAAAAACTTGTGCTGCAGTGAAATATTTACAGGAAATGAAAGTTTTAGGTTGTTTATTTCTGACCTGCTGTCCTTTGTGTGTTTTCTGAAGGGTTCTTTGAGATGAAGATGAAGTACGACGAGAGCGACAACGTCCTAATTCGAGCATCGCGTGCCATCACTGACAAGATGACCGACATTGTCGGTAAGGTGGCGAAGAAATCAAACAACATAAGTGATGTATAATGTTTGATGATCATTAGAAATTTCTTAACGCTTCATCTAACATTATTATAAGTTATTTTATTTTGCACAATTAAAATACCCATCAAAGATATTAAGAAGAAAAAAAAGAATAGCAGTGCAGGAGAAGGCAGAAGCCCAGTGGACTTATAGAAAGCCTCCACCTAATACATATACATAATACAAATAATACAGTCAATTGATCATAAATTTAGGAATACAGTTATACAGGAAAAATAAAAATAAAAACACATCTACAGAGTATTAATGGACATTTGAATAAAATATGTAACAATTAAAAAGTGACGATCACAATTCTTTAACTAAATTAAGTTTTAAATAACATTTAAACCAAGGGCGTCAGAAGCATCTGTAATGTGGGTGGGGGGACACAAGTATGTACTCGTGAGTAAAAATTGTACACTAGTGAACAACAAAGCAGCATTTCACCTAGATTTCCTTTAATTCCACACATTTAAATCATGTTTCTCACCAAGTTTGTGTAAATTCAGCTGTGGGTTTTAAAGACACTTTAATGAACTTTAATACACAGCATCAGGTCAGCGTGACGTGTTTATAGAGAAATAAAAAACATCAACACTGGACTTTTTTTTTACTGGTGTTCAACACTCCTCTTTTAAATGATGTTTCTCACGAAGCATGAGGACAATAAAGTGTGGGGTTTTAAAGACATTTCAACTTTAATGCACCTGAACACACAGCGTCTCTTACACCTGCAGCATCTTACAGCGTCACAGTTACTTCTGTAGCACTCCTCTTCTCTCAAGCATCCTCCTCACCATGTACTGTAGATATTTATGATCAACACCCGCCCTGTCAACAACTGCCTGCACTAAGCTGCTAAACTGGCGAGCGAGCAACACAGAGCAGAGCCCTATAAAGAGAGAGTTGAGACACTCCATTAGAAAGAATGGAATGTGGAAGTCACGTGGGTCATGGAGCGATAAATAGTTCCAAACAGCAGCAGTTCCAGCATTGAACATAGTTCATTCTCCATGTTTTCTTTGGTAAGTTGATGAAAATACAATTTTTTTTTTGCCTTTGTGCAGTGTTAGCTGACTGTTCTGTACCAGTTTATCAACATTAAAACTTCATGTTGCCAGATTTAGTTAAACATGTTAACTTGCTAGTTGTGTTTTAACTGCAGCTAGCTCTGCCAACATGACTGGTTAAACGTGTCTATTTCTGTATAATTCAGCGTTTTAAAATATCCACTACAGCTTAAATTTTGAAAGTTGATGTGTTTTTTTTTAAATGGTAATTCCAGTTACTGAACTCCCAACTAGAAAATAGTCTTTTTTTCTGAGAGATTGACGTGATTACTTTAAAGTTATAGATCCTTTGTCAAAGACTGCAGCATGAATTGTGACATGATCATTAAAGAAAAATGTGATTGTGGAGATGAGTCATTTTTAATGTTTTCCAGGTAAACCACAGGAGAATGTCTTCAGTGAACATGCTGAATGTTGCAAAGTATCACAAAGGTACTGTAGGGAGTGTGGCAGGGTTAGCTCATACATCCCTACAATGAATTATTCAGAGACTAGTTCAAGTCCAATGAATATTAATTACTGTATTTATCATGGATTCTCTTCTGTTTTGGATTAAACAAACATCTTGTGCGATTTAATGAGAATATTGTATTATTGTATTGTATAATCTATTCATTTCATATAAAAAACAATGACAATTTTTAGAAAGAAAAAATTAAACAAAAAAATAAATGAAATGAAAGGAAGCAGAAGAAGAAAACATTTCTTACCATATCTGCTGCTTATTAAACTATCAATTCAAACATTAATTTGCTTATAGTAATCCAAAAATATATAGTCTCATCAAAATACCTATTATAATTTATTAAATTAGAATCAACTTAAATATATCTCTTCAACAAAATAGTTTTAATCATTTTCCTAAATATTAGTATTGACTTCACTTTATTTACATTTTCCTCTAGACCATTCCAAAGATCAATTCCTGTTATTGTAGTAGACCTACCCTTTAAACTGGTTCTATACTTAGGTTAAACAAAAAAAATATATTCCCTTTAAATTCTAACAACTGTTCCTTTTCACAAAATAGGTTTGAATGTTTGATGGTAATGAGTAATTCAGAGCCTTATACATAAGTAAAAGAATATTATAGTCAACCAAATCATAAAACCTAAGTAATTTCAATTGACAAAAAGTACCAGAAGGATGACACTAATATTTCCTCATTATAATTCTTACAGCTCTTTTTTGCATATATATATATATATTTTTTTTTTTGCATATATATATACTGTATATATATATATATATATATATATATATATATATA
>JARVGV010000861.1:18116130-18128773 GCA_031762435.1 Hypsolebias longignatus
AAAAAAAAAAAAAAAAAAAAAAAAAAAAAAAAAAAAAAAAAAGAACCGTCCAGATGACCTGTCTGAACTTTGTTGGATTTTCTACCTGGATTATTGAGCATGATGTCTTTATTTAAAGTTGGATCAAAAATGACTAAAACTCTCATTTCTCAACACAAGATGATCTTGGTCTAAAGTTTGAGGAATATTAAGCCTTTATTTTCCTGTAGAGATCATTTCGCTTCAGACTCAGCTGTAAATAACAGCCCAGTGTTGCCAACATGTTCTGATGTGTATGTAAAGTTCAGAGAAGTGCTATTTGTTGATGTGTGTGTGGGAACTGACCGATTTCGCAGGGTTCACAGGGACTGCCCCAGGCCGCTCCCAGCGTGGAGCAGCACTCCGACTTCAGCGTGGCTCCGTTGATGTTCACCTCGCAGCGGCTGTCTTGTATCGTGAGCCAGCAAGTGCTCTTCATGCTATCTGTGGAGCCAAAGATGACATGTGCTCTGTTGTGTTTTCATGGAAACAAACAGCTCTGTTTACATCGAGTTTTCTGACAAAGAAGCCTAAACAACAAAAAAAAAAAATCCAACAGACTGAGTAAGTGCATTTTGTTTCATCCACATGAAACATTTGCCAAATAGTTTTTGATGTTACTAAAAACACGACACAAAACAGAAACAGATTTGTTCATCGGGACTTTCAAAAAAGTTCAAGACAAAAGCAACTGGACTTTGTTTTGTAACAGCAGGCGTTTCTCATCATCATCATCATCATCATCATCGGGGCATTGCTTCACAGCACCAGACGTGGTCAAAAAGTCAAACACGCCACAGTAAACTTGAAAACTTGTGTCATCTTCTTCTATTTGGAATTTTCTCCAAGTTGTGTTTGCAACTAAATGTTTACTTTAGCAAAATACAAAAAAAGTATACATTTAATTTCACTAACATTATACTGTTGTATCAAGATTAAGTCATAAAACGGACAGTTTTCCTGAAAACCACACAGCCACAAAACTAAAAACTATTCACTTTTCCTCCAGATCCTTCAACAGAAATAAACTAAACCAGACTAAATTTCGGACTTCTGACAGAATCACTTAGTGCAGTAATTATACATATTTTTACTACTTTTCTATTCCACAGGAATTTTACACTGGCACGCAGCTTTTTGACAACAAGGATTTATCCCAAAAGAAACGAAGCTCCAAAATACATGCTCATTTAACTATGACAGGGTGTCTCACATCCCACATGTCATTAAGGACTGGTTGCAGATTCCAGTGAAGTAAAACGTTCTCCGTATGAATCAAGTCCAGGGATGGAAGCGTTTATCTAATGAATCAACTGTGGGATCATCTGAGGACAATGCTGTCTCTGGATGGCTGCTGGGAAGTTGAGCGTATCAGTGTTTGTTTACAGAAAAAAAAATTAAACCTTAAATTAAAAAAAGGTAGAAGATGTTTGCAGCAGTTAGTTACCACCTGTGGCTGTAACCTCATGAAGGCTCTGATGTGATGGACCTCACGTCTTACCCACACAGATGGTGTTTGTAGAGTCCAGCTTGCTGCCATGAGCGCACTCACAGTTGAAAGACCCGTCCACGTTGCGACACAGTCCGTTGATGCACGGGCTCGACTCACATTCGTTTATGTCTGAAATGTGCAGACATACAAAACACACACCATAAGAAACCATTTTAAACGACAGAAATGGCATTTTTGAGAAAAATCCAGTAAGAAAGCTGACTGACTTTTCTGAACTTTGTTGCTAAAATGATTTGTGAAACTATAAAACAAGCATTAGGTTTCATTAGCTTTCTGTATAATTGACATATTTTGGCCTAAACATGTGTACTTCACTAGCTGCTAACATTAGCAAAGGGATAACTAAAAGATAAATCAGCAAAATGTTAACTTACAACAAACATAACAAAAGATAAGCAAAATGCACAACATCAAAAGCTAGTTAAAAAGCAAAATGATAGCTAAAAGTTATAGTAACATAACACAAATATAAAAGTAGTTAAAAGCTAGCTAAATGTAGCATTATGGTAGCTCAAAGTTTGTTTTCTCAGTCATCCAGGTATATAACAACAGGGTGGCTTCTGGGTAATACCAGATGGCTAGGCCTCAGATTGACAAAGCCCCTTGGATGAGGGGCGAAACGTTTCTTTTTAACAAAAAAAAAAAACGAAGTCCAGATGACATGATTCAACCTTTTTTGTTATTATGGTAGCCACAAACCAAAAGCAACAAAAAGCTGACAATAAGCAAGTAGTAAAAAAAACTAGGTTAAAGCTAAGAGTGACAGAATATAAAGGTGGAAAACAATTTAAAAAAATTAGAGTAGATATGTTAAAGTAGTTTTCTAAATGGATTTCTTTTTTGGTTTGTTTTTTGTTTAAATAATTAGAGTGATATGTTTCTATGGGGGAATAAGTTAAATATTTATGAAAGTATAAACAATTGCAAAATCAAAAGACGTGGAATCCATCTGCTGAATGAGCTGAACATTTGCATGAATAGTTAAAACAGCCAAAAGCATGCAGAAGGAGCAGGTTGCAAAAAAAGTGAAAAATAAATAAATAAAAATAAAATAAAATAAATAAACATACAGGACCACAGTAATGGGAATTCTCTTATGCATGTTTTGGTTGAGAAACGATGTGACCGAATGAGCGCTCACCTTCACACGTCTCTGAATCGGGTTTAAAGACGAAGCCTTTTGGACAGGAGCAGGTGTAGGAGCCGGGAGTGTTCCTGCACAGACCGTTGTCACAAAGCAGCCGGTTCACCAAACACTCGTTGATGTCTGCAGGCAAAACAGAGAAGACGAGGGTCAAAATTACTGATAACTGACTCAAAACAGCCAAGTACAGTACTGTACCTGAATAAAATCCTCCTGATTTCATTTTCTAAGTGATCAAAATAGAATACAATAGCACATCATTTAATCATCTAAAAGATCGATCAATCAGTCAGTTCAACTTTATTATCCAAAACATTCAATGAAATGGAGGTTTGTCTTTGACATCTGGCTTATAAAAACAACACAAGTTAAAAAATGTCATTAAAAAAACTTTAAAAAGCTTTGCTAACTCAAAGACATTCTAAAATACATGATACACTAAAATATGGAAACACCCCAGCAGACAATGGTTTGTTATGCAAGGTTGCGTTTAAATAGGACCTTGTTAAGTACATTCACCACAGAGGGAACAAATGACTTCTTGTACCCGTTTTAAAGGAACCAGCAGTTCGTTTAGCAAAGAAAAATGCTTAACAAAGTTATGTCCATTTAACAAATGGTTGAGGGTTTCATCATCCTGACGCTTACAATTCATTAGGTCTTCAAGCTGATGTGAATTAAAACTTGTTTATTTTATTTTTTAAGTTCTGGATCGGCCTGCAGCCTGAATAATCTCCTAGAAATATTTGCTGCATTATAAAATAAAAATTAAAAAACTCCAAACGAGGATTAAATTATGTGTTAAGCAATACCTGAATGATAAATAAAGAATCTTGAACCTTGAACCTTGAACATGTACTGAGACTTTTTTCTTTCTAAACAATCTCAGACTTAATGCTATCTTTATATTTTGAGCCATTTCCAGTGGACAAGTATTGTGACTTACTTTTGTTTATAGCCAACTGTATTTTTAGAAAAAACTTACACAATTAATCAGAGCTGAGCTTTTTAAAGCACATTATTGTTATGCTCTTTTAAAAAAATGGTAAAGGTTAAATGGACTGTACTAATATATCTAATCAACACACAATCTGTGTCTTCATTGACCTCCACACACACATTTATACTGCGCTCTGCAGCTCCCTACAAAGTCAATGGAACAATTCATTCTAAAAGAGACTAATCCATGATTTCAGATCACATTCATACACTGATGGGACACACAGAGGAAATGTGTCTTGCCCAGGGACACTTCAACATATGACTGTATAGCAATGGAATTGAACCCCCAACTCTCCCATTGGAAGACGACTTCTCTAACCACTCACCCTGTACAGAACAGAAAAGACAGTTAAAAAAAAAAAAAGAGTACTGGTAGTAATTTTTACCAGTGTTTTCCATCCATCTGTTATCTTTTACCCACTTCTTCCATTTTGGGTCACGGGGGTCGCCCATGTGCCAGTGTGACGATCTCTGCTCCTGTCATACGTGTTTATTTCAGCTCTTTTGTGATTTTTTTGTGTACCTCATTCAGTTCTGTCATTTCATTCTCTCTCTCTTGTTCCAAGCTCTCCAGCCTTAATCATCCACACTAATCATCCTCCTGCCCAGCTGCACTCATTACTCACCCTCCCTCTGTATAAAAAGCCTCCTCTCTCCTTCACTCCTCGTCCGGTGTTTGTTGTCTGCTCTGCTCTGTTCAGACAGCACGGTCCTCTGTTCCTTGTCTTGAAGACTTGTCCTGAAGTCTGTACCCTCCTGTTATCCTTCCACGGTGACGTCAGCCTGTAAGTTTTGCTGCCCCGACAGCATTTTTGTTTTGTTGCTTAAATAAATTAGTTTTATTTTAAACTCCTGCCTCGCTCATCTTGCCTGCAAGTGGGTCGTAAACAACGAGATCGTGACGCAGTGTTTTCCATGATGTAAAAATATCAAAGCTCCCTGCTGAACCGTCACCAACTGTGTTTCTCCCAAGTATTTCTAGCTTGAGTTGTGACCACGGCTACAGTCTCAAAGGCTTTACGACACTTAATGACAAGAAATCAGCAAACTATGAAATCTGAAGACGCTTTGAAGCAAAGACTGACTCACCAACACAGTTCTTGCCACTTGTGTCTGACTCGTAACCAATGTTGCAGATGCAGCGGTAGCTTCCTCTGAGGTTTTCACACATGCCGTTCTGACAAATATCTGGGTCCAAGGCGCACTCGTTGATGTCTGGAGAAATGAAAGTTGTTCCAGAAATGTGAAAAATAAAGAATGTTCCAACATTAGCTATTATGTTTAAGAGAAATTCATTTACCTCTCCCATCAGTTGTGATTCCAATTCCACTGCTGCACACAGCCTGAAACTCAGCTGAAAGACACATAAGAAGCGAACTGAATTTGTTGAATAGGCCTTATTCTTCATGTGACCCTTAGTAGGACCACAAAGCCGTGAGCTGGACTCTACCTGAGTTTCTGGATGGGCAGGGTTGGCAGGGCTCCCCAAAGCCATGTTCGGGATTCGCACAGCAGCACTCAGACTTGGTCACTGCCCCTGGGAATGGACGCGAGCATGTGCCCATCTTTATAGTACCATAGCAGGTGGTCCTCCTGTGCGTGTCCACACACACTCGTCCATCTACATCAACGGCCAGGCCCGGAGGGCACTCGCAGCGGAAGGAGCCTTCACTGTTGATGCAGCGACCGTTCATACAGATACCCGGGGTCTGACACTCGTCGATGTCTGAGGGCGAGAGGGTGCATAATACGTCCTCAAGATTACAGAGTAAATCCAGTTACTAACAAGTAAAAGTAAACAAAAATTCCTCTGAAATGTCTGAATAGGTGGGTGGAACAAGTTGAATAAAATATAACGAAAACTCTGTTTTGCACAGAATAAGAATAAACAAATTCATTAAGCACTACAGAGCAAGAAAACATAAAAAGGTACAATTTAGTTGGAATTCTGAAGTAAAACTGAGCATAACTTGGTTCTAAAAAAAAAAAAAAAAAGCCACTATCAAACTTCAAGGACTAACAAATCAGTCAACATTGTTTTAAAACAGCCTGTCTGACATTTTCCTAAAGCTTCAGGGACTGTGCTGCCCTCACCAGTGCAGTAGCGTCCGTTAGGAGCCAACTCAAAGCCAGGCTTGCAGATGCACTTAAAGCTGCCGTCCTCGTTGATGCACATGCCATTGAGGCACATGTTGGTAGTGGCACACTCATCGTGATCTGTACGGAGCAAAACAAGTTTAATGAGTTGCATATAGGTGAAACTGCTTATGAAATTCAGCCGGTTTTAGTGTTTTTGTTTCTCACCAATGCAGTTCTTTCCATCAGGAGTAAGCTCAAAGCCAGCGTTGCAGATGCACTGAAAGCTCCCCTCTGTGTTGACACAGCGGCCGTTTCGACACATCACTCCATTCACAATACACTCATCAATGTCTAAGGAAAGGGGGGGAAAAAAACTAATGTTGACCCACTTAGAACCACAGCCAAGGACCCGCAGCAGAAAGATAAAGAACTTTGGACTGACATACCAATGCAGGCTTGTTTGGTGGGGGTTCCCTGGTATCCCTCATGACACTTGCAGTGGTATGATCCAGGTGTGTTGACACAGTCGCCATTAATGCATGGGTTGCTCACACACTCGTCCACATCTATACAAGGGAAGAACGAAAAAGGAAGAATTGATGTCTTAACTATCAGCGCCAAGAAAAGTGATTCACATTCAAGTAAATTCCTTCTGTCAGCATCAGATCCCGTGAACTGACATAAGATGGCAGTGTGACACATGAAACAAAGTGCAGCATTATCAGTCGCTCTGAAAATGGTCTGAGAAAAATTGTCTTCACTGCATATTGAGAGCATTCACAAGTGTTTGAAGCAATGTTCAAATGTGATTAGAATGCCAAGGATGGATGTTGGTGTCTAATCTGAACGGGGTTTTAATCTGTCTGACTTCAAAACAGGTTGAAAAGGATTGTGTATACTTTTATTATTTTGTGGTACAGGTAAAGCATTTCTCTTACCAATGCACTCCCCACGGACATCCTGCTTGAAGCCCATGTTGCACTCACAGCGGTAGCTTCCATGTGACGGGATACAGCGCCCGTTCAAACACAGATGGATGAAATGTTTGCAAAAATCAATGGTTTCGTTCAAAGGAACAACACCTTTAAAAAACACAACAGACAGAAAGCAATGAAAATACAAAACAGTATTCAAATTATTTAGATAGTAGTGTTCATACAGAAAAGCTTCAGAGAAACTCACCTATATGGTTCAGTCCTCCTCCATTACCCCCAAAATTCCCACCATTGCCCCCAAAGGTGCCTCCATTACCCCCAAATGTCCCGCCGTTGTCTCCATGGCCTTCCCCTCCACCATTGCCACCAGTCTTTCCATTACCATTCCCATTTGACACACTAGGGGGGAGCTTGAATCCATAGTTGCCATTGTTGCTGGGAAAATATCCACTGGGGAAGCTATGAGGAAGTCCATGTCCTTGGGGAACCCCCACAATACACAGTCGCCTGTACTCATCTTGTAAAGACACAATAAGAGAAGATTTAGATTTTATTTAGTGTGTTTGTTAGACATAATTTATGTGTGTAATTTAAGGATTGCTAACCTAAATATATTGAAAAATGCTTTTTACTGATGTAGTGATCTAACCCCGGTTACACATAACCTTATTTATTCACCCTTCTAGCTTTAACTTTATCTTTCTCTTAAAAACATTCTTTAAACTTAAAAGCCAGTCAATAAGATAATGTGCCTACAGATAAGTTACTTTCCATCTGAAAACTTACTTTCTGTTGTTTTAAAATGTCCGATAATTTTATGCCGTAAAATCACTGCCAATCGTGTAAATATTGTGATAATTTGATGATTTGATTAATAAATGATGCCATACATTTGATGGGTCAAATATAATTCAAGTCTCATGTCACATTCATTTCATTCTAGTGGTCACACAGAAGAAATAATGTTCTAACCCGAAAAAGAATTGAACCCGTTTTAACTTAATTATTATTTGGAAATTCGAACGAGTCTTGTATGATTATTGACAGGTGCAAGGAATTAACAGCCCTTGTCATCCTACAACAGGATGCTCTCCACTGCACACCTGTAGAAGGAGTTGAGAACTGAGCTTCCCAGACCAGCTCGTCTCAGCCACCTGAGGAAGAGTCTCTGATGAGCTTTCTTGATCAGGCTGGTAGTGTTGTTGCTCCAGCTGAGGTATTCATTCCTAGTGTGAGTAGGTTGTCAATCAGTGTTTGGGAGATCATGATGTTGAAGGCAGATGTGAAGTCCACAAAGAGCAAATGGACATATGAGTCCTTCTGTTCCAGGTGGGTGAGACCAGTGTTGACCACAGAGGAGATGGCATCCTCAGTTGATCAGTTCTCGCGGTATGCGTACTGATGAGGGTCCTCAATGTTGATTGTTGTTTTGATGTCGGTCATGACCATTTTTTTAATGCATTTAGCGACTATTGGTGTGAGGGCTACTGGCCGATAGTCATTCAGACCAGTCGCTGTAGAGCTCTTTTGGGACTGGGATGATGGTGGCAGTCTTCATGCAAGTGAGAGCTACTGTTATGGTAAGTGAGGAGTTAAAGTTGTCAGCCAGCACCTTGTAGAGCTGATCGGCAGTCTTTCAACACCTTCTCAGGGATGTTGTCTGGGTCAGTTGCTTTGTAAGGGTTAATTCTCCTGAAAGTACTCCTTACATCTGCTGAGGTCACGCTGATAAGCTCTTCATCTGGTGGTGAGGTGAGACTGGTGCTGGGTGGTCTGTTTGAGTCTTCAAATTGTGCGTAAAACTTGTTGAGAGCATCAGGCAGTGATGGGTCTCTAGGGCATTGTTTACTCCTACATGTATAATCTGTTGTGCATTTAATGCCCCTTCACATGCTCCATGGGTTTTGTAAGGTGAATTGACCCTCGATCCTCTGTCCACATGCAGCCTTGGCCCTCTTAATACCAGCAACCAACTCTTTCCTTGTCCTTCTCAGCTCCTGTGAGTTTCCAGACCTGAATGCAGTGTTCCTGGCTTCCAGCATAGTGTGAACTTCTGCATTCAACCAAAGTTTTCTGTTCAGGTAACTTTTAACATATCTTATGGTGGTGACCTCACCAGTACCTTTACTAATGTACCCCAGAACTGTGAATGTGTATTGTTCCAGGTGTGTTCAGACCTGCGAGTTCTGGTTAAGAGTCAAGCAGCGACATTCTGGACGAGCTGGAGACGTGAAATGGAGGCCTGGCTGACCCCAGCATATAGTGCATTACAATAGTCCAAAGTGGTCATGATAAAGGCATGGACCAGCTTCTCAAGGTCAGGTCTGGACAACACTGGCTTGAGCTTAGCTACCTGTCTTAGTTGGAAGAAGCTTTTATGCAGAACAGAATTGATTTGATGGTCAAACTTGAAATCAGAGTCTAAAACCATCCTGAGCTTTTTACCAGACTGCTTAAGATATGGCTGAAGAGAGTCCAGGTTGACAGGATCAGAGGTGGCAGTTCAGCTAGGGATAAAGACAATGACTTCAGTCTTCTCATCATTGAAACTTAAAAAAAATTGAAGCCATCCAGATCTTAATGTCATCCAGACATTTTAACAGAGGGTGAATGAAGCGAGCATTTGTTGGTTTCACAGGCAGGTAGATCTGACAGTCATCGGCATAACAATGGAATGAAATACCATGTTTCCTCAGGATGGGCCCCAGTGGGAGCAAATAGAGTGAGAACGGAAGGGGTCCAAGAATTGAACCCTGTGGGACCCTGCAAAAAAGAGGCAATAAGGTGGAGACATTAGTATTACCAACCTTGACACAAAAGCTCCTGCCACTCAGGTATGAGCAGAACAAATCTAATGCAGCACCTGTAATCCCAACCCACTGATCCATCCATGAAATAAGGATACTGTGGTCAACAGTATCAAAAGTAGCAGTAAGGTCCAGGAGTACAAGTACCACAAATTTACCAGAATAATTTGATACCATAATATTGTTACAAACCCTCACTTATGCTGTTTCAGTGCTGTGGAGTTGCTTAAAACCAGACTGAAAATTCTCAAAAATTCTGTTCTCATTCAAAAACTTATTTAATTGAATAAAAACTACTTTCTCCAGGATTTTGGACAAGAAGGGAAGTTTCGAGATTGGTCTGAAATTAGAGCAAGTAAAAGGGTCAAGTCCAGGTTTTTTTTTTATTAACGGATGAACTACTGCATGTTTGAAAACATCGGGGACCACACTTGTCACAATACTACTACCGGTACTTATAATACAACAGCGGGTCCAATCATGGGTAGAACTTGTTTGAAAAAACAATGCAGGAATGGGGTCAGTAGGGGAACTGGAGGGTTTCATCTGACCAACAACATTGTTTAGAAATGGCAGTGAAATAGGTTCAAACTGTTTGAAGACAGCTGAGCAAGGGACAAACACAGAGGGGTCAGATGTGGACTGGGGAATGGATGACCTAATCAACTCTACTTTGTCAGCAAAGTCGTTGCAGATGTCAACAGAGGCCTCCATGCTAGCAGACCGAGGGACGTTTGAAATGGAATTTACGGTATTAAAAATAACACAGGGATTATGACAGTTTGAAGAGATCATTTGGGAGAAGTATTTGTTATTTTCAAATTTAACGATGCTCTGGTAATCTTTCAAACGTTTTTAACATAATAAAAGAAACCTGTAATTTGTCCTTTTTCCACTTAAGCTCAGCTCTCCTGCATAGATGTTTGGCTGCTCTAGTGGTCACATTCAACCAGGGATGTGGTGCCTGCTTTGGTTGCCTGATTTCTAGTGGGGCTACAAGGTCCAGGATCTTGGCACATGTTGTATCATGCCTACTGAGCAGCTCCTGTGTACTAATGCAGGCAGAGGTTTCAGGGACTGAGGCAGCAGCAGTAATGAATGCAGAGGAAAAAAGAGCAGCAGTTGAAGAGTTAAATATCCGACAACTATTGGCTGGAGTGGGGGATGTCGACTCATGAATAACAGAGGTTTCAAATGAAATGGGTCTGTGATCTGAAACAACGGCATCCCCAATTTCCAGGTTAACCATAGATAACCCGTGAGAGAGAACTAATTCAAGTGTATGGCCCTGTTGATGAGTTGGACCAACAACATTTTGCACAAGGTTGAAAGACCGGATTAAATTTAGAAACTCCTGCACCAAAGGCTTATCAAGGCAGCAGCTCTGTACATTAAAGTCCCCCAGAATCAAAACCCTGTCATAATTGAGAAGTATTCCAGTCAGAAATTCAGAAAATTCACTTATGAAGTTTTAATGTATGAGGGTGGTCTGTAGATCAGGCTGCACAGTGTCGGGTTGGAGTGGCCCAGCTCAAAATACAGCAGTTGAAAACTCTGAAAAGCCACTGCCTGTAGCTGTCTGCAGTTCCAGAGTTTTATTTTTAATTGTTAATAATCTACCACCCCTACCTGAAGTCCTTGGAACATTAAAGAAAAAGGCACAATCCATAGGCAAAAGTTCAGGGAAAAAAAAAAAAAAAAACACTTAACTCACCAGGGACGAGGCAGGTCTCTGTGAGAAACATAAAGTCCAATCCACTGGAGCAGACAAAAGTAATTTAAAATGAATTTTTTATTTGCCAGCGACCTCACATTCAGCAGAGCAATTTTTGTAGGACCAGTAGCTGAAGGAAAAGCTGAACAGGGAGCTCAGATCAGCGGTTGCAGATGTTTAGAGTTTGAACCGTGCCTCCTAGGACCAGAGACAGCGCAGCTGTGCGCGTGCCCGCAAAGCGGGACAGGCTCGACTATGGGGGTCAGGCAGGATCAAGCAGGATCGGCGAAGGTCTCGGACAGGTGAACACCCAGCAGAAGGTCAGCAGGAGATGATGCAGCAGACGGTCCAAAGTTGGTTAAGTTCCACTGGAGACATCCAAAGCAGCCACAGCTGTGTGTGCCCACGCTCACTGCGCGTACCAGGCGTACCAGACGGGCAGGAACATCACGTGCTGCAGGTAAACAGGGACATCAACAAGCAGAGGAGGTGGGGGTCCAGAACCCCGATCAACGTGGTCAAACCTGGCAAGGTTTGCATTGGATAACTGTATATTTAAAAGTTGGTGGCGATCATAAACAAGCAGTGCGTTGATGTCACCAGAGAAGAATGACAAAAACAGAAAAAAAAGAAGATAAAACAGACAGAGGTGAATGGCAAGCCACCAACAACGGCGGCTTCTTCCTGGTTATAACACAGGAAAAAATGGTAGTCAATGTGAAAATCTCTGGTGACAGCAATGACACAACTCTTTTTTGTGCCTCTTAATAGATTTTTTTTTTCCCAATGTGGAACAGTTTTGGACCACCATGCACAAGCTGTCACTACTGTATATCAGCGCATTGCAAGCACTGCAAAGTCACACTGAATTTTAAAGTAATGCTATCTGATGGTCAATTAAGAGCTTGATATTACCACACAGTTCCACTAATATTGCTGACAAGTAAGATCTGAAATCTCAGAGTGATAAAAGACTGCTGCTCTTGGCTGAGAAGGTTCAACTACTGTAGTTAATCATCTAATAAGAAAATGTAGTACAGTAGTCCCTCACTACTTCACGGTTCATTTTTCATGGGGCTCGCTCAAAATTGCGGTCTTTTTCAAAGACTGGACATGACACACAATTGGCTGATTGACGGATGAGCCACACGATCTGCATTACATTTTTATTTAAAATAAATTATTTTAAATTATTTAGCACCTGCTGCACCTTTGTGTCCTTTGTAAGTGTTTATTTAACACAAAGTAAAACCAATGTGCCATTTTAACTGCAGTAAAAACATTTAAGTAAAAGTTGTCTGCCTGAAAAAAGGAGCATTAGACCTAACAAAGGAACATCTGATCATTTCAACTCGTTTGTCATCAACTCTAGTTAAAATACTGTCTAGTCAACTTGTAATGGGTCAAAAGTGAACAATATTTTAACTTCCT